>QJSC01004500.1:567458-829510 GCA_003697955.1 Calidris pygmaea | reverse complement strand
CCCCCCCCCCCCAGGGGCTCTAACCAGCTTTCGGAGCAGGTCGGTACGAAAGGGGTGTTCACCTCCCTGGGGTATTTATCTCCCCGGGGTATTTATTTACCTCCCAGGGACACACTGACCCCCCCCGGGAGCGTTTATCTCCTCTCCAGCCAGGAGCAGGAGGGTGAGCAAGTGCCCCCCCCCGGCTGCATTCAGCATCTCTTGGGAAGTGGGGGTGCATCGCTGGGGGTTGGGGTGCGTACAGCCCCCAGGAGAGAGGGCTGCTCCTGAAGAACCAGACACTTGGGACGGCAGGGTCATCGCCAGCTCCGCGAGCCCCTCCTGGAGCCACCACCACTAAACCTGACCCAGATGCTCCTTGGGCAGAGGGAAAGAAAAACACCTTCAGGAGGAGGAGGAGGAGTGAAAGCATCACCCCGGGTAGGAGGAAAGAGGAGGCACAAAGAGGCACCTGAAGGCCCAAGGCTGACGCGTTGAATCGTTCTTGCAGGTGTGTTGATGGTGATTACCACCAGGAACGCACGGGAGGTGTAGCACGTTGCCCTGCTGGTGGCTGGCATGGCTGTGCCTTGCCCGTTCNACCTTCAGGAGGAGGAGGAGGAGTGAAAGCATCACCCCGGGTAGGAGGAAAGAGGAGGCACAAAGAGGCACCTGAAGGCCCAAGGCTGACGCGTTGAATCGTTCTTGCAGGTGTGTTGATGGTGATTACCACCAGGAACGCACGGGAGGTGTAGCACGTTGCCCTGCTGGTGGCTGGCATGGCTGTGCCTTGCCCGTTCGCACGTGGCATCTGGGGATCGAGTCCTCTCGGAGGGGGTGTGCGTGGGTGCACACACGGGGCCTGCTGGGTTTGGGGAGGGCTCATTGCGTGGTGGAAAGTCCTTTCTTACCCATCGTCTGCTCACTCGAAACCCTCATAACTCCTCCCACGCAAGTGGCACCACGTAATTTTGGAGGGAAGGCTATGGAAGGAGGTGGGGTAACCTTGAGAACATACATACATTTTTTTGGGGGGGGTGTGGGCATTTTAGAGGGAGATAACTTTGTATTTAACAAAGCCATGAAGAGCGTTGTGTCACACCTGCCTGGGCAAGTCAGCCCACGCCAGACGGGGAGGGAAAGCCGTGGAAAAGCCTCCTGTTAATGACAACATTTAAGCGAGCGAAAATCATTCCTTCCCCGACTTTGTGGGCAGAAGTGGTGGAGGTGCAGCAGGGAACGAGCCCTGTACGGGTCCCACCGTCACCCCGGCAATGGCTGTGACTCGGGCAGGGGGTCACTTCTGGCAGCGACACACGTGGTGGCGCCCACCGGGCAGCTACACCAAGCTGAAGAAGACCGTGATGAGGAGGGCTTTGGAAAACCTTAGCATAATAAAAGCCTCCATCCCGCAGGTACACACACACACATAAATACAGCAGATGCCATGCAAAATAAAAGCAAAAGATGTCACCTTTTGAAATTGTTGGGAGGCCATCTAGTGCAGTGAACTTGATGGGAGGCCATCTAGTGCAGCTTCCCCCCAGCCCAGAGCCCATCACAGGTCAGCACCTCCTGGCTTGTGCCTGCACCAGGAACACGAGGTGGGATGGGGGGCACCAGCCTGGCCACGGAGGGCTCTGGCTCTGCCGTGCTGGCCATCGGCTGGGGACAGTATCTGCTCCAAACAGGCAGCTCGGTTGTGCCCACGCGGTTTTGACGAGGGAGGGGAAGAGAGGGGGGTGGAGAACGAGCAGTCAGGCAGCGCCGCTTGCCCCCGGGGCTGGAGAACGGCTCCCAGCTGGTCCTGCGGACTGGCAGGGATGCAGCCACCAGAGACCACCCACCACTCACCTAAAGCTTTTTCTCTTCTGTTGCCAGTCGACGGCACCAGGACTCGGTGAGGTCTGGACCTTGCCAAGGATCTCGTCCTTTGGACCAGCCCAGAGCAGCCCTGTGTGCCCAGTGGCTCCCCCTCTACGTGTGCCAACGAGCGGAGATGGGGCAAGCACGGCTTGGAGCCCAGTGGCCACTCTGGGGACGGTCTACCAGGCAGCCCCGGGAAGATGGGGAGAGAGTTTTACTTTTTCAGACAGCTGTTAAAACCTTTTCATTTAATCAGCCACGGTAGGTACGCCTCGGTTAAACAGCTGGCACCCGAGCGGATACGCGGGGACGTGTAATTTTGATTCCCACCTTTCTGTTTCAGAGCTGTCTTCGTTTTGAGCGCTTTGATCCACAGACTAAACTTACCGTGGCATATTTATGTATATGACATTTTCATTCGCTCCCTTATTTATTTATTTTCGCAAAACACATCGCCTAACGGGTGCCGAGGAGGCGGCGGCGGCGCTCCGTGAAGGAAAACACACCGTCCAAGCTCCAGAAACTTGGAATGTGCTGCAATGGTCCTGGTGCGATACACAGTGCGGGCTCAAATTGCAAGAGCCCTGGCGATGCATGGAAGACAGCATGCAGACAAGGGAAAACCATGCCACGGCGTATTTAACCCCAGTGGGCTGGTTGTTTTGTTTTATCTTGGTTGTTTTTTTTTTTGTTTTTTTTTTTTTGGTAGAGTTTAACAATTTTTTTCTGTGTCTTTATGACAATTCAGTGCTTTTGCCCCTCTCTCTGGCAGTACCAGAGTGTCTCGTGGCATGTAGCGTTCTGATCCCCCACAACACCCCCGGGAGGCAGGGACGCGCCGCCACCCCACCTTACAGCAGAGGAAAAAGAGGAGTTTGGGATGGATGAGGAACCCTACGAGTCCTAGGAGAGCGCTCGGAGCAGGGGACCAACCCTGCCCCATCACCTCCAAAAAGCTGAACCAGTAGCATCCTTGAACATCCAACTCCCGGGACACTGGGAGTACGACACGGAACACCCGTTCACCTCGAACTACAGCAAGAAGTGGTTTGTTTCCCCGGCAGCAGCAGCGCAGGAGTCATTTTTAAAGCTCAGCCTCGGGGGTACGGCAGCGGGGAGGCAGAGAGGCAGTGGAACGGTGAAAGCCGACTTCCCTCACATTCGGGTCTTTTGGGTTGGGTTCTCCGGTGTCAAATAAGGCACAAACTCCAACTGATGTTCTTCCCCGAGCCTGGAGCGTTAATAAAACCTCTTGCCTGGGGCAGGCTTCCTGGTACGTGCGTGATTTTCTGCCTTTTCCCTTGTGTGGGGGAGACACGTGGGGTCCGTCTCCTCTGTCAGCTGCTTCGCCGCGCAAAATCCGTGGGGATTTATTCACAGGGAAGCCCTTTCCCTGTCTGTTCCATTGGCCTCAAAGCGTTTTAAAGCCAGTCTGAGGTCGGGGGAGGCACAGACAGAGGTACAGACAGGGACAGACATGTCCCCCGGGTCCTCCTGAGGCGGCCGGGCTCCCGTCTGTGACTGAGCCACCTGAAGAAGAGCTGCTGCTCGGGTGAACATCTCAACAGCCAGGGTACCTCCCGTCCCCCAAAACTGCTCCTGTTGCAACAGCTCTCACCCCCTCCCAGCTGGACGCAGCCCCCCCAAGCCGGAGACCGGCTTTGATTTAAGCGGGTCCTGCACACGCGTGAACACAAACAGCCCCGTTATCCACACGGAAACGGACACTTCATTGCTGTAGTAACATTCTAAACACCATCCCCGACAGTTTTAGAAGGTCTCGGACTTCACGTTAGGAGAGATCTGACTCATGTTAAGATTTAACCGAGAAAACTCAAAAGGTTAAATTGAAAAAAAAAAAATAAAGTAGCTCCTCAAAAAGCAACAGAGGCATCGCCAGGGCTGTTCAGTTCTCACCTTTGGAAAAAAAAAGCTCTTTAATTCATAGACCTCCCAACCCTGAATCCCTGGGAAGGAAGCGCTGACATCCATTAACCCTCCTTTCACTCCTCCAGATCCTGTCTTCCCTCCTTTGCCCTTCCAAAGACGCCTATGGGTGTTTGTGGGCAACTTTTCTTGCCCAGAGGAAACCAGCAGCTGACCTGGCCGCTTACTTGTTGCGGCCAGATCTCACCCAGTGAGATCCCAACTGGGTGGATGTTTCAGGCACAAAAGTCTTTGTCCTTGGTGGAGTAAAGAAAAACCAGAAGCCGTTTACGACATAACGGCAGGAAACACACCTGCAAGTACAAGAAAACAACTGATGTGGTTCATTTTCAACCCAGGCTTTCTAGGAAGGCGATGACGCTCCACCTTTCCTCTCACTTCAAAAATACAAGCCTGTTCTTGAGAGCACTCGGGAAAGCACTGTGCACCAGATTAAGGCCAAACACGATGGGCCAACATCTCAGAACACGTGTAGTTCTTTATTTTGAGGTATCTGTAGGCATTTTTGGCTGGCGTTTCATCACACCTCAATCTTCTTCCGACCGAGGCAGAATCACTCTCGCAGACTGTAAAACAACATTGCCACCTTGCACTCTAGGCAGTGCACTGTAACTAAAATGCGCACACGCAGCCAGATTTTTTTTCTCCTTTTTTTTTTTTTTTTTGTGTCAAATAACTCTGCAACACCAGCTGTATAACAGTGTCACATGTATTAGTCACCGGATTGCCCCGCCGGCACCCCCAGGTTAGAAGCGCTCTGCTTTTTCTGAAGCTGAAAATACTCCCGGAGAACAAAAGCTGCCAGAAGAATATCTATTGCAATTACAAATCTAAACTAAATATGCAGTATTATGGCCTTTTCAATATTACATTTCTGTGGCAAGTTTCTCCATTCTGCGCCGTTCAGTCATGTTGGGACAATTTGTTAAATAATACAGAGGCACTTCATCACGGAACAATATTTGAGGCGATTTACGGTTTGGTCTTTCAGCAGCACACCTGTAAATTGCTATAAATAATGCTAACCCCCATTAAAGAGACATCAGGGTGCTTCCAGGCTGAGAGGATTAACGGGGAGGCAGTTGCGGATGACGCTGGGACCAGTTTACAACTGGTCAGGTCGCTCTGATACACAGATCCCTGAGCACACCCCCCAGCCAGGCCTGGAGATGAGGAGCTCCTGAAAGCCAAAGTTTGGCAGATGTTTAGCAGAAGAAACCGGGGACATTCTAGGCTCCTGTACCTTCGTTTTTCTTGAGGGTGTAACCCAACTTTTACAAATCAGCTGCTTGCCGCAAAGATTAATTAGGAAATAGCTCATCATCTTTACTTCTCATCTGTATCATTCATTTAACAACGACGAAGGAAGGCTACAAAGCAAACAGACCAAAATCCCAGGCTCCAGTGATACAGAGCAAATCCTGCCATCTCAAAAAGGTTTCTGACACCTGAAAACTGGGGAAAACAGTTGCGGAGTCAAGAATAAATGCAGACAAACAGAACTTACCCACTTCTCAAATGGGACAAAGCCAAGGAGTCTATCCACTTTTCCGCGGTACAGAACGGTTCCATTTTTCCTAGCAACGAAACCGACCGCACAATCGTTTTGGAGACGAGGCTTGCCTTCGGTTAGCAAGCGGTTTCAGACAATCAGAGAAAAAGAGATGGTGGTTCCTCATAAATCAGAAAGTGTGCGTGCCAACTTTTTGGCAGGCGACGCGAGGCGTGGGTGAACGAGCTTCTGCAGAACACTACGATAATCAGAATTGTGAAGACAGAGGGGAGGCCTTAAATTAAGGGGAAGAAGGAACCAAACGAGTAGAAGAAAAAGTGGGGAAGAAAGTGCAAATGGGAGAGGAATAGAGCAGGCTCAACATCTCAGTTTTACTGTAATTTGTATTTGGGTCTCGACCCAAAGCTTTTCCGCTGGGGAGTGAGATTCTGGCTTAGTTCTGGTGCGAATATCCATCTAACACGACCAACAGATTATTCTTTTTTTAATGCTGCAATGCTGCACGTGGAAAAAGGTGAGAAAAGAGGCTCAAGCTCCTAACCAAGGACCCAATCATGGCAAAACAGACAAAATCACAGAAAGTACTTATGCCCCAAATAGGTCACGATTATGCAGTGATGCAAAACAGCAGTTAAATATGACAGGATCACTTTAAACTATGAAATAAACTTTTTCAGCTCATAGAACCATTACAAACACTTGTGTTTCAAAGGTGTTGGAGATGATTCACAGGTAGAAATTCAAAAGGCCTGGGTAAAACCATCAGGAAGCAAAGATTCGGGGCTACCACAAGCTATTTTTAGTTCAGCTTGCAAAAGGCTTTGAAGCCTTTGCTTCAGAAGTGATGGGCATACACCCTGAACAAAATTAAAAGGCTCAGAGACCAGAGGAAAAAGTAGAAGGACTTCAGCGTGTCTTCATTGGACACAGGTCTCAGGAGGCCTTCTTGACCTATGCAATGATTTGAGACAAGGCGTGTGATGACCAAGCAGACTATGTGCACGTGCTGGTCTCAGAGAAGATGAGAGGAAACCTGAACTATGACATGAAACTTTTTGTCCGTTCACAAGGGTTCCGTGGAGCCACTTGTAGCGCTGCAAAAAGGCAGGGGAAAGCTTTGCTGTGTTGTGGAGGAATGAATTCACGCAGAAGAAAACATCAGGCAGCGGGCGTAGGGACCTCTCCTCCGCTGTTCCTCACCAGATGTGGCCACCTCCAGGCAGCTGCGTGAGGGGCCAAATGTTCTGAGCTGCTCCTGGGATTTGGCTGAACCGAACTGGCTCTGTTTTAGAGGTGTGAAAGGCTCCTTCTGGCTCACTTAGTAGATACAGGCTCATGGTGTGCAGCCCAGGAGCCTGGCCTTGGTTTCACGTGCTCTTGCAGCTGATGAAGACCACTACATACTTCCAGCATCTTTTCCCTTTGAAAAAACAGTTAACTCCACTCTCGCTCGCCGTCCTGAAGATATTTCACTCGTGTCTGATATTAAGAAACGCACAACAGGGACCGCAGAAATGAATCACACCGTCGGATGGTGAGATTAAACCCAGCAGCTTTCAGGGGAAAGCGCGTTGTCTCACTGCTGGAAACACCGCAGCTCCCGACAGCGGGACGGGGGAGCTGGGAGAAACAGAAGGGGTGACTGAGGAAAACATACTTTGTGCAAATACATTACTTTAGGTTTTTTTGTTCTTTTATTTCGCTCACCTTCACAGCTTGTTGGTTTTTTTTATTTATTTTGCATAAACTACCGAGTTTTCTGGCACAGATGGGCTCAGAAAGTTATCTTCTAGGCAGGTTCTGCAATTTTCTAATCAGGAAGAAGGAGGGAAAAAAACCCTAGGACGTGATCTACCCCAACCAGTAACACTGATTGAACATGGCCTGCTCCGAGGTGGTTCGGCGTGCGTGCACGTGTGCCAGCACAGCGCTCCTGGTCCCCAACGACTGTGTCAAACCTGGTAAGCACAAGTTATCTCAGAGATGGCTGCTAGTCCTAACACCTTACAGCCTAACCGGCTCCTACCTAAAGTATTCACACTGATCCTGGACATATTTCCTGCCCCTGCCAGAGTCACCTTTGCTGGCCCAAAAGTTTGTGTTTCAGGAGATCAGAGCTGGCTCGGTCCAGGCTGGTTTCACGCAAGGGTTATCCACTCTGGCTAAGGAGAACTTCCCCTACAGGCACACCACTAAGACTTATTCCTGGCTCTTCCCCCTTAGAGTGCCAACACGGATTGCGTTGCTTTTGTAGAGCCCTGAGCTCTGGTGTTGTGGCCAGGTACAAGGCCACTTGGCTGACCTACTGCCATCATTTGAGAAATACCAATATCTGCACCTCAGGGAGCTGTTAGAGCCTCCATACAACCAACACAGGAGCAACTACCTTTTTACAAGCCTGCGTGGGTGTCTGCTCACCGCTGGTTCTGTGCCCATGATCTGCTCTGGTGTAGCTGGCATGGCCAGATGCACCCCTCCTTGTCCCCCAGGTGAACAGGGTACGCTAGCGCTGGGTTTCAGCGAGGCAGGAAGAATTCAAAGGGCCATAAATCCTCATCCCTTTTCGGCTTCGCCGTCCCCACATCAATGGTTGTTCAGCCATTTCTGCCCAATGCACTGCGAGAGGGGAACGCATCGGTGATAACTGCTCTCCCCAGAACAGAGGTTTGTAGAGGCAAAGTAAAAGGAAAGGCTCCAATTCATCAAAATATTCTAATATCACAGAGCTCCTCTGAGAGTATCAGGGCTCAGCAGACGTGGAAGCTCATTGCAATTCAGAATGTAAAAGTTAAAGGGGCTGCTGAGAGAGAGTGGGGCCTGGAGACAGGAGTTAGGTAATCCTGAACTTCCCTTATCATAAATGAATTTTGTTTTAATCTGTACCATGAGCCTGGCATGAGCACGGTCTGCCCAGAAAGCAGACAGCAATGCCAGGGAAACTGATTTCCTGCCACTCACGTGGAAAGGGAGTGTGTCTAATTTTCTCAACCAACCGATGCTGAGGAGCCAGGAGGCAGACAACTCTTACGTAAGAAAATACGAGAAAATAACAGTGACCACCATGCTCAGGGAGAGCTCTGTGAAGGTGTTTTTAGAGGCGGTGCTGTGGTTAAATCCAGATTCAAGAGATGAATTGAATTACAAATGGTGAACTTGTGGCCAGATGGGGCAATGTCTTCCAAAACAGTCCAGGAAGACCAAGGAGCAATGTTGCCAGGCATAGAATAGCTCAGTGTAGGAGGTAGCAACCTTTCAAAGGTGGACATGGACATACATTGCCCAGATTGGGGGCTAAATGTGCCAGTTCCGAAAGCTGGTGTTGAAGGAAGCTTCCTCCCAGAGACAAGGCTTCCCTCTCATCAGTCTGCCTGGGGTAGGAGATTTCAGTCCTAGCTGGGTTCAGAGCTGAGTGGGAGCCAGGAGCTATTGCTGCTCCCGGATCCTCCTCCTAGGATGCTCAAGTTCCCAACCCCTGGGTCTTCCATGCGCTACTGAAAAATCAGCTGTCCACCAGCTTTCTGTCTACCCATACTGCAGGGTGCCAAGCTGCAGAACTGAGCTGGAGAATGGGCAGCTGCTGGGGCAGCTTGAGACTTTTCCTCCCCCTCTCTGCGATTCTACAAAGAGCTGAGCAATTCTTCTGGGGCTGCACACCCTTTGCTCCCAGAGAATTCGGGCAGGGCCGTCACCAGCACTTCAGATCTCACCCAGGTTAGCTGTGCTTGAAAGCTGCTCTTGCTGCAAAGTTGACCGTCTGTGGTAATGAAACAAAGGGGTAACTTAATTGTTAACCTCGGCGAAACAAACCTACTCATTCAGCAGGGACCAGGAGAGGGGATTTTAGTGACTAAAATCACTTTCTCACCCATTGAGACGAATTCCTCCAAGCCATCCTTACAGCAGGTGGGTATGAATCTGGGACTCACTTTGTCCCTCCCACAGATGAGCCAAGATGAAACAGCAGGCCTTCAATTAAACGCAAACCCACACCTTTTTCCTCTTTCTCCTCCTCTGCTAAATGGGTTGAGACCTCACTCGACCCAACAGCCATTCTGGACTTTTATTCTGTAGTTCTAAAAAAATGAAACCTTAAATGTTTAGAAAGAGAAATTTATCTTCTAAGGTTAAGCTCCTGGCAATGTGCTTTGCCATCATAGCTGCTGAGCTCCTTCACACTCAGCATCACTCTTCAGTGATATGTCTGTGTCAAAAGAAGACACACACATGGAAATACTCATTAACATGTTTATTTGGTTATCTTCAAAGACAGCACATACATTCTACCTACTTGTAAGCGTGTGGCAAATATAGAGTTACTATGAAGTTATGCTGTCAAACAAGACACAGTTTTGAAAAAAACCCCAAATATCAGTCCTCATTCTCTGCTTTGTAGGAGCTGTCTTCAGAAATACCTGACTGAATCTCAGGACAAAGTTCTTGATGTACACCACTCCTGAAGGCTGATGAGTTCTCACCTCATGTAATGGCTGAATTTCATATAACTACTTCAAATTTTAACTTATTTCTTGCATTTTTACATGTATATTATTTTTTCTTCCAGTTACGTTCTACTTTTTCCTACCAGGAAACTGAAGTGTGGCTTTAGTAATACCTATCATCAATCTTATTTATTTCATCTATTTCTAGGTAATTATATATAGTGTATTTCTTCGTCTATATTCGGATGGCCTATTTAGAGATGAATGGATTCCTTCCACAATGGCAATGACCTTTCTGTGACTTAAACATTAATTTTCTAAATGGCTTCACAGGTGAAATACCTTATATATCATCATAATTAACAAGATATACCCTATTAATGGTCAGAAAACATGCTTTTCATAATTATAAACAGAATCGTTTCTGAGGTACGACCTTACCCTATGAATTGTTAGTCAATACCATCTGATATATCCACAGTGAAACCTACTAAAACCCTATTCAAAAAGCTGACTTAATTGCCAGGCTCGCATACCTTTGGCACCCTCAAGATGTAGATTTTCAGAGACATCAGTATTACCCTTCAGAACCGTTCAGAGATTCATCTGCTGGAATATGTTTGACAAGTCTTTGTTTTGAAACAGACAACTGGCATTACTAGCTGAATTGATTTACCTGCTTTTCTAACTTCATTAAGGTCAACTATGCCTATAATTTCTCAGAGCACAGAAAAACTTGTAACTGCAATTCGTATGTGAGTCCTCCTTTCTGACTGCAAACCCTTAAGGGTCAGGATATTAGAGGCTTTCTGGAAAAACTTGGAGGAAGGATTACAGTGACAATGAACCAGGCAGAGGGGGGAATAATTCTGTTCCATATGAGGAGCTCCTTAAAGAAATTAGAGCATCTCTCATGCAAAGAGACGAAGGACAGAAGTTCCATTATACTACTTCGAGCTCTGACGCCAGCAGATCTTACGAGCAGGGCTACGTCTGACAAGAGATCACCAAAGAAAAGTGATGTTGGAAGAGGCATTGGTAATTCAGCAAGTGCTGATTTTTCTTCTAAAGACCTATCGAGTCGATATTGTGGCCAAGTACCAGCGAGCACTGTGCTTTCAGCCGGAGCACGCGAGGCGTTACACCGCGGCCCGCCTGTGACCCACGGAGCTCTGACTGTTTCAACAGCCCACAGGTTTATTCCAGGATCCTGTCCAAAGTATAAGGTATGGAACAACATTCTGCCTAACCTCCTTGCCCCGTTCATTTGAAGGGGAGAGCAGAGGCTTTGTTTTCCCGTTGAGAAAGTCTGCGAGGAGCAGCCCAACGCTTGCGTTCTGCCAGACAGTTACTCGTCAGACAAATCGTTACCGGGATGGGAGGCAGGTACATTTAGCTCAATAAACATAATTTCTTCCCAAGCTTCCCGACTCTGAAGAACACAACTTGCATTTACATTATTCTAGGATGCTAAAAGTCCCCTTATTTTTATTAAAAGATTTACAGCTAAAAAGTATTGTTAAAAAGTATGGGAGAGCTAATGCTCTAGAGGATTAATTTGGGACCATTTTTTCTCCAAGCATGCAAGAGTTATCACTTAGTAACGAGTGCAGATTGGCAAAAACCAGTGATGACCATGCATGCTTTTTAATATAACTGCACCATAACTTTTGAGACACATACACAGAATGTTCAGTTGCTGCAGAAATGTACGTTAGAAACTTGCCCTTGAAAAATTGATAACTGTCTTTTCTAGAATGTCTGCTTGGTTTACGTTATTCTATACGTATTTTTTTTACTATGAAGGATAAATTCAAATACTCTATTTCTTTTGACAATATTCTAATAAAAGAAATTCCAAGTATCTAAAAATAGCAACCTCTCACAAGCAGTCATGCTACACTTATCAAGAATAGACGAGTTTGCAGATTAATGTGATTTTCAGATATTATTTGCAAAATTGCACTGGTTTTATAATGTTTTTCATATTTCATTAGCATTAACATATAAGGGTAAACTGGATACTGTTATTGTTTATATTTAATTCACAGTCCTGTTTCTCTTCCTGGTTTTCATAAAATGTTTACCTCTTTTTAAGTCAGTAAAGAGATTTGTATGTGTGTGTGTGATTGCATGTAGGAACATTCCTATACAACTTTTCAGCCTTATAAAAACATTCTAAATGAACATCGTTGTAATAAGCTTGTTGTTTAGACAATAAAGACCTCTCAGTAAAAGAATAAAATTATTGAGGTATTTGTATTTACATTGCCTGTATGTGGCATCTTAATCAAAAATGGTCTACTAAGAGCTTGTTAATGACACATTTTTACTATACCTTAACAGGGAGAAATCCTATTGTCACATGTCAACCAGTTACTGAAACTGCAATCCTGAAGAAAACCAGTGAATTGAGTTATTACTATGGCAAAAGCTATTGCTTGCTCAAAGACTGTCATAAAAACTGATTACAGGTCTAATGGACCTTGCTTCAAACTCTGAATCCGGAAACCTCCGTTCAAAGAAAGGAAAGGTTGGCTATTGGTATTCAGAAAGCTTTGCTTATGTAGTTGGAAAGAACAGGAAAGATTGGATCAATTTTCCTAATTTAAATTCAAAGGTTCCAAATCCTGCTTTTACGTATATTTTGCAAAGTGATAACCACCATCTTCTTTCTTCTATCTCTTCTTTTGGCCAACAATGACGGTAGTGAGGGAAAATGCCCTCCGAGGACCGTGAAGACCACAGGAGTCAGACTGCTGTGGGTCATGTGGGGAACTCACTGTGAAGAGCTTCATCAGCTCAAAATGGGAGACAAGTCTCCACACGCACTCCAAAATCAGTGCTTCAGAGTATTTATCAAAAGAATCCAGGCAGAATTTTAGTTTACTCGATTGTGTGAATGAACACAGGTTTTGTTATAAGGGGAATTTCAGGTTCAATTCAGAAAATGTGACATACAGGTATTCTACCAGATGTACTTTCATTGTTAAATATAGTTGTTTCAGCTGTGCCTATAGATTGATGTTGCACTTGAGACAGTCAATGGCATTTCAACCGCTTTGATTGTACAGGCGGTCAGCAGTTCCATGAGTGTGCTCAACCAGATTTTAAACAAACTTGGTTGTGTTTTGGGTCCAAACTGCATTATAGAGTAGATCCAAATTGCACCATATTGTGCCACCCAGGCTGGATCTATTCTATTCAAGTTACAGTTGAACTGCACCTGTTAAGCATAGGGGCTAAAATCACTGATAGCCCTATGAATAAGGCATTAAACTTGTGGTTTATTTTTTCTTAAAGGGACAATAATCTGGGATTTAAAGAAAACTCTCCAGACACATTTAGAACCTGATCCTACAAGGCATCAAGCATCTTGGATTCCCATTCAGTAGGCACAGAGGATGTTTAATATCTTAACGGGAGGATTGTGACACTTTGGAGGACTATAAGCATTAAAGGCACGAAGTACAAACTTTATATTCTATATTACTCTTTTTCTTTTGTATTTATTTCAATGACACCAGTTATTTTTGATAAGAACATGTAATACATAGTGAAGCCACGCTTCAGTCGTAAGAGAACTTAGAGCTCTTAGATATTTATACTGCAACATTGTGCTCCCATTTAAATGACAAAATTCCTACCGAAATTCCGACTTTGTCGCATGAGTCTTCAAGGCTCTTCCTGTAGTCATTATGCATCTAATCAGCTTCTCTGTAAGCAAGCAGGCATTCTCTATAATGAAAAACAGCAAATAAAAAAATAACAAATGTTTTAAGTTTATATACACACTCTGATATCTACATGTTTTATATTTGGGTTCAGCATCTGGTTAGTAGATTTGTTTATGTCTCAAAGGCTTATTTCTGTAAATGAAAAGCAATTACATGATCAAAGGCAATTAAATTCTCAAACTGGGAAAACGAGTGAAAAATCTGAAGGAAGTGTGAATTTGCTCATTTATGAGCAGGAAAGATATTGATATTTGGACAAATTGAAACAGAGATGATGTGCAATTGCCTGTAAAAATCAGGTTAAATTTTGATACCAATGACATTTTGCAAAAATCAGCATATTGGTATAAAAACGATGGATTTAGAGCAAATACTGTACCAGAAAGGATCTAGAACCGGTGTCTTTGGAAGAGGCTCACAGAGGCTTTGAAGGACTTGTTTCTTTATCAAGTTCTGTTATTAAAAAAAAAAAAAAAAAAGTGCATTAGTGCTTTAGACTTATAACATACTTCACAGTAAATAAGCCTAGTAGGTTTATTTGAAAAACACGTAATCATTAAGAAATCACAACAGAAGGCAATTTAAGACAACACAGAAGCGAGCCACATAAAATATAATCCTAGAAATACAGAACTGACAGGCATTTCTGTTCTTATTTCCTGCACTCCTGTGCAGCAGTTCTCCAACAGATCGGGTTTGCAGGATAGGTCCAGGTGGGACCAGCCGGGCAGCCAAAAAGGAAGATGCATTTAGGAGAAGATGATGGCGAAGGCAGCACTGAAAGATGGCAGGCAGTCAGAAAGCTACCCAGGGGAAGAAGTGAGCAATGCAGAAAGTGAGAGCAGGGTGAGGAGGTTGGATAAGGAAGGTTGCCACCACCTCTCAGTGGGGTTGTCCTAATGGGATGTGATCAAAGGGGCAGGTGGCCGGAAGGCAATGGCTTAACTCCACGGCTTTTGGCAGCCACAGGCTTCCTCTGCTCCCACGATCTGTGATGCTCAGCCTTGTTCTTTCCTTGCTCCATTTCTGCACCAAACTCCCACCTCCTCGCTGCACTTTCTGTCTGCTCCCAGTGACTCTCCAGCAACACACCTCCCTCTGCCTAGTTACGACCACACCGTCCCGGGGGGATTGTTTCCTATTTTGGGAACTACTGATCTGGTTCACCTCCTTAAATGAAGAAAGTGCACATATATCTAGTCGATCCCTGACATCTATTTGTCAAATCTATTCTCAAAGGCTTCTGATGAAGGCTGTTTCACAATATCCCTAATCTCTCTGTTCCAGTGCTTCACAATCTTATAGATCAGTTTCTTCCCTAATACTTAAGATAAATATTTATTGCAAATTAAGCTTTTTTTTTTTCTTGTTCTATCTTCGGTGGTGTTTCAGCAGGGACAGAGTTAATTTTCTTTCTATTGGTTGCTGTGTTTTCAGCTTTGGTGTGAAAGGAATGTCAATAATGCATATTGTTTCAATTGTTGCTAGGCAATGTTTATACTATTCAGGGACTTTTCTTCAGCTTCCCACAGAAGCTGAGAAGGAGCACAGAGAGAACAATGGAATGGCCAATGGAATATCTGGTACCACGACAGGTAGACACGAAGAGCAAAGGAACACCGTCCTCTTTTATAATAACTCCTTATAGCTTGAGAGACTATTTTCCTTCCCCTAATATTCTCTTTTTGAGACTAAGAAAGTGCAGTCTCTTCAACATTTGAAAGGAGCTCATGTCTTCTGACCTCTGTATAATCCTTGGTTGGATCCTCCTCAATTTGTCACTACCCCTTTGTGCTGTGATGCCTAAAACTGGACTCTGTGTCTTTCAGTCACAGCAATACCGATGGTGCTATATGGCATCCTAATTTAATTCATGCCCAAAATAAAGACATTAATCCAGCTCTGGTGGGGATGAAAAATAATGTTCAAAGCAGTGTCTCTGCTGGCGCAATGTTTGGAAGAGACGCAAACTACTGGAGCACTCAAGACTCAATAAAATTTATGTTTCGTCATATTATAGACTTTTATTAAGTATAATTCCTAACTAGGACTTCATCCATAGTTGTCCATAGTTATCCATACTCTTACATGCCAGTAAGAGTAGGATAAGTAAATCTACAAAGAATATCTGAGAATTACTGTAAGCTATAACATGAAATCTCATTTCGTATGAGGGCAACGTTAGTGCACGTTTGTGCTTCCTTATTTAACAATACAGTTATTCCAGGTAACATTTTCTGAAACCAGGCCTAAAGTACATCAATGGAAATTCCTCTACTAGCAGATCATGTCTAAACAAAAAAAATCTAATTAAACCTAATTAAATACAAGGGGCTCTGCTCATGGCTACATATTCTGTAACTTCTCAGTTTGGCTTAAGAACTCAAACACCATGAAGGAGCTCAGAGCCTCAGGCAATTTGGAAGTGCTAACAAGGAGTCTGAACTCTGTTACCCCACCCGAGATTTACTCCAGTGTAGCATTATTACTCTCTCCAGTGGAAGCTTATTGCTGAAAAAGCAGTGCAAGACAGGTGGGTGACTCAAGCCCAAAATGTAGCTAGGTATTTCACAGAATCACAGAGTCTTCATGGTTGGAAGGGACCTTTGAGATCACCGAGTCCAACCACAACAAAACCCAAAACCAAAACCCCCCACAAACAGACACAACCCAACAATCCTGGGCACTAGAGCATGCCCTGAAGTGCCATGTCTACATGTTTCTTAAATCCCTCCAGGGATGGTGACTCCACCACCTCCCTGGGCGGTTCCAGCGCCTGACCACCCTCTCAGTCAAGTCATTCTTCCTAAGACCTAATCTAAACCTCCCCTGCCCCAACTTCAGACCATTTCCTCTGCTCCTGTCATGATTCCCTTGGGAGAAGAGGCCAACCCCCACCTCCCTACACCCTCCTTTCAGGGAGCTGGAGAGGGCAAGGAGGTCTCCCCTCAGCCTCCTCTTCTCCAAACTCAACATGCCCATTTATAGTAACATACGAATTTGCAAGTAAATAAACATAAAAGTGTGCCTCTGTCAGCAAAGTACCTTACATATGGTGACACATACAAAAATGTTAGGGATGTGTACATGACAGATGAGGAATTATAGCGTAAATTGCTTTTCTCATGCACCTTTTGGCCTTTTGCCTTTACACGTGGACACCGAGCTATTATTGTCTGATTAACGGTTCTACCCTCCCAGCAAATATGAGGCATATCAAGGATAACTGATGGAATACTGAGCCATAAATGTTTTCTTGGCATTTGTTTGGCCTGTGCTATTTGGGAACAATAAAAGCATCTCATATTCATAATGATAATACATATATACCACCACAGATCACACCATCAAGAATTCTCCTTCTATGTTATTGTGTTGCACAAAATGCAGAGATAAACATTAATATATATTAATAGTATGTAAATATAATTAATCATAATACGATGCTCCTGACATATTATCACTGCTGTTGATAAAATATAATTAAAATTGTCTGGTCGAATTTTCAGTGCAGCTAGAATTGACATCTCTGTTCTTGCTGTTTACATGTGTCTATCTAAAGATCGTTACACTTCTAAAAATCTCATTATTTCATTATGTTCCTGAGAGAAAGCTAATTGGAGCTGCTAGTCTGTATATAAGCAATATAATTAGTGAAAAGTCATACAAAAGAATGAAAGCTGCACCTACAAAGACTGAAGCTAAAATGATCACTAACTCCAGAGAGCACAGGAATTTTAGGCAAAAGATTATAAAGAAAATGAAACAGGCAACACCTGAGCTTGCATGCCCGTACAGCGGGAAAGCATTCAAACCCAAGTTCTGCATTTTTCAGAGACTGTTGGACTTAAAAGAACTCCACTGAAAAGCTCCACAAACTGACGAGGAATCATAAGAGGACTGTTGTTTTGGGGAGCTGAAACTGCTTTGAAAAAACAGAAAGGCAATATTCTGAGGAGACGGCAAAAGCAAGAATGAGAATAGCATGCAGAAAGTGACCCCAAAACCATTTTTCACTGTCTCTTCCAATGAAAGAATGAAGTAGGATATACTGAAAGTAGCAGGTGGTGGTCTTGGAGACAAAGGAAAGGCTTGTCTGCGCATTGCCAACTCATCCTTGGAACTCCCTGCTGCAGGATGCTGAGGATGCCCTAATTTTCTACGGGCTCAAGAACTGACAAGGCAAACTAAGAGGAGAGAAGTTGGTACCCTCTCCTACTCTTCCACTACAGCTAACTTGCATGGCATAAGTGGCATAAAATCCTGTAATACAACACTAATACAACACCTCAAACAAAAGACAGCAACAGTGTTTTTACATGTTTTCATATATATTTAAGTACACATCTGCAAACAAGACCATATTTGCACCTGCTGTCAATGTGAGCAAAATCTTACTGTATTGTACATACAAAAGTAGCAATATGAGGCAATGCAGTATTTTTATTACCTCTCTTTTCCATTAATACAATTAATTCCATGTATTCAGGCTCACTGTTAGCCAATACGGTACTTTTGTCCCAAAAGGCAGAGAGAAAGCAAGACTATCTCACCATATTCTTTATACTCTCCCCATGATTTGGCAGGATTGTATCAAGTTGGCATAATGCAGCTGATGACATATAACCCATTATTGTAATTTAAAAATTACTTGCATTTTTAAAGGTCATGCAGCTGTTTTCAGTTATATAATCTGTAGAATGATGTAATGGAGCAGGAATAAAGCTACAGCAGCAAATAATATGACTGCCAACAACAGACACGTCCCACACTTGAAGATCTTCCCAACTTCTTTTCTGTCTTGATAAATGAAAATTGATGCAATGCTTTTTTAAAAGCAGATTGGGCCTACATGTTTAGCCACGTATCCTGACTAGGTTCACTTGGAATAGAGGCAGTTGTACTTGGAGGTTTTATGAATATAAAGATTAATGAATTTGTACAATTTGGGCATGCAAAGCATTTTTATCAGGCATATTCCATTTAGAATAAGCAGTAAACCATATATAAGGGTTGTGTCAAAGTTTACTGAATAGGGCCCTTGGTAGCTAATGTAACATTTCTCCAACAAATCAAAGGTATTGTTCTATGCTCACATGAATATACAGTAGCCATTACCTTAAATTTAAAACTCACTGTGAGCAGCATACACACTGTGGGGATATGAAGGCCATATTGTATCAGTGGAGTCTGCAGAGATTTTCTTCATATGGCTTTGCCTGGTTGAAATATATGTTGCAGTTGAAAGCTAAAGGGATTATTTTTGAATAGTCATCACAAAGGTTGATTATATTCGTATATCATTTAGCTGGACCCTGCAGGCTATTATTCCATTAGCTGTGCTGGCCCTGCACTGTCAAAAAGTTGATCATATAATGTAAAAAGGTTACATGCTCTGTTAAGGTATGTGAAGTAACTTGAAACAGTAATCTTTTAAGAGCACTACAGATTTGTACTTGAAGGTAGATTGCATTTAAAATAAATACCCACAAAATGGAATAAATACAATAAATCTACCTCTTATTCCTATTTTTCCTACTTTGAATAGGCTGTATATAATTTGAGTAAGTTAATTGTACCAGGTAAGATATTGGCTACAGAGTATTTTTTCAACCTCAAATACAAAGAACTACACCTCAAAATAGCTGCGTCTTTATGCGAAACGCTTACTGAAATTATGTTTCTGGTGAAAAAGATTTGCTGATTATGTTTCCCTTGCACATGCAAACACACACACATTTTCTTTCAGTGCTTAATAAAATGGATCTTCAGACGGTTCCATTATGGGGATGCCTTAATATTATTTTATGCTAAAACATGGACAGCGCATTAGATTGAAAGCATCTTACTGTTCCACGAGGCAGAGTAATCATGGACTATCCCTGGATAGCAAATGCTCCCATTGGGGAAACAATACCAACAACACAGGCTAATGAATCACAGGAGTTATTAATCACGGGCATTTGTAAGAGCCACATATAATGGAGATGAACTCCCAAGATTAGAAAGGTTAGAAGGTGGGACGGAGAAAAGGACAGGAGATCATCCCATTGCATTTTAGAATAAGTTAATTGCCCAGGCTTGCTTCCCTCTTTCTAAGCAGGCAGAAACAGAGAAACAATTTAGTCAGCTCGGTTCACTTAGCTTTCAGGTCCTTGCAGGACAATTTGGCAAAAATAAATAAATAAATGCACGCATACAAGACCCTTAGGGCTTATGGTCTAGTTAGAAATGAGACAGTGCTTCTTTTATTAGACAAAGTTGTTTAATTTAGGTTGTAAAAGAGAGAGTTGGTTCTCTTTTCAGTATACCGTATATATTATTCAGGGGAATGAATGAGTCTTTATGAGTACAAATGGGAGCTTTTAATGAAGCAAGCATTTGAGCAGGTAGGTTTCTCTGAATAAAGGCTTCACAGATGGGTAAGTTTATGAATGAGAAACAGAATTTATTTTATATGCTTTAAAGAAGCCTACTCAGACTATGACACAATAAGGAAAATGCAAGGGTTTTCTGGTTTGATGAGAAAACCTAATGAGAATATGAATTTTTCCCTGCCTAATAACTTCCATTGTTTGCTTATTCATATCCAGCAGTCCTCAGACAAGTTAATCTTCCTCTCTCACACAGTTTGGGCACGTGCCAGACATTTATACAATGGAAATATCTCTTGATCTTACATTTTTCAGTTCTGTTCATTGTGAAACTTATACACTACTCTATGACAATATAGTATAGCAACACCTTTTGCACAAACCCATTTGTTGAGTATCAACTTTAAATAATAGCTCTATTATTTAGCTCTCATTGTTGACTGTAGGTAGAAAAAAAGGGATTTTCTCAAGACCAAAATATGACATGGTGTTCTTTGTGCATCTGGAAGTTGAGAGATACATCACAAAAATTCTACACAGAAAAACCAGCTTTGAAAAACAGTCATCAAGAAGACCACTTCAAACGTGAAGAAACCTAAACGAAAGACCAGCCAGTTTTTAGTTTATAGTTTTACCTTTACTATCAACAAATTTTACATGAAATCCAAACTATTAGTTTAACGTTTCAATACAGCATCTCATCTCTGGCTCTACTCCAACCCAAGGTAGGGAGAAATTAAGGAAACAATTTTTCAAATTCAGTACCTGAAAACTTTCTCAGTCAAAGGCAAAGTCTTCCAGCAACACTAAACAGGTGGAGCATCTGCCCAGCTGCTTAATCAAGGTTTCCACAGTGCAAAGAAGTCCCAGAAGGCCCAGAGAAGGGTTTCCTTTCCTTCACCTCCCACCGAGATGCAGAATAAAGATCACAACTGGAACCTGTTTGCTCTCTCCTAAAGACAGGACAAGCTCCAGGGAAACTTCCCAAGACAGCAAAGTTCTGAGCTGCTCGCTCTTGTGGTAGAAGCCAAACTCACCCTCAGCTACCCTGAGGAGCTGGGTGAGGAGAGAACATACAAGTGGTATAAAAACACTTCCACGACCTCTCTCTCTGCTGAGAACCATGAGCCACTGCTAAAGATTAAGCCCAAAAGCAACTTAAGAATCCTTGTGAAAGGAAACCCTTATATTGCTCACAGAAGTGGTATTTTACAGTCCTGGAGAACTTTTGCCAGAATTTTAAAAGATATTCCTATAGACTTTCACCAAAAAATGTCTATATCTTAATGATATATGCACAGAAGTTTTTAACACACATCTTTAAAATTAGGAATGCAATCTAACCTAATTGCAAAGGGCAAAGAAGCAGTAGCCGGACTGATGTTTCAGACAACATAATGACCATAAAAGAAGCAACACATTTGTTCCAAATTTGTGCGCAGAATTATTATCACTACATTCATTTTAAAGCAAAGAAAGGTATACCAGGTGAGGTGCTCATTAAATAATTAAAATACAGTAGATGTGAAATACAGATTTCAGGCCTAGTGATGATTCTAAAGCCAATTCACGCCCAGATTAGTACACTGAAAAGTTCTTGCTGTCCTCCCCCAAATCACCACAGCCCTTATCCTGTAAAAACTTTAAATACTCTGCTTGACACCCTACTTTATGCACTTACAATACAACTTTCTTGCATGGCTACACATAAAACCTCATACCTTATCCTCTACTCATATCGACACACTGTATTAAGTCTGTTAAGTATTTGTTATAAAGGCCCCATTGAAACCTGCAAGACAGGAGAGCAGGACAGCTGATAAGGGCATTTTGTAAACACCACCTTCTACCTATTGAGCAAAATATGTCACCGAGCAGAGCAACTCAGTATTTAAATCACTGGTAGTGTGTGATATTTATTTCTGAATATGCAGCTTGATGTGTCTTCAAAGGATCTGGCTGTCAGAGAGTGTTTAGCACCCCTTTCTCTGAAATTCAGGTCCCTCAAAGGTGTCCCAAAGGGATGAAAAGCTGGAAAGCTCAGATTACTTAAATACTTCTTCTTGCTTAATTATACGCCATTAGCATAGTGAGTTTCAAATATACTATCTAACTGCTCTGATTAGAAATATCTCTGATTTTAGTTGTTTTTGCTTTTATCCCTGTATTTTGATATGAGTGCCCTGTATAATTTTGTTGAGAGTTTCTTGTTCTGTGGATCTTCATGTTCTGGTTTGGCTCTGCTGTCTTCTGGACTCTAAAGACTTACCTACTTACTCTTCTATAATTATATGTAAAAGTACTTCTTCATGGCTGAGACTTCTTTATTTCAGCATCTCCAGTGACTACTCTGCCTGGTGGCTCACAAACTGCTCATCGACTGAGGCTTCAATAAAGTAGGGGTTTTTGCCTGGGAAACTGCCTTCCAAGACTTAGCCAAAGGTATCTTCTGGGTACAGAAAGTGAAGCCAGTGAAGCAGAGAAAATCCAGCAATGCATCTGCTACAAAAAAATAAGGATACCAGGGAGATGTTTTTTCTCCTTATCTGACTTCAGTTTTACATCTTCTAATGCATCTCAGGCATGAGTGCATCCTCTCTGGCTAAGGAGATGTAGGGGAAGCATCTGGAAGATTATTTTCTTTAAAAAGAAGATAGAGAATCCCCTACGGAAGTATCAGTTTTCTTGTGACTGAGGTTTTCTGGGGAGAACATCATTCTCTGTAGCAGCTAAAGTCCTCCTCTAAGATTGATGCAAAGTGCTCCTACTTCTCTCTTAAAAAAACAAAACAAAACAAAACCAAACCAAAAAATCAGCTGCTGGACATTAAGGTCCAGGTTTTTGAAGGGTCTTCACCTTCTCCTTCTCTTCACCAGGCATTGGGAACAATACTTTTCTTGGCCAAAGCGACACTGAGTGTTGGGTTTCTCCCTCTTACTTTTTGGATTTATGGCCATGTTCTTTCAGACAACACGGGACAACTTGAAAGTTGCATTCTTCCATCTTTACAGATAAGTAGAGAACTCCAGCTTTCAGGCCAGCCATCCGCTTCTTTTGATGAGAAATAGATTCACATGAAAAAAAGATTACACTGAAAAATGGAAATGGATTTTCTGTTTTATTAGCAGTCAGCATAAGACTTGTGAGCTCCTTTAGAAAGTTATAGAACTACAGAGATTTTTAAGAACATGCCAGTAGAAGCTAGAATTTAAAAATAAATGCTCTGGCTAGTGTGGGTCCAATCCTCAAGTGATGCAACCAAAGTAGCTTCACTGAAGTCAGCATGGTCATGTCAGCTTTGCCAAATTGCTTCAAAACAGGTCTTTTTAGAAAAAAAATTAAGTAATTTTAAATTCACTTATTATGAATTATATGAATCATGAATTATGCCATACCAATCACATTGTTTTTCTCTAGGAACAGCAGAGCTTAGAAACATCTACCAGGTAAACAAATGTCTTCATAAAGTAAAAGATGTCACCCTGCCACTCCACTCCTCGACTGCAGTGACAAGGCTGAGCTGGGAACCACCATCAGACACTCTCTGTGTAGCAGAGACTTAATGAGGCTGAAGGGAGGCATGGACTTCTTGGCCTGAGGGAGGGAGACCAGTGACAGGTGATCTGGTTTCTTTTGAACCTTTCCTCCGACCACAATGCAAGGGGAGAGAAGGGAACAGGCTTATTTCTGTGTTGCTGCCATAGGTTGGACTGTTAAGAGAAGGTTTGACTCTCAGTCCTGTTCCTCACAGAGGTGTCAGTGGAAGTGGAGGTAGTCACCACTTCAGTTACAGCTGCTGCCAGTTTGAAATGCCTTCCTAAAATGTGGTAAATCACATCAAGTCTCTAGCTGAGAAATAAGCAAAAAAATTCTTCCCCGGGGCACAAGTCTGAGAAGGATTCTGGCAGATTTTTTTTTTTTTTTAAACTGTTCTCACAATCCAGGAAACCTGTTTTGAAATAAACATAGGTTTGAAAATATCACAATTTCCCCAAATTCACAAAGTCAATGTGGAAGTTGAGATGATTTCAGCTACCTGAATCTGATACAGATCTTGGAAGTGCCACCATCCCCTTCATAGGAGGAAGTGAGAGTCTCTCTGGAAGCTGGATAAATTCCAAGCATTAGGTAGAAAACTCTGGGTAACAGTAATTTGATAGTTTAGATAGATGAATCTTTGGTGCTTTGATAGGAAAGCAAACCTTCCTGATAAAAACAATAAATGTGCAGCTTTCCTCTTAAAATCCATGCTGGAATCTGTATGTTCTGATCAAATCACATTCCAACTTCATGACAAAGCTCACAAGCTATAATAGACAAAATTCCTTGCTCTAAATTAGAATAAGACACATGGAGGTTTAAGAGACTTTAAGCAAAGCCTCGTTCCAGCAGAAGGAGTATTTCACAGGCACAAATCTTGAAGATTTCTTCCAACTGCAGCGCCCTAGTTTGATCCTGGTGTCCAAACTCATTTCTTAGGCATAAATCTAGAAACTGTACTGTGGCTCCTTCTGGGTTCTGTTTAGACTGTACCTATTATATTACGAACCAGCTAAGAAGAATATTTGTGATATGAAAGAATAAACGCCTCGACCTTTCGCTGAGGCTTTATTTTGAGCTGAGCTTTGGTTCGTGGTGAACTCGACAGGCTGTGCTAGAGCAGCGCCGGGCCAGGGCACTCTGTAACACCAACAACCGTAGCCTTTACACGCACCTTCAGCGATCACAGAAACTCAGCGTGCACGGCGGGTCACACGCGAGGCAGCGGGCTAACGGCAACTTGGAAAGGTTTACTTGCCTGACTGCAAATCTCTCTGGTGAACTGCTTGCTGTGGCTCTATTTAATTCTTAATCTTTGCTTCTCTGTTTAATTCCTAGCTGCTTGAGAGACCTGTTGTAACACAGCAGTTAAAAAAATATTCACATGTACTGCCAGGCCTCCCCAAAGAGCACTAACTTGACACGTAGGCCATGACAGCTGGGCTTGGACTACTAAGAAATCTAATCCAGGGTTTCCATCATCTCAGTTGTTGCCTTTCTTTCATTAGAGTTTTACTCAGCCCCTAATGGATTCAGCTTTATAAAATCAGAAAAAGAGGAAAAGAAAGCAATTTATTCATGTTTCACTAGAGCTCACAGAAGACATGAAATTTCTCTAAAAATGCAAATTATTTTGTGCCACACAAGTGAGACTGGGCAGCTAAAGCTCTTAGAGGAAGGCTCTTTCCCAGTGCTAATGTTTTTATACCCAGTGATTGAATAAATCGATACTTTTATTATCACATCTCTTTTACCCTTCCTTTTTCTTCAGAAGGATGTATCCAAAGGTACCAAAGCACCCTTTTTAACTCTAAGAAAATTGATTATGCGTGTTAATTTTGTTTTTAATCCCAGACATATCAAAATAAACACCACAGACATGTGTAGCAGAAATCAATATCTCTTAAGCATCAAGTTGGTAAAAACAAGGATTTAGTAAGAATCCAAGATGTAAAAGACTAATGTACAAACTAAGCCCTTATTTATGTAATGTGCCTTTATACAAGCTCAATATAAACCTGAAAGAAACTATTTCAGAAAAGCAGAAATGGTTTACTTGCACTGCATCAAAAATGACCCCATAAGACCTCCTTTACTGAGATAGCCCTGATATTTAATGTGAACATATGTTTTTAAAGGATTTCTTGTCTCATGTCCAGTCATTCTTGTTAATTCATGGGACAGCATACTGCAGATGTGCTCTTTTTTACGTTACATAAAGCAAAAATTACATTTAACAAGTGTAAGGTTGGTCATAAAAAATAAATAAAAGTAGACTCTTAAAAGCTGGGAAATCACAAAGTGAAGCTATCAGTCATTCTTATTGAGAAGGGTGAGGACAATGTGAAATAAAACTTGCACATCTATGAACAGACGTTCCTAAAATGCCAGCACTCGGCTGTTATTTCACATTCTCTATAGGTTGCTTTTATCGGCCCAATATTTCTTCTTTTAGGGTAAGTTGCAATGCACATTTTCACTGGATGCCCTTTCTAGTCACTGACTTCAATTTTAATAGTAATTAAACTAAATATTTTGAATTTATCTACAAGTTTGTGTATTTGAAAGATAGAAAACCAAGTCAGTGTTAGTTTTTCTGTGTTCTGCTTCTGGGTAAGACCTTTAACTACATGTTTGTTTCAACAGTATTATTCTTCACTAATGGAATTGTTTAATATGCAAATAAAATAACTTTCACAATGATTAGTTTTTTAATACTAATCCAAATCTAAATACCAATTTGTAAACCTTATCGATATGTACACTAATCATACTATTATTACTGGTATTTAATTTTGTATGGTTGTACTCCTTCCTGAGTGCAGATGAGATAAGCAATACCTCTTAAAAAGAATAGTCTCTTCTATTTTTTACTGACACTAAAGATCTTCATCCTGCACACATCATTTGTAGCCAAGTATTATTCTCCCCCAAGCCTCTTCATAAATTGGCATAAGATGGCATATTCAAAGACTTACTGCAAGGAATTTCTAATTAGAAGCTACTCTTAGAGATTTGGTACAGTATAAACTCAAGCCAAGACACGGAACCAAAATGGCTTGTGAGGGAATGAGGTCAGATTTCCTTCTATCAACACACAGAGGACAGACAGAAAACTTGTTCCTTTGGACCACTCATCACTGTTTGACACTACCAAAAATCGCAGTCTCCCCTCAACAGGATGGATGAAGTCCACAATAAGTCAACTTGAACACAGTTTGAATCTTTCCCAAAAGCGGGCACTTCTACAGTAACCAAATCCCAGCATGGGCGTTCCTATTTGGAAAGTTCCATAAGGATTAAGTCTAACTTTAGCTCTTTTTAACACCTGGGTACAGCCACGGAAGGGAAAGAGCAGATTAGACAGTACCAAATGCCAGCAGCATGCAAGCGACTCGCACAGACCAAGAGACTTTGGTATGAACCACAAGTGAATGTCCCATTTTGATGTGTTTACGTTATCGATAACCCTGCCTGATTCAGACCAGAACTACTACATCCATGGAGGCACGTCTGCACATTACCCAAAACACTTCTGAGTTTTGGTCAGTCTGTCTTAGGATTCATTGTTCCAGATGTCTAAGTGAAATTCAGAAAGAGGAATCATTCCCTGGTTTTCTAGAGCATTGTTAGTTTAGAGATTGCTGAGCGAACTCACCTATATTAAAATTATAGACCTCTCAAATACATATATATAATCTTTTTGATATATTTACATTCACATTATTGTTCGTAAAGGCAAAAAGGCTTCACAATTAATAATTATATGAAAAGGCACATTTAGTATGAAATTGGTTTTCCTATTTTATAGGAATAACATGTCACGGAGAGCAATATTTACAACTCAGTTCCCTGGGACCTTTTAAGTAATGTTGTAACAAAACAGAGTATTTCATTGTAACTTATTCTAAAGTTTAATTACACACACACAAAGGATTTACAAATAAATAAAGACTACAACTACTGGCATTTTAAAAGTAGTTTTAGGAGAGAAGCTTGAATTATTGAAATGTGAGAGATTTATTTTGAAGAGTTCTAAATCTGTTTATGGACAACTATACACTAAGGAAATATCTATTCACTGAAAACAAGGATAAACACACAACACAGTGTGAACTGCATCACTGCGCCAAATTAGTGGTTCAGGTCTGGAACGAATCCTGACTTTGTAAAACTTCACAAGTCTCTTCATTAACCACTGGGGGGATTGGTACCAAATGGTTGCAATTTTAATAATCTGAACTGTATTCTTCTATAAATGGCAACTGAAATCCGGTGATTCTAATGAAACATTTTTTGTACAGCTAGATATTTTCTGTAAAATGTTAGGTCAAGGTTTTTACCTTGCACTCAAGTCAACAAGGGAATTAAAAATCTTAAAACTCTATTTGCATTCCATCTCTCCCCAACTATACTAAGATTATGGTTCTACCTCACTTCTGAAGTAGTTTTATTAAAAAAAAAAGAGGAGGGGGGAACGCACACAAATTAAAATACACTAACTAGATCCTCAATAGTCTTAAAACAGACCATATGGAACTATCTTGAATATAAGGGAGCTACGAAGGGAATTATAAGCTGCTATCCCAAAACTGAAACACTGAATCAGGCATCAAGGAGTTCCTGAGAATATAATTTTTTCAGCTCTTCAGTTTGCACGCTTGAATCGATACCCTCTGAATTTTTAGGATCATAGTCCAACCGTAGCATTCACACAATATAAACTTGTTCATTGAAGTATTAAGCCTTACCTTAACAGAAATCGCTAATGCTTTATTTTTAGGGTTTCTTCAAAACTTCACTACTTTTAGTTCCTGACCTAAACTTACCAATGAGTGAGTTAATAAAAAATAGTCTGTTCTTTTGTCAACATCATCCTTTAATTTAAAAGGCATTCTAACTTGGTGTTTATTCATCTCTGTGTGTGTGTATGCACTCTGCTCACTATGGTGGGATTTGGAACATGCACTAAGTATTTCATTGTATGCGGAGCTTACACCAGGAAGCATAAAAAGATATCTGTCTGCATTTCTTTTTTTTTTAAATATTGCATTATGATGTTACTTAACTAACTTGAAAGCAGAGTCCTTACATTTGCAGACAAGGCCTTAATACAAAAAAGGTTATATAATACCCATCTAAGGTTACATTTTTACCTACATACCTTTATGCATTATTCTTTTAAATGATTTTTAAATTGACTATGTAAAGAAAGTAAATAGAAAAACCAGAAAGTTTAGGACACTGTAAAGTGAACAATTAAAAGTTAAGCTGTTGAAAAACAGATTTTTTTTTTTTAAATTTTTTTTCTTTTAATTTTTTCAAACATTTAAACAAAACATGACATCTAAATTCAAGCGTACATCATATGCTTGTGAGCAAATGTAATTCGGCAAAAATATAATATGCTAGCCTAAAGATGACTTTGAAAAGCTCACATAGCATACCACAGAGCACACACCACATCTTCTGAAATTTTGAAGGTAGCAAGCCTCGAACCTTTATAAACACATGGGGGTGAGGGGGGGCGGGGAGAGGAGAGGACAAAGACCAAACCAAACCAAAAAAAAAAAAGATCACAAGTTGAATTTTTCATTTCTTTCAAATCCCTGCCCCTGCTTTTTGGGTGATGAGGCAAAACTCTTAGAAGATACAGATCTTTCCTTCTTTGAGTGCTGATTCCGTGATTCACTACGTTCATGTATTCCAGATTCCTTCTCTATCCCCTTCTCTCAAGTACCTAAAGACTTCTAGGGTACCTTCACTGAACTATTCCCTCCATTAATTTCCCCAAAGAGGTTCAAATTTTTCCTCCATTGACTGATGAATAACTAATGCAGTGGTATTTGCCTAAGTCGGCAGGCAACAGAAAGCAATGTCCCTTGAGGAGCAAGCTGCTTCTTTCAATCCCAATTTGGTTAGGATGTTATCTCTAAATTCAAATAACAACACTTGGCTATCAAGCTAAACTTCATCTCTGATTATTTAACTAGTGCTGTAAGAAAAGAGCTAGGCGTGGAGACCAAATTTCCTGTGAGCAAAGAAGTGCAGGGAAGAGATGGAAGAAAACCCTGAAGATAACAAAACTGTGAAAAGAAGGATGAAGGAAGAAAGAGTGGAAATGGTCGTGAAAAACAGAGCATTTTTTTTTTCCATGCAACTAATGAATAGGACAATACAGTGAAAAAACAGTAAGTCACTAAAAGTTTAGTTACTATATGATGTTGTATTCTGCCACTGGTTACTGTGGAAGCTTCCTCTGAACTTTGCAACACGGAAGAACGAAGGTATGGATGTCTCCAACATATAGCTCTTAATTAAAAGCAGAATCAGGGCCTCTGTAGATTGACGTGCCTGTCAGAAATTCCCTTGTATAGCACTGGAGAATGTAGCTGAATTGCAGTGAATCTGTATTCTGCTTATTTGCCACTGATACAGAAACTTGCTCCCCGTTACAACCCAAGAACATCAACTTGACACCCTCACAGCACTTACAAATAGCTGATGACCACCTGTTTTTAAACTGAACTCTAATGCTAACTTTCAAATTGCCAAGATATTGGAGACAATTTTCTAAAACAGCAAAGCTGAAAGATTTCGGAGTATAGGCATCAACATAGAACTTATTCCATTGCTTTATTTTATGAGGACTGTACAAAGATGACAAAGTAAAGATTTCAGGTACCACATCTCCACAGACCGCACTGTTTTCCTATTTCTATTTGTGTCCTTACAATAAAATAGTGGGAAAAAAGCATAATTGCACGCTTCTTTTTCTTTTCCAGACCCTTCTCCTCCCCCCACTCAAGAAAAGGAAAAAAAAAGTTAAAAGAGAACTCAAAGAATAAAAGATAACAGCAAAAAAGCAAAATATAAATCCTTGGGATGGTGGTCACTAAAGACAACCTCCAGCAGAGATCTACATCAGCATTTTTATTTTCTAGGTAAGAGTGAGAGGAACAGTCCCAAACTGAAACAACATTGGAGGAGGATTAGAAAAACCTGAGAAATGAATTGGGCAAGAAAGCGCTATTTGCTCGAGAGGTTTAAAGGACACATACATAAGTATTGCTTAAATCAGCCTTGATATGAGAATAATATGAAGTGCTAACCAGGATATTTATTTAAAAGAAGAATGTTCCATGGGAGGTGAGACCAGTAAAAATCTGACTTCCATACTAGGCAAATTAGCCTCAACTCTAATAAAGGATGTAAGGATAGATAAGTGAATTACAATGTTATAACGAGGAAAAGAAATCAAGATAGCTTTTGTAGAAGTCTCATGAGATTATTGTTCTTTTGAGGAATGCATGAGGATCTGGATGAAAATTACCTGCTTGATTAGATTCCCAGAATGCTTCAGATATCTCCTCTGGATTAATAACTAGTTAAAGGTAGGAAATAAAGGTAAGAATAGATGAATTGATTTTCACTATGAAGTCAGATCAGTAGTGAATTCAACAGGGATCTAAGGCAGAATTTGTACAGTTAAACGTTTAAAAAAAAGAACACAATGTTAGTGAACAGCAAAGTGACAGAATCTACTGATACAAAATTACACAGGGTAATCAAAATCAAAACTGTAAAGAACATTAAAAAATATTTGTGACTGGGCAATAAAGCATCCAATACAATTCAGCCTTGATAAATGTAAATTAATGCACACGCGGAAAAGTCTTTTATGCACAGAGAGACTGTCAGCTTCAGCTTGATAGAAAGATGACTGATGGTGAGGTATAAAGAGATTTATGTATTTTCATGAGCCGCATGAAGAAACAGAGTGAGAAATGGTAACTCACTATTTCTCATGGAGCAGAAGTTGAGGGGCAACAACTGAAATTGCAAAACAACGGGCTAAGGACAGATCCAAGGAAGCTGTTTTTTAGCTGTGAAATTCAATAAGGTGTTTAGGCTGCCAAAGTTATGCAACAGGTAGAAATACACCAGACAAGTTCATGGACATGGAAAGCCTATTAAATATAGCGGGATCTATGTTCAACATCTTCTTCAGAAAGTCCCTAACTTGTAGGCTGCTGAAGATGTGGAGAGAATACCAGACAGAAGTATTGCTTCCAGATTTCCTATTCTTATATTTTTTCCTAATCTATTAGCCACTGCTAGACAGATACCAGGCTAGATAGACCTTAGATCTGGCTTACTCCAGTCATTTTTTTCAGTATATCATGCTACTGTTAGAAAAGTGTGTTCTCTGATTGTGGAGATTAGAGAAGGTTTAACATAAAACACCTACACAGGAACTCTTCTAATTGTTCGCTGCATGAAATCAGGCTTAATTTAACTCTGCTATACACTATCCCAGGGTTTTCATCACTCTTTATATTTCCTATTTTGGGCCACTAAAACTCATTCTGTTACACGACATTTTCTGGACATTAACACCTATTTGGCTTCCATTCAAAAGCTACTAATAAAAGATGGTTTGTGAGCACTGATCTTCCCGATGTATCAAAGGACTATTTTTGTTTGCAAAAATAACACTGATTCTAGCTGTCGTGCTGATGTAAAGGCATCCTGTTTCCATGTTTTTCTACAGTTTTTATCAACAACAGAGCGTAATAGCATTGTCATGGAAAGACTGGGCATCAAACTATTATCTTAAAGATAACAGTTTAGTTTACCCAAGAGCTAGATCCTTTCCTCTATATACTGAAACTGGGAACACACTGCTAGTTACTACAATTTCCAACCCAAGCACTGATATTTAAAAACAGAAGCACCATTTCCTAGAGCGAGTGGAGTTTACAGGCTAGTCTTCAGCTTGCAGATCATCTGCAGCAGCCCTGTGGGAGGATAGTTTTTATAAATAAAATATTTGTGAACAGCAGTAGTCACAGCATTATTACAAAGTCCAAAAAAAGATATCAAAGGCCACTGTTGCATGTGTTGAGCAACAAGTCTGCTTTTTTTTTTTTTTTTTCCCTGAACAGTTGTATAGTTCTACACCATGCCCAGGAAAAAGGAATTTTTAAGGTAGTTTAAAATGCAATGCAGGACACATTTTTTAAAAAAATGAATGGTATTACTTTTGTGTACACACGGAATTAATTTTATCTACTGAATTAGTTATGGTTATTATCATTTTTACACATTTTACATTTGACTGAGATACATTCTGATAATTGCTTATGCCTTAACTCTCTTTTTTCAGTGAAAGAGCGAAAGGCTAAGGCCAACGTTGAGAAAACCTTTTAAAAAATGAGGAAAAATTGCCCTCCAATTTGGCGAACTCCTGTGCTGTCTGGGTCTTCACACACACACACAGGCTCTTGCTCAGGCTCCCTCATTCCTGGCAGAGTGACCGTGGAGACTGGCGATGGAAAAAGAAGTCCACAGGAAAATTAGTGAAGCTCTTGTTTGTTTTAAGAGTCTCTGTCAACAGCTGGAAAGTTGACAATGTGCACCTATCTTTGTGCTTTCAATCATTATATATATCTATTGCCCTCTTCCGTGAGGGACTTTGATCCACAAAGGAAGCATTGGTCTATAAGGCTATGGGAAATAATCCACAGAGCGGTGTTTTTAATTGAAAGGTTGTTATGAAGACTGCACAGTAGTTTGCAATACATCTCGAGCCTTGACAACACTACACAGTTCAAATAACTCGGGAACTACCTTGACTGCCCATTTCTGTGGGATAAACTCAATTCCTAAGTGTTATTGCAGAAGTGGACTTAAGTAGGTACGGGCTTCATTTTTTCTCTATTAAGCAAAACGATAAGGACTTCAAGATTTGGGTTGTAACATGGCAATGAAAAACCCTTCTTGCTATGCTATTCTTTCTGGCTTAATTTATAGAAACGTGTGTTTGAATGGAAATGCTCAATAATTCTTGGATATTATGTTTATAATACATTTAACATTTACACTGAAAAAAATGTGATATACTAGAAACTTGCATAAACGTATGAAAACAAGTTCATCAAAATACACCACCCAGCACGAAGTATGCGCCAGCAATGAGTCTGCCAGACACAGAGGCAGTAATACAATGCGATATGCAATCTTAGTTCTTTGTAAACAGAGCGTTACCCTGAGTTGATTAATGTGAAAAGCATGGATGATCCAAGAGCATGCACTGGAATTAAATATTTCTGCCAGACCCTCACATCATTCAGTAAAACCTGGCAAGGTTTTTAATCCTTTAAAGTACTGTTAGCGCATCGCAGTCCAGACTTTCAGAGGTGCTATCAATATATATACAAATACAAATATCTGTATTGATCTCACTTTTTTCTCCCACACAATGTCATTAGCTTCAATCAAAGACTGTAAACTATAGTTGAGCCTCGATTTTTGCATGATCACCAAGCGTAAGGCTTACGGGTGGCAGTAACGTGACAAAATTTTATGGCAGTCTCTGGGATTTTTAGGGTAACCCAACATGCAAATAGCAATTATTTCAAACCAATAGATTTGTGTGCAGATTTGAGTCAGTTCTCTGGATCTCACGAAGCTATCAGTACCAGGATTTCAAAAATATCTAATTTTCTTCTGCTTGACAAAATGACAAAAGTGTTCATTTTGGTTCCTAACAGTTACTGCCCACAACTAAGCATGACAGCATTGGTCACAAAAGATTGGGCGTTAATCTCTTAAAATGATGTAATTTTTATTTTCTGTATTTATAGGAAATGCCTGCTACATACTCACAAAAAAGAACTGCCCCCTGTTCTTTAGATTAATGCGTATGCTGACAAGGCTATCCTTGTGGCTTCAATGATGTATTTTAATAAAATATAGTCTCTGCTATGTCCATCCTTCTAGTAACCACAACATCTTTCGAACAAACCTCCTCACGCACGCTTCCAATGCAGATTTGGTTTCCTGCATGTATTTCAGTGATGAAATAGGAACTATGCAGAACATTCCTGGATTATAACACCTGAGCTGAGGGGTCAAAGCCGCCTTGTATTCCTTTGGGTAGGATGTGGAACTGGAGAAGACTTTAGCTGAGCATCATCCCTAAACAGTTTTGGGGTATTTTTTGGTGTTTTTTTTTTTTTTTTTTTTTTTAAACAGACTTGTGCCTGTTGTTTCCCTTTCACTTACTCCATCTTTGGTGTGGTATAGTATACATAATTTAAATAACCAGGGAATCTCTCTGGGCTCAAAACCACCTGCTGGCTTATATTAGCTAATTAATGGTGATTTATCCAAGTTACTAATTTGAGTGGAGCTGATTGCCTTTAGGAATTTTGAGAACGTTGTAAGAATTTTGATTATAATTATGCTTATTTGATGGGCAGTCTGCTTAAAATACTTTAAAAAAAATATTTGCCTGCCAGCTGATTTTTAGCTGTGCCAAATGAATGACTTTGTGTTGTTTTCTACTTGAGATCATGTATTCAGGTAGTTGGTTTACCCTGCTACTCAATTTCATCTTTGTCTGGCTCCCTATCATTTTCTCTTTTATATTAGGGTTTATTTGCTTAGCTTTGAAACAATGACTGCTTGAAAAATAGTACTGATCCTGAACCTGCAGAGCTTAATCATTTTCACAAAAACTAATATAGCAGATTCATTTTAGCCAAACTTTGCTGTCATGCTGACCTGATTCCCAGGGCCTGCAAGTGTGAATTTAATGGTGGTACAATGTCTGAGGTAAGAATATAATAGAAATCTCTCAGCAGTATATCTATTGGATCAGTGTAATTTCTTTTTTCTCTACTGGTCTCAATGTCTCTTAAGGCAATCTAGTCTGCAGACAGCAAAGAAGGCTAGCTGCCTCTTTTACTGTGATCCCAATGCTACTTATCCTAAACAAAGAATCAGCTCCCTAGATAAGGTATACAGTAGACATCTGTTAAACACATAATCCTTGAGGAAAATTTACGCTGTTAAAAAAAAATATTCTTTTGCTGTGAGTTTAAGAGGATATTACGAGGTCTATCCTTGAAGACCAGGAAATAAAGTTATTACAATTTGCCTGTATTATTATTGTCTTTTAACTTTGGGTGCGGGGATGTTTTTCTCTTAATAATTTTCAGGTACTAAAAATGAGAATTATATAATACATTCTATATAAAGTAATAAGAAGCTGGTGGCAGAAATGCTATCTTCCAGTACACATTTATAGATGAAAATTTAACAGAACCGAAATAATTCACCAAACTGAAGTAACTGTTTCTAATGTAACTGACGCATGAAAAATTCTACTTTTGTTGGATCTATCATACAAATACTCCTGTTGTGCAAATTCCTTCTACAGAAACTTGTATGATAAAGGAAACTTAGGATATTACCCAGCATAAGCACGCTCTCACAGATTCTTCTTTATACAAAGCTTTCTGACAAAGCCTTGTCCACTACTGATGAGATGGGGGAAATTGTAGACAAGCTTCCTCAAAGCCTCAGTTAACTTCATATGAGAAAGTACATAAAAGCTATAATTTGTGCAAAGTGTCTTTAAAACTGGAGTACTACATTTAGGCATTTAATGCCACATCTTTGACTAAAATCCAAGAAGCGCAAAATAACAAAAAAATGGTCCAAGAATAATACTTTTGATCAGAATCAACTGTACCTAAACCATTCTGGACAGACAATTTTCTATCATACTCTTTCAAAACCTCCAAAACCACACAGATTGCATTCTCTCCCTAGGCTTCTTATAAATAAAGTGTATATTTCCATTGGGAGTTATGGGTAATCAACATCTCAAACCGCTTTAAATATTTAGGTATGGCTTTCACTGCCTAATTATAAATAGCCAATATTAAAGAGATCTGACCTTAGGTTTCAGTAAGCTCTTTTCTTGAATAATGAAAGATTAAGAGAGGAATTAATGAATAACCGTGGTTTTTGTGATTATTTAAGAAACAAGAAAAAAACATATCAGAGAGGAAAAGTGAGTTTTCAACATTCACAAAGCAAATTGATGGCAAAGAGGGAAATAAATTGCTATCTCATACTGCACAACCCTCAGTGCCTTATCCTCTCCAGATATTACTCTCCATGTGCTTTTCTGTTAGTCCGAGTCCTTCCTGTGGTATCAAAGGTTGCTTAGCATGAAAATTAGACTCCATCATTTTTGTCCAAGTTAGACTGCTCTTCATTATTAGGCTTTTCTTCTCTGAATAGTATTCAATGAAATAAAAAAGAGAAAATCAGAGTAATTTTTTTTTCACTGCTTATTCATCAGAAATAATCTAATTGTTAAATAAAAAGGAAGACAAAGGACAGAGGTGTTAACAGTTCACTTCAGCAGTTGAACTTGTTCAGCTACAGCACAGTAAAAGCTACAGAGCTTTTGTTGTCTTCTACAGCAAAATAACTAATGTTACTGTCAGTTTTTTCACTACAAAACCCACACCTTTTTTGGCAGAGAAGACAAAGCCAACTCTCCCTTCAGTTTCTCTACAATCTTTGATCTCTTAATTCCCCTTTCTCCTTCCCCTTGATGTTCTGGTCTCTCTGATCTCTGTTCATCACTACCATATATGTCCGTATAATCTCCCACTCGTAATAACTTTAGGACAACCAGAACCTCATCCTTCGTTTCTGGCAGACATGCATTTCTTTGGAAATAAAAAGCTAGGCAATCTTGCAGTCTCATTTTAGATTAGTCCGTCAATGACGGTCTGCAGGACTTTTTGATTACGTCCGCCCAAATTCAATGAGCAGGTCAGCAAATCATGCCTATGAACACCAGATTTACAAGATTTTACGACAAGGAAAAATATGCAAAAGAAAATACAAGTGACTCTTTGTCATGTCATGTCATGTCATATTTAAAGTATTCTCTGACTTCACTCAGTTGCTGGTCATGAACACTAGAGTTTTGCTTAGTATGTTAATAACATACTGCTCAGTTTTAATTTTTAAGTAACTTTTGGTGTGTTTACTTATGAAGTGTCCAAAAAGCCAAACCAAACAAGCCTATTCTTTCAGTAACTGATAAAGAGCATAAGTAGCTAAACTTGAAAAAACATGAGATATATGAAGTGTTTGCCATCGCCAAATACTAAAGCAAGAAATAAAAGTAGAAGTTGTATACAACAGCCTCAAAATCTGCTGCATTCCACATTCTGAAAAGCAATTTATTGCAATATATATGGCATTGTGATATCTAGAAAATGCATACTTATTGATAGTCCCTATTTTTTTTTTCCTCCTCTCAATTCCTCCCCCCAAAAATGAATATGTTGACTGATTGAATGAAACAGTATTTACCTGAAGAACCACTGTTGTATGGAATGAAATGACCTTCATATCTCTAACTAACTCCTTCACAACCGGTAAAAACAAATAAGAGCTCAAATTCAAATCTCTGAGTAAGGGAGAAGCCAAACTGCCCATCTGTAGAACGTATCTTATTTAGGCTCCATTCACACTTAAAATATTTAAGACTGTCTGGTATTTTTAACATACTATATTATAAAAAATTAGCCATGCAGCTTTGGTTTTATTAATCATTATTTAAAAAAATACTTTCTTGTGAGAAAATACACTTTAACTCATGGGTACTGTCTTGTGCAATGTACTTATTAAAAACAGCAGATCCCTGTAGCCCAGAGGGCTGACAGCTTCCTCCAAAGCTGTACTGCTGCTCTGAGCTAACCTCCAGGGGCTACTCCAGACTGATGCAGCCTTCATCCCCTCCCACAGAGTCTGAAGATATCACACCTACAATAGTCTCAACCACAGCTATCCTGAGAAATGCTATTCCTAAGGTGGCTACTGAACTTCATTTCAGGTAGAGAGGCTGAGCAGAGAAGGAAAAAAAAAAAAAAAAAAATCACCTATCATTTAAAAAAAAAATTCAAACAATTTTATGAAAGAATAAGAGCACAGATTCAGTGCGACTGAGGGCTTTTTTCCTCCTGCTCAGACACAGGTAACATTTGTTTCCATTATATCACTCATCTGTGACTTTTTATCTCACATGATGAAAATATAACAAAGAAATAAAACTGCCAAACTCCAAGCCTTATGACTGAGACAGGGAATGCTTGCAGACAGCGCTGAAGAACAAAAAAGCACTGAACAAATTCAGTTCAAAAAGACTGATCATATCCTGAGGTACAGCTAGGGCTTTTTTGTTGTTGTCTGTTAAAAGTGGCATAAAATCTTTAGAGATTTTTTTCTCCAAAGATGATATTTCTCTAGTTTACTAGACACACTGTTTTACTTTGCATGAACACCCTCTTTGACATTAAGTTCAGCCTTCGGGCTAGAATCGCTTATCTGTTTCCAAAAATCCTCATATTTGATCGTCACATTTATTAAGTCAGGCTCTGAACCAACTTCCATCATTCTATAGCCCTTTTCTCTTTTTCCTCCAAAATGTAAGCAATTAAATAGTTTAAATACTTGTAGGAAATTATAGATACAGTTTAATCATCAAGTATTGTACGCCATTATTATTTTTCAAATAGTTGTCTGAATTTCAAATCGATAAATATTTATAATTTCTAGAGGTCAAAAGACATGGAAAAATGCTCAAATATGTAATATTTTATAACATGCACCCCCCCCCGCTCAAATATTTTATTTGCTTAGTTTACCTTCAGAAGCCTTAATTTATTGGGTTATAGGCCCCTTAATATTGAGTAAAGGGAGAAAACACTACAGACCCAGCAGAACTTCTTCTGAATTCATCTTACTTCTTAGTTACCTATGCCTAAAGTTGAATTAACATGGAAACATTTTTAATTTAAAAAAAAATAAAAATTAAAAAAATCATACTATAGCAGAAGACCTGCCAGCAAGAGAAACAATCTTGTGAGTGCATATAAAATATCGAATGAGAAAATAAATCTCCTGGTTGATATCAGCCAATGGAAACAAGCATTTCAGTTAAGGCATGTGGTCATCTTTGGATGCTAATTACCAGAGGTTCTAGGACTCGAAAATAAATATACCAGAACGTTTTACCTTGAAGTAGCTTTAAAACAGTAATTATACAGTGCATTGTTTAGAAAACATACGAAGGGAAGATTGACTTGCCCTTGGAGAAGCAGGGAAGTTTCATAAAATGAAGAAAGAATAAGAAAGTAGGAAATAACCTCCACCTTGAATTCTTACTTGCAAGCTGCTCTTGATCCTAACACTACTACTTGTAAGATACTCTCAATGCTTTTTAAACAGGATCTCCGTGCCATTCTCCAGAATGATTTGCACTGGAGCCCCTCCCTGACATATGCCCCAACTATACCAGGGTGCCCTATTCAAGATTTCATAAATAACTCCTACACAAGGCTTAGGAGCTTCACTATTCCTCGCAACGCCAGGGCTGAGCACAAAGGTGTATTAGAAAGCAGTCAGTAATTGAACCTCTCTTTCTCCTATGGTAGAAGTTTTTCAGCATTTGCAGAAAAAACCACGTTTGCCAATGTATGCACACATACACGTAAGCACCTATAGCTCCCATTTTATTTACAATCAAACCATTCATGTGAAAAAAGCGCGAGGAATATACTGAATATACTGATATATATACTGAATCACCGCTAGGCACTCTAGCCTCCCACCCTTTCTAGCCAAGGATGCCAATGTCAGCCCTTAGATGCTGTGCAGAAAGGATGTTGAAGGCACTGCCGTTCTGCTGCTCCCTTAAGACAGGTTTGTCAGTTTTCGGGCACACAGCCCAGGGAATAGCAAAAAGGGAGGTTGGAAATCTAGAATATATATGTTCTCTTCACTTGAATATCTGAAAATGTCTGTACCTGAGGATAAAACCTGCACAAAACCAACAAAAAACCTGTACTGTGTAGCCAGCATATTCATGAAAGTGCCATTAACAGCAGCTTAATATGAGGTCAAGTCCATGGCTTAAAGCCCCAAGAGATGATGCTCAGGAAGGAAGCACTGAGACAAAAGCTGAAAACGCAAAAGGTTGCATTTACTACTCATAGTCCTGGCAGCCCAGAGCCTAATAATGGGAAGAGATTAAATGGTCTCGGGCTGGGAAGTGGACATGGGACACATGGTAATGCCTGTTCAAGAAGGATGAAAAGGCTGGTTTGTCGTTCTAGCCAGAGAGATGAGAAACAGGCAGTGGAAGGAGGGAAAAGTACAGATTACAGCCGTGAACTTTGCTCCCAAGAGCAAAAGTGGATTTAACTCTCAGCCTTCATAGCCTGCTCTCCCATTAAATATATGAGTGGCTGTGAAGCTGATTCCAGGCTTTTCAACAACAGGCAAAACTGCATATTGTTGCCCCAAGAATTTATGGACTGACAAAATTAAATATTTTGGTAGCCTTGAAATGGTTGCAGGGATAAGACTAGAAGAAAGAACTGGAGAGCTTCCAGGGAGGAAAGGATAAGGGGATGAATTGAGGTAGGCAAGGAATATCTCTCTCTTCCTATCCTTAAGTCAAGAAGTATTTTGGAAAGCTGTTTTATAAAAAATATCGACATCTTAAAGCTGATTTCACTGATGAGCAAACTGAGGCACAAAGAAATGAAATTATTTGCCCAACCTCTCTTAGTAGACAAGTGTTCATTTTAAAATAAAATGCAAGTTTATTTATTCCCAGAAAATAATTTCTTTTTCTCTCTGCTAGGCCACCAAATCCTGTCACTGGTGTTCCACAGCCTTATCTTCAGAATTACAGCATGCTGAGAATGCTGCTATCTGTATTCTCTGACGTGAATGAACAAATATATATAAAAATCACCCTCATCATAATGGCAACTCATAATCCATTGAAACATGTGGCTACAGTGGACATCACACAGTCCACTCCTCAAACTGTTATAAAGTTTTTCCCAGTGGCTAATCAGAAGCACCCATCCAATAATTGCATTTTTCCGGCCCACCACTTTTAGTTCAACCTATCATGGACAAAGAGAAAAGATCATTATTTATTTTCTCTCCCTCTTCAAATTCTATGTATCTCAAACCTGCTACTAAGTCTTTCCTGGGTGTCTTCCGTAGACACAGAATCTCAAAATCTAACATTAAATGAATCTTTTCCTTTGGTCATAAATTTTAGTTCCTTTTCAACCTTTCTGAACTTCCTCCAGCTTGTCTGCATACATATCCATTTCTAACAACAGCCACACATACTTTTTAATAGTCAGGGTTTCTATAATCATTATTCACCCAGTTGATAGTAGGTTCATTTATTCCATGCTTCCTCACTTGCTTATAACACTATGTCAAAAGCTTCAGACAGACTGCATCATACATATTCTCCTTATTTTAACTTCTGTACCTGGAAAGTCCTGTTGTCCTGTTAATTATTTTGGCTTGACACAAAAAGTTTTGGCAAATTCATTTTGGCTGTCACACATTTCCGTGTTTTCTCCTAGGGATCTGTTAAACATCTGATTGTATGTTCTGGTATTTTTCCAAGACGGGATCTTAAGTTGATCTATCTGAAATTCCTTCGCAGCTCCTCCTCTTTCCCTTTCTAAAAACAGGCATCAGGTTTGTCTTTTTCCACTACTCTGGAACCTGACTTGACCCCCATGAGTTTTCAAAAATGGCTAATGACCTCAAGATTGTTCCAGCCAATTTTTTAAGTGTTGTAGGATGAAGTTTCTGAGGCCAACCTGATTTGAAGATCTAACTCCTCTAAGTACTCTCTAGCCTACTTTCTCTTGTTCTAGCCTTGGATCATGCTTTTTTGTGGCAGATATAAACTCTGTTTGCCACATGATCCCAACTGACCTTTTCAGTGAAGATTAAAGCAAAAAAAGCATTAAAGCACGTTGGCCTCCCCTAGGTCATCTATTAAGAGTTTCTCCCCTCTGTTGTGTGGCAGACTAATACTCCCCTTGATCTTCCTCTGGCTAATAATATACTAATAGTTTGTTATCCTTGATGTCCCTTGCTAACTGTATCTCTACCACAGTAACTCTTATTTTACACTTAATCAGAACATGAATCTTTTCTCCTCTGTTCCATGTTCTACTTTCTCTATCACACTTCATTCTCTGTGATTAAAAAAATCAAACACTGGTATAGTGGTACGTAAAAGGAGATGTTCTATTTGTCTGCACCAACATATACACTTCGGCCTGAAAAAATGTCATGGTGTTATGAATTTTTCAGTATTAGCAGGAATAGAGGTGCTATATAAACAATGCTTTAACCATTTATTGATTGGTGCTTCAACAACATCTGACTCTGCTAAAATCACAACTAGGTGACTGGAAACTCATTGTTTTATTTAAACTTGATGCAGCACCATTGCCAATATCAGAGACTTGGATTTAGGGATAAAAATTGGTGCTGACAAAAAAAATCACTGGAAAGAAAATACTATCAAAATTAAACATCTCTCAGTACTGGACTTTTGGCATGTTTCTCAGCACAGCTATTGAGAGGTGGGTATAACAGAAACAGTTCCCCCAGTGCCTGGCAACAGTGAGGGCACCATCTGGGTTCTGTGGTCTCAGAAAGTGAAAGGAAAAGGGGAGGGAAAACTCAGGAAGGGGGGGGGGGTGAGAGGGAAATGTTATGAAGGGAGATGACTGCCATGGCAAGTGAGAATAAGAGAGAGGGAGAAGACAAATATTTTGCTACCTTCAGGGCCTGAAAAGAGCTCCTGGTATCTCTGTCCCTCAAATGTGAAATTTATTACTTAAATCCCAGAAATTATTTTTTTCTTCTCCAAAATACGTCTGAAAGAAAACAATGAAAGGAGTGAAGCAAAAACAAAAGCTTAGCCTCTTCAAGCTTGTTTAAATCTTTCAGTTGAACTATTTCTAGAATAAGGGTCCACTCCTGACCATTATTTGCAGTGAAACTATTCATATGGGCAGGGATTACTCACATGAGTAAGAATCACAAATGTTTTTCCTAATACACTTATGCCAAAAAAAATTGGATCTGTTTTTCTGATGTTTCATGGATGCAATATGAAACAAGGAATAAAAGGCTTCAAAAGTGATCTTATTTCTGTTTATCTCAAGTTGGAAAGGAAACAAATTAATAATTTGCAAACCAACAAGAATTCAACCTTGAAATGCCTCTGGTCATCAATTGTTACAAGAAAGGAAAAACAAAATGCAAAAGAAAAACCAAGGCTTACATTTTAAAATGAAGAAAAGAACAGCTTCTGTACAGAAGAAATGTTTGCTTTATGCTCTGCACAGATGCTGTACAAGCAAAATTCTCAGTATATTAATATAAACTGTCTGAAAAAATTCGACCCGATTTCATAAGACCAGCAAAAACAAAACAAAGGGAAGCATGACGTTTATGGGCTTTTTCCTCTAGCACAACCATGCAAGCTGAGCTGTGAAACTGTGATGGAAATATTAGAGCTGTTGTGCCTGAAAAAACGCAGTGATCATTTCATTCTTCCTGTCTTTTAATGCTCCAGGGTTTTGGAGACGAATAGGAGCAATAAGTTCACTTTGCAGAATTAATGCTGTAATTCTTTATCATAAGAGCAGAGCATTACCTCAATCTGATTTTTCTACAAAATGGTTCAAAGTCTATTTTTAATGATGGCCCTAATTTGTTAACACCTTTTAAATTATTAATCCCCTTTATATTCAAGTAGTTATTGCATGTCATAACAATGTATCTATGCAGGGAAATTTAATAGTATTTTCTGCATGTCAAGAAAAGGCTTGTTCTGCAAAATGCTATTAAAACTGATAATGAGCTAAATATTTGCCATAGCAAACACTGAAATTACTATATCAATCAACTTTGGGTTCTCTTATTCAATAAACAAAATTTAACCTATTAACTTTGCCTAATTTTAGGCAGGAAAATGCTTGTTTTCAGGCATATCTTGCCCTTGACTTCATATCTTTATCATCTGATAACTACATTTTCCTGGCCAATTAAGCCATTGTTTTGAATCACATGTAGTAATATAAGCCTTTTATTCTGTCTTGAATGCAACTATGTTACTAGATCCTGAATGCGATTTTCCATGGGCAAATTTAGACTACATTTTAAAGCACACATATATCACAGGAAAATGATAAGCTATGTTCCTGAAGACACCTTTCACATTAAAAAGAAAAAAAAAAAAAAAAGGATTTATAAGGAAGTCAAAGGGTAAAACAAAACCTTATATTGCAAATCTCTTAACTCTTCAGATTTCAGTATCTCCACAGATTTGTCTATGTGGCAGGATGTTTGTGTTAATATTTTAAGAAAATAACTCCAAAAATATAAAATCTGCATGCAAGCATCACCGCTGACAGGCACACTGAAGGAAAGCATCCTCTTTCATGAGCATCTAAAGCATAAGTCTGAATGCTGATTGAATACCTAAGATCCGATTCAGGGAAAAAGGGGCAGGTTCCATCTCTGAAGAGTGCACATAAGCTGAAATGGTTTATTGCATAAGATGAGAGCCTTGCCTCAACGGTGTCTGCCGGTGTCTGATGTTGCTGTTCATGCCTAAGTGGCTATATTCGCCCGCTCACTTGCTTTTGTCACAGCAAATTGGTGTGTGATCAAGAGGGATCAAAGCGCACCCTCTAGAGGCTAAACACAACTCCTGGCAGGATTGCAAAGCCACCCACTCACCTCGGCCCCCTACCCCACACCTGTATTTGGCCCTACATCACCTTTTGCGAACAAAACGACCCTAGATGGTCACGAGAAGGGTATTAAAAATACCGGGTTTGCACTGGTGCCTTGATGTAAAATGCTAGAAAGGAGTGTTCTTCTGCAAGCGCATCCTGTCCAGGATAGTAGGGGTGCCCAAACAAAATGAAGAGTAAGATTTTCTTACCCCTGCCTGCAGTAAAGGCGACATCTTCCTTATGCTGGACTCCACCATGGAGCTCATAATAACTTCAAAGGAAAACGTATCCTACGCTTGTGTATTGCAGGGGAAACAAAGTGGAGCCAAAAGGCTGCGCTCCCTCAGTTTCGAGGAAAAGAGGTGTAGATACCAGTTCAATAACCTGCGGTTCTTACTCAAAACCAATTTCTTAATACCAAATATTTCCAATGAAATGATGCAGAGCCACTTCTGAACGGAAATTAAGAGTGTTGTGTCATTTAATGCTACTTGTAAAGACACACGCTCATGGACCTTGTTCCTCAGCTTAAAAATACCTTATTTCTTCTTTTCTCATATTACCTGTCCTGCTATGCCTCACTGCTGCTAAATAAAGCACCTGTGTGAAAGAATACCAATTTAATTTGATTAGGGGCAAGAACAGTATTAAGCTATTTTTACTGTATAAATTACATGAAGTGTTGACCTAAAAGACCAAAATTTCCCTCAGAACAATACTGTCATGTGTTAAATCTCTTACACTTTGCTCTCCAAGACAGTACTCTGTTAATTAAGAAACAATTTTCTATTAAAGATCTTATTTTTCATAACGATTTATAAAAATGGTGATTTTCAAAAGGATACCATGGGTTGGTCATAAATACATGTAATGTCTTAAAGTGTTTCATAATTTTCTCTGGTTATCAAGATAGACCCAATTTTCAGGTACAAGTTTGCGACCATTCATATATAAAACTGCACTTGCTGTATTCAAGGCTGAATTTGTACCAGGAATTTGTGTGTATAAAACCTTTAAATGATAACAGCAATTATCCTCCCAGTGAGCACCTTAAAACCAGGAAATTCTGAATTACCTTAAGGTTAAATTTAAAAGAATCTCAAATTTACAGACAGATTGCTGTTGAAAGTTCAGAAACATTCTCCGTTTCCTTGTAGTGACATGCGATACATAAAAAATTACCATTAGTGGCTGCATTTCAGTTAAAACTGATGTAAGAACTACACTTTGTAGTTTCAAGTAGCTCTGCTTACAATACTGCTAATATGACAGGAAAACGAGGAGGAAAGAGTGACTTTGCAACAGGGGAGGGTTGCTCATTTCTATCTCACACTGTGCCAGTACAGAAAGGAACACCCTGCAGAGACACCCACCACCACCCAGCTAAACCCAACCCTTCCAGGCAGCTCCTGAGACTGAGCCACTGTGGCTTAATCTGAGATTGTTCCAAGGGCCAATTTTTTAGGGGATTATATTTGCTAATAATGACTTGTTAAACTTTTANCTGTAGTCTGAAAGTACAGCCTGGAGAACTGCACCAAAATCAGCCAATGGAAGATGACTTTGGAATAAAGAACTATGAACAGTTAGGATTAATCCAGAAACAGAACTGAATTTATTGGGGGATTGGGGGGGAAAGAATAATCTGGTTTAGAATGAAAACTGTCATTTTAAATATTAAATAAAAAAGAAACATTCAGCCAGCTCTTGCAGCAACCAAACCCATCTCAACTGCTAACACCTCAGAATCACAATTAAAACAACTTTTTTAATCTGTTTCTGGAGAGCTGTAGAGCGCAATCCTTCAGTCTTCTAAGTAATGATTACTTCAGAAGCTCTTAAGCCCTTGTCTTATCCATGGAGACTGAGATTCTCCAGCACACAGGAAACCTCAGTCTAGTCTAAATAAAATACAACAGCTTTCTTAATATCTAGACCACAAACGTCTGTGTACACAGAAATTACAAGGTCAGGAAAAAACATCTTCCCCTTAAATGTGACTAAACAGCTGTTGGACATCAGCAGGTCCCACATATGCATCCTTAGAGACAAATATTGGAAAATGTTTACAGCTACAGAGGCACTGAAGACTCAATGATTATAAGAACTTGAACACAAAGCTAACGTTTAAGGAAATCAATAATGGACAACATATCTGATTTGAAGTCTGACAATAGGCAATGTTCAAAGACCATTTTCTTTTTTTTTTTTTTTCTATTAAGAACATCTGGTCTCTCAAACACCCCCAAACACAGTGGCATCTCACAATATAAAAGCCAAACAAATATGTGTCTCTGCAATGCCTGGTGTACACAGAAGTAGGGGAAAGAAACACCCTTTTTCTCCAGAGAAGCTTCATTTATCAGCCTGGGGGATTCATAGCATTTACAGCAGAGTGAGATGGCTGAAACAGGTAGAAGAAAATCAAGCATACCTCTGTTTCACATGGAGTGAAAGAACGCACGTAAGACCTGCCCAGCCATACCTGTTTCCACAGGATACTCCTTCTGTTCAACTATGATGAAGCCATTTTCCTGAAGCAACGTCTCCTGGAGCAGAATGCCTGCTGGATGCAATTTGAGTGGGTTTTATTGATCATTTGATCTATTTGAAGACTGATGCTTTTTGTACTCTCTTCCCTTCATTATAACTTCTCCAGAAGACAAATATAGCCTCAGACTTTTTTTTCATGAATGAGTCCTATGCAAACATCAGCCTCGCCAGCTTCTAACTTAGGTAGAAGCTTCTCTGTAGGAAGCTCTTACTAATGGAGGCAGCTACAGTTAAATTTAAGTTAGGATAGAAAAAGAATTTGCCTTTAGAGTGTGGAGCTAGGGAACTATTGCAGATAAGACTATTAGAAGGGTCCATGAGATCAGAAAAAAAGGTCTTAATTAAGTTGCCATGGGAGGAAAAAAAAGAATTGATGAAAAGGGAATGAAAGCATTTGATGAAGGCTCAAAAGATGAGCCATTTGGCTTGTAAATATTTTGATTTCTCTTTACAAAAGACTGGCAAAACAGGACTCAGCAGAGATGAGAATTGAGAGTTGTGAAGGCACACAGCAGTACTGTCATTTTATTTATTTGAAGACATGGATTCAATTGCTGAACTCTAAACCTGTGGAAAAACCAGAGTCTGGGTTTTGACGTATCAAAACATGCAGTCTAGAATGAATAAAGAGACTGCTCAAATCTCACATCTGGGTTTCTAGAAGAAACGTCCTCAGTCATAAATAAGGAGTTCAGTTGCATCTCTAGTAAGAGTTAAGTATGAGTGGATTAACTCAATAAGATGGATTCAGAAATCTAGCTGCTTTCGTGCTTTAGAAACTTATGTAAGGAGAAGAGTTCTGAATTATGTAAGAAACTTTGAATAACAAAGCTTCCCAGCACTTAGAGAGACCATTTAAGATTAAGTAGCATCCCTTCCCCTTGCATTGGTCCATTTCTTGCTGGGGAAGCCCTTGTTCTTCCTGCCCTTTGGGAGTAGACACCAATCCACTGTGCTCAGCTGAGTGATATGGACTAGTCCTATTGGACAATATAGCTGGAAAATAAATATTAAGGAAACAGGATCCTTTCATCTTCTTTCTATCCCCTTCCACCAGCCATGCTTATAAGAAGGAACTGCATTCCATCATATCTAATTAATACTTAGATGAAGTAATCCTTATCATCATCCTTTTAAGAAATCACTGTAAAATTTTCTGCTAAACCCCAGCATGTGTCAGATAATTCCTTTCTCCAACATTACTGCAAAGATGGAAGGAATGAATTTGAAGTCCTCATTGGGTAGAATAGATACTGAGTATAATTTAAGGACAACTTTAGAAAAAAAGGAAAAACTTTCCAGATTTTTTATTTTCCTGCATCATTTTACCCTTTAGAACAGATTGTCTATGGATGTTGTGGAAGGTCCATTGCCAGATATTTTTTAAGAAAAGGCAAGACAAGTTTCTCTTGGAAATGAAATAAACACAGTTACTCCTACATTGGGGCTGGAGGAGACAACTTCTTAAAGTCCCTTCCATAACTATACTTCTATGATCCTATGTTTATTGTCCTGGCTCATTAAATTCCAGTTCTGGAAAAGACTAGAGATGATGCTGCCAAGGTGATTTGGGTATCTTCAAATTAACCCCACAGGCTTTGGCACTGAGAAACAGAAAGGCTGCCAACTGCTCTACACATTTTCCCTTGCCTGCCTCTGATCCTTCTAACTGGCACCTAGTCAAAGTAAGACTGAACTTCTACACCTCTGTGTTTAAATGAATCAAAGTCCCATAGTTTCCAGAAACAAATGTTAGAACCAGATTATTTTAAAAAGCAGATTTGTACCTATGTGGAATCTGAATGTAGCTTTGACTGTCCTATCCAAGTATCTCTAAGCAAATAAGACCTCAGTCCCACTGCCTTACCATATTCAACTCCTATGTCCCGGGTACTTGCATCTTCACAGGTGGTGAAGATTCCAGCTTTCTCCATCACAAGATGATTCTTTCCTCTTTACAGACTGTATTGAGGACAAATCTTTTTCTAAGGTCATCAGCAACACGCATCAGAAGAAACCCAGGGAGCATACACAAAGAGGGTGGCTGAAAGGTGCTTCACGATATTGAGAAACAAATTAATTGAGTCAAAATTAATTATATTTATAGTAGTAAGCTTAAAATATTATAATACAACTGGAAAGAGGCAACAAAGTAGCAGTTTGTTGTTATTTGGTTTGCAATTTCAAAAGATGCTGAACATTTGCTACTGTGTGAGTATTATTGACTACACTCAGCTTTAACCATTCTTAGTCACATATAGATAAGCTGCTATTTGGTGAGAGCCTCAAGTAGCAGGCTAAATTATTGCACATACATAATGCCTAATTCAAGGGTTCAAGGCTCAGCTTGGCAAATTAACAACACATTATACAATTATGTACACAAGAAGTACTTTAGCAAACAGCATCTGAAGAAATGGCATACTGCAAATGCCACAATATTATTATCGCAGAATCAGAGAATTGCTTAGGTTGGAAGGGATCTTTCAGATCATCTACTCCAACCACCAACCTAACACTGACAAAAATCATCACTAAACCATCTCTCATCTACCCACCTTTTAAAATACTGCCAGGGATGGTGACTCAAACACTTCCCTGGGCAGCCTGTTCCAATGTGTGATAACCTTTTCAGTATAAATTATGATAACGAATAGTACATATGATGATAGTCTCTTTCTGCAAATATCAGATGTCACAGCATGCAATTTATCTGCATCAAAAAGATGGTTTCAAACTTGCATTGTAAGGAATCTAAGTTCCTGAACTGAAACTCAATTCACTTTGGAATTGAAAGGGACAGAGAGATGTCACGTGTTGCATTGGAATCTCCTTCCAGCACTTCCCAAAAACTTACACTGATGTCTTCTTCAGTTTAACCAAGGAGGAAGACTAACAGCGTCCTCCTGTTTTGATTCTGTGGTGAAAAAAATGGCTTAAAGAAAGAATTATACTGCAGTCTGCACAGTATTAGTTTACACTGCAGATTGTGCATAGTATTACCAACTCCAGATGGCTCAGGGAACAAGGGAATTAATTTGAAAAAAAAAAACAACACTGTTGCAAGAATCTAAATGTAGAACTTAAATATAAGACCCTAACGATGGAAATGTAAGATACTGAATCTGCTGCACAACATGTTATCGTGGAACAAACATACATTTTTCATAGTAGGACATAAAATGAAATTAAAAAATAGCTTGAGTATACATAGTTTACAAAACTGAAAAAAAAAACCAAACACCAAAACTCAAACAGCTGTAAATGCTCTTAAAATGTTAGGGCTACCTCAAAACCTTCCAGAAAACAGGGAAGCCTGTGAGACGTATTGATACAGAGATCTACTGTTGCATGTACATAATTAAATGCATATATATAATCTGTAGGTGTAACCGAGGATCAGAGTTCAAAATGCCCTGGAAAATCTAAATATCTGGGTACAAAACCTCTAAATCTCTTACTCAAACGGGAAAAAACACTCTGTAAATAAACACGTACTGTCTCTTCAATCAAAGGTTAAAATGGATTCATTGCTGACTTCCTCCATTTGCCAATTATTGACAGCTGTCAATACAGGGCTTTGATTTCTTTATCCAAGCATCACAAACACTGCATTAGTATCTTCAGAGAAAGATCTTGACTGTGAGCTGCAGTTTCACTGCCCCAACTCAATTACTGCATTCTTGAACTGCAATGTATTCATTTGTGGGCAGTGGGGCAGCCAGTGGGAGGGTATTGATTGGAGTATAATGTCATGTGTAGCAGCGAGAGTAAGATGAAAAGTGTTTTCTGCTTAATGGGTTGGTATTAAGTAGGTGGGAATGGCTTCTAATTAGCCAACAATTGCTGTGTTTCTGTTTCCCTCCTTTCCCTCCTCCTGTCGGTCACCAGCTGCCAATCTCTCTCTCCTTTTCCCTTTTTGTGTGGAGTTCATTGCTCACTGCAGTGAAAGCCTTTGTTTAAAAAAGAGGGCTCCCAGGGTCTCATCTGCCAGGGTACAGCTTGCTGCCTGCGATGAGTAGCAACTGTCAGTTTATTTTATCTCAACCTTTTCATCATTCTGCTGAAACTGGTCGAGTGAAACCACCTGAGAGACCTGAGGATTCAGTACCTACAAGTCATTAGCCAGGACTGCTCAGTCTCTCCCCACACAGCAAGTCAACTGAACACTGCTTAAAAAATAGTCCACTTTAACCCCGTATTTTCCTATTAGGGAAAAAATATTAAGGAAGAGTATTAGAACTCTTCCTGCATCTTCCAGATTTTAGTTTCATTATCATTCCTTAAACATACTACAACTATGATTAGTAATATATTTTCCAATCCTTCTTAACACAAATGCTGAAGCAAAACTCTTTAGAAATACAAAATAGAATATGCTAAAATCTATTCATTAGAATACCTTCAATCAGAACCTCCCTTTTACCCAGGTTATGTTCCCTAGAATGAATACCATACCTAGCAATTCTCCCCAGTATTTAAACTTCTGCTCACCTAGAAGTTTTTGGTAATGCATCTCTGATAAAAGGGACACATTCTGCTCATAGCTACACTTGTGCAGCTCCCCTCAAATCAACAAGATTTTACGAGTCTAACAAAAAGTAGTATTTGGTCCACAGTTTTTAGCAGATTTGCAACATTTTCCTCTTTGCCATACAGTTTCTCTCTGTGTGTACATATATATGTACATATACTCCACATGCACATCCACCTTCCAAACAGCTAACATAATAGCAGTACAGTCATTACGAACTTATCAAAGTGTGTGAGAGAAAGAAATATTTTGAACTAAAACCAAATCAAATCTATCTAGATTGAATTTCAAAGTCATTAGCCTGAACAATCTTTTCCTGGTAATCACAGGTAACTTGTTGCTGTCATTACTAACAGTTCTAATACAGCAACTGAAGTATTGCTTTCCCCTATGTAAACTGTGAGCTATTTCAAGATACGGAAAAGATGACAAAAACAGAAACCTGGTTATACTCCAATATATCCGTTGATTTCCTAATGCTTAAAATTGTCAATGTTTCATCTCAATTCTCTTCTTAATGCAGCATAAGTGTGCATACTTGTATGAACATCTACAAAATCAAATAAAATTTGCTTTAATGTTATTCTCAAAACTGAGGTAGGGGTACCAGTGAGGATAAACTCACTCTCAGGGAATCACGCATCTCAAGACGTTGTTCAGCAGATTTAAAGGTTCTGGAGTCAAAGGACTGGGCTCCACAGCACCCTAACGTGATATTTTCCACCAGGAGAACAGAAGTGTAAGGTAAACAGAGGGATGCAAGTGCTGCACAGAGGATAAGAGGTCAATGGATAGTCCAGAACCACCAACATGGTGCAGCATGCATCCCTCTCCCCTCCTTTTTCCTACCAGCTATAATGTTCTGATTTGCCTTGACATCAGCTACATGATCTGGAGTTCCTATGCCTCAAATTCCTTGGGTGCACAACAAGACTACTATATGGCATGGTCGTCCTCCATGTTTCAAGTTCAGTTTTATATCAGCACCGAGCTGAATGCACAGTACTATCGCTTGGGTGACCAGTTGAGATGCATGAACACAATCAGTCAGCTCGATGGCTATGGTCACATGATTTGTAAATAACAGACAGTATGAAATACACCCTCACAAAAAACCCACGGTTTGAGTATTGACTTTCACAGACATTATGATTAGCACATGAATAAGCATAAGATTTAGAAACGAGAAGTGCTGGGCACTTGCAGGTCCCATTTCAAAAAACGCTGCAGAAGATTAATTCCCCACAGGAGCTGACACCAGCTACACTGTGTTTGACTAACATCCATTGCAGCTACACCTCAAAAGTCAAAAAACATGCCAGACTTTTTAAGGAAAAGGAATTGAATTAAAACACTGTAGCAACCATGAAAAAATATGAAAACAACTTTGATTCAGAGCAATTTCATATTGCCCTTCCCTGATCAATTACTTTATCTGTTACTTACTAATGTCAGCATTATAGGATAGTATGTTCAATATGATGTACTTGTATGACACACTACAGAAAATACTGTATAATTACTTGGCTCTGTGGCAAGACTTGTATGATCCTTTAAGTGGGAATATTCTGTATTGCAGATAATATTGAATGCTTAACTGAGTAAGTAGAAACAAGTGGATGAGCCTGGGGGCATGGTCATCTACTTAAGCATACATTTGGATCTTCCAGTTAATTAATCACCTAGTTGTATACTTAAACTTAGTCGATCCATTCACACAGGTGATTAAGGTCTCTTTAAAGGTTATTTTGATACTTCACAATTTTCTATTAACCAGCTTACCAAGATACTCAATACGAAGTGCAATTCTTCCCAGTGTATTCTCTGAGCACAACATAATAAAAACACACAGAGCACAAAGAACAGGGCCAAAAAGGTAAGCATGAAAAAACTGAAATACTGCTCTTAAAAAACTCCTATTGATTCTATTACAAGCACAAAAGATATACATAATAAGGTATAGATTGAGATGCTAGCCACTGTGTACAGAGGTAACTGACTTATGCTCCTTAAACACTGACAGGTAACATGCATAAATTTGGGGTTTGGAATAAACACTGGCAGGTAACATGCATAAATTTGGGGTTCGGAATAAAAGTGTGGGGCAAAAATGGAGAGAGAATAATTTTCAATATAGAAGCGAAGAACAGGAGAGAAACGAAAAGAGAAGTAGTGCACAGAACAGACAGAGAAGGATGAGAAACAAAAAGAAAATAACTGTTTCAGAAACTGTCAAAAAAAAATCACAAAATATTCCTAATGATTGCAGATAAGAATATAAAGCGAGGTGTATTTTGGGGCAAAAGAAATATGATTTCATAAATACATTTACTATGGAAGTATGACACTTCACTTATTAAAAAAATAGATTGACTCATTCTAAATAGTAACTAATTTAAATCTTGGCTATCTTCAGACTACAACGTATTAATAAAAATAGCAATCTGTTACTTAAACATAAGAGGAACATAAAAGGATATGTCTAGACAGGGGAATGTATCTCAGAAAAAACACCCCTCAAAAATGCAGAAAAGAAAGGTGGCTTGAGAGACGAAGGAGAAGGCAGGTGTTTGATACACTGACTGTGACTCCTGAGATGACCTAAGGGTTCTGTTACAGAAAATATGCACTGAATACAGTTTCTTTGTCTTGGCTTTGATTTTCTGTGTCCAAATATTGTTGGGGAGCTTTTGGTAAGGAAGGGTTCGCAGCAGAGAACTGTTTTCATGTTGGCCTAAGGTCAATCTCCCTCAGTTGGCATGTTTGCAGACAGCACCAATAAGAGGTTCTTTATGAAGTCTAAATGACAACAACCTTCTCAATATTAAACAAAAACATAAAAGTCTGCTCTTTGGTTGTTTCTGAGGATCAATTTTCTCTTTTCAGAACAAGAGTATAAAATCACCTGAGACACCTCTGCTCACGTATGCAGCAAAGGAAAGAGGCCGATGATGGGCACATGTGGAGAAGCCCTAGGGCCACTTCAAAGTATGCCAACTGGTTATTACTCCTTTGGCCCTGCAACCATCAGGGGACTGCCAGAGCACAGAAGCTGCCAGCTGTTCTGCTTTATGACTCTTCCCTTTGTCACTGCATTTATGCTCTGGACTGCAGGCAAACTTCAAACTTCTAGACGACTCCAAATCAAGGATTTCTCCAGAAGTTACCTAATGTGGTTGGGCAAGAGCTTCAATTCCTTTTGCACCATCCAAGTATCCCAGAGAATTAGAGTAGGACTGAGCTTCACTTTTTAAACTGTTAAGGAACTCCACTTTTTGTAGAAGTCCTGACAGTGCAGTGCACAAAGCCACACTAGTTCAGTGCATAAAGCTACACTAAAGGCTCTGACAATATACTGTAGTTTGAGCACTACTTCCAACTTTTTTTTTCCACAAGAAAGAACAATTCACCTCATTTAGGAAAACATTTTCTGCTGATCTAGAAAGCTTGCCTAAGAAAACACAGCTGGATGCCAACAATGTTTAGCACAGGATGTGTCTAAAGCAAACGCATAGCAAGATTTAGACGTTTCCACAGACAGTATCAGATGGAAGAAAAATCTAGATGAGATCCAAATTCTCCTCTACTTAAGATGTTTTTATATAGCTGTAGATGACAAGAACACTCACAATCACATTAGACTGCACAATAGTGAACTTTTTGAAGTTATAACACCACTTAGACATACAAGAACTGCCAACTTTGGTGAAGATTATGAAGAAACTTCTCCTAACACATTATTCCATGGTTAAACATTAAAATATTCTAAGAACCCTCCTCTCAAATCTGGTACTGCTAATCCTAGACCTGATCCTGTCTAGTAACTCCCAATTATTTAAGGCAGTATTTAAGAAGAAATCACAGGAAAAAAACCCTAGACAGTGCATTTGTACAAAGCATAAGAACATTGAATATCAGCACTCCCATATCATGTTTTTTCAGACAAACTTCAGCCATCAGCAATACACAGAAAAAGCTACTGCACTCATGGCAAAACTGACACAGACGTTTAAACGGTGTTCTCAGACTCCTCACTGAGGATCTGGTCATCTGGCCACTGATAACAATGTGAAGAAAAACCTCCCTGTCACCCTCAGTTCTCCTCTTCACACTCGATTCTTCCCAAGCAATAATCACTCTCACCTTCTAAAATTATCAGAGTATATCAATAAGCAGGCTTGATCAAATCCTTAAAAAACAAACCCCAATTAATAATCAATAACGTAAGAACCACATAAACAAATTTTCTGAAACACACCCGTTTCATGTCATCAACATCTATATGCAAGCATGCTGTTTTTCAACATTTACTTAGAGTAGTTTGCATTAATATCAAAGGTACAGCAGCACAAAATAATTAAAATTCAAAATGAGATGAGGTAAAATTCAGCAACTGATGAGTGCTAGGTGATGTGAATAAGAGGCGGTACAAGTTTAGAAAATTGTAAGGAAAAAGAAATAATGACAGAACCACCTCTAATCTTTTTTTTTTTTGCTAATGTTTTTCCTAAATGCATATATTTTGGCATTTCTAGCCACAGCATTTTTCCAGAAGTGAACAAATTATTCTATTTGATAAACCCCACAAAAACGCGCAGAAGGCATCCTGTGAATTTCAGTAGAAGACACTGAAGCATTTGAGCTGTTTTTGCAACATGCTAAGAAGTGAGCCTTTGTGCCTCTGGCACAGGGACAGCTTTAAAGTCCATACTTGGTCACACACTTCCTTTCTATAATTTAAAAACATTAAAATCATAGTTTTTATTTAACAAGAATAACAAGTGTGAACCAGTGTATAATTTCCTTATTTCATATTCAATTGTATTTTCTAAGAAAACACCTAACACCTGTCTCTAAAATCCTTTCTATTTCTCATTATTTTTTGGTCATATTAACAATGTATTCTGAAATTAAGTAAGTCACTATTGACATAAATCATAAGGATATAGAGCTTGAAGCTGAGTCCGTTACAGATCCTACCTCCAGACTCTGGCACAGTGCTGAGAGTGAGGAGGGGCCCAGAAGGTATCCCCTCTGCCTCCCAAAAAAAAGGTTTGAATCATTCTCATCTTTTTCACAGCAGTGATTGAGAAGAAAATCAGTTTGGCCTGTTCGAATTCATTCTAGCTGCTTTGTCAGTGACTGCATTTACATGTAATTATCATTACTCAATAAGTTAGTTACAAAACCCACTAATATACTATCAAGAAGAAACACGTTAGAAGAAAATATTAAGACTGCATACTAATTTCAGTCATCACACAAGACTATATATTTGCCTTCTGTACATGCTAACTGCAATAGAACTTATTAAATAGTAAATGAACCAAACAATTTAACAGACACACAAACGGTGGCTTTGAGGGAGTGCACGCACGTGCACAACTCCAGCAGTCCCACATCAGCATCATGATAAGCCAAAATCTATGACAGTTTTAGATACGAAATATGCAGTGAAAGGAACCTGCTGACACAACTTTACCTTTCCACTGGCATCATGTAAGGAACTATTTTAAGGATGTACAGCTGTGTAAGGTACAAAGACTTCCTATTTTTGTAGTTCTGATCAGTGCACCATACGCTTTCTTTCTCTTAAATGTTCTCAGATGAAAAAATCTGCAGCCACTGATGAAGACTTACTGGGCGAATACAAAGTATAATTTATAATGCACATTCCTGATGAAGATTGGTTTTGATTTGCTAAAGTACAGTCAAGCATTTTGGTTACAGTGCCATGACATAACAGTTTTATTAGCATGCATTTGAGGTAACTAATGTGATTTATTAATGGAGGAAAGACAGGATTTGCAATGTTAGAATTTTTCCTGGAATTAGTGTACTTCAGAAAGAGGAGTCTGTAAAAAAGCAGTTTATCACATTGTGAAGGAGACTGTTCTACCGTTGGACACTATTACCAAAATGGCCCATAAATTACATGGCTGTGGTAAGTTACAGTAGAGAAATGTTAACAGAATTTGGTTAGTGTAATCTTTGATCTCATATCTCACTTCTGACTTTACCATTCTTTAGGGATAATCTTTTTATTAGTGAATAACAGTCACACACAAACTCAATATAAATGCACCTTGTAAGATCTCTGTTCTTCAACATTTTGACAATTTTGTGCTAGCCACACCTTTTACAGGAAAATGACTATAAAACACCTTCAGGAGCTTTTAAAAATGTGAATTGGTAGGTTGACGATTTAGCTTTTTACACAACAAAAAAGGACACATTGTATGGAATGTACCCTTCCCTACATCTATGTGAGGGAGCTGGAGAAAGATGCTTGAGGGACTACATATTTGGGAGTAACAAAAAAAGCTCATTGGATTGTATTTTCCAAGATATAGTTTTAGCTGGTGCATGCATTTTAAATCACATTGAAGACTGCTTATGTGTGGAATTCTAGAAATAGTCCTGACCATGCTGAAGTAGATAGTACAAGATCATTCCATTGATCATGTCTTCAAAATTGATGATTTGAGTAAGACAATCATTTATGGTGCATTTGTAACTATTATAAAAAACACAACAAAACAACTACAGAAAACCTAAAGTAAAATGTGTCAATTTTGCGAAATCTTCCAAAGTCAAGAAATATAAACGTAAAATGTGGTCAAAAGCTTAGAAGATTTCAAGCATCCAAGGTCTCTTGCTGGGGGCGCAGTTTTGCCAGCTGCAATGACCTGGACTGAAAGCTGCCAGGCTCACAAAAAACACAATTCCTGGTCAGCATTTCATATAATCAATATTCAAAATCTGTTCAAAAATTTCCCTTCCTTCAGCACCTTTAATTAGTATTCTCCCTTCTAGAAGGCAGCAAGTCAGTTTATTTATTGAAAGAACTGTGAAATATTTTCTCATCAATTTTAGTCAAGCTGTGGGTTCCTTTTTAGGCTTGAATGTAGAGTCACAAGCCTTTTTGCCTTCTGATTCTACTGATAAATATTGTCTATATTTTTAACTAAACATAAAAAGATCAGTAAAAACGTATTTGTTCTTGCAGTGGCATCTCACATTGGCATAAATAACTCTCTTGTAAGTGAAGTCAGGTGACTGAGTCAAATGGAGCAGATAGAAACACATTCTCCTTTGCATTTATAAACACTGTTTTCTGACAATCCTGTCCCTTTTGTCCATGACAACTTTGGTCAAAACATCCATTTTATTAATAAATGTTGAGGTAAATTGAGTAATTAATGGTTCTTCCCGTCAGGTTATTGAAATGATTGATTTAGAAAATAAGCCTTGCTTGAAAGACATAAGGTGTGTGGCAATACTTGAATTTAAATGTCATTGTTCCTCTACTAGCCTAAGTATTTCTTTTGCCTAAGAATATAGAAACTACTCTTATTTTTTTTGTCACAGAAAAATTATTCAGTCAGAACAGTTAGAAATAAAAACTTATTACCTTCCTTTTTCCTTTCATTAAAGTCCCCTGCGGATTAAGAACTACCATTTTATCTTGTCTTTAGCTGTTTTATCCTCAAAAAGGCTAAGAAAAATCTAGTAGATTATCAATGTTGAGCTGTTTGAAAGAGCTAGAAATACTGTTCTATTATCACAGCAGGAATTTCCAAAGTGATGAGTCCATCATAGGACGCACTGAAATTCTGCTGGAAGGTAGGATAAAAGCTGTACCTGAAACTCCAAGCCAGTGAATCCTAATACTGAATTGGTGCCAGGTCATGTTTTGCCAGACAAAGATATTAAAAATGTAATGCCAAGCACTAACGAGCGATTTGGCACGCAAAACATGAATAATGTTACAGATTGTGCTGACAGTGTGACACTATGTTTTCCTGGATGTAATCTGGGTATCATGAGAGTAAGCTTGGAGCACTAATGAGAAGAACGATATTGAACTGGAAGAGCTGCTAAATATGCAGTAGCCACAGGGTTCCTGGAGTTAACTGCAACTAAAATGAAAACTGTAATACTGAAAGTAACAGAGGGTAAACTAGGCAGAAATACTGAAGGAAGAGAATCTCAGCAGGCAAAACTTGTTTCTGGTACCACGCTTGCCAGGACATAAAGGGCTTCTCTAATCATACTCTTTTTATCCCTGAAGTGCTGTTAAAGAGAAGCACGAGCCTGAGCTTAAAGGGGCACGTATCATTTCAGGATATATGTGGGTTTCACAACTGGCTGGAGAAAGCAATGTGTAAAAGCTGAACAGAAAACCTCTTTAGGTACAGGAAGTATAATACATGTTGAACATACAACAGTCATCCTATCTCTTTGGGGCTCCTGCTTTTTTGCTGTTGCCATTGTCAATTTTTGTTGGCTTCTCATTTACATCAGCTACAGCTAACGATCCTCACATGAAATGCATATAGAATTGCTTGCATTGGATTCTTTGACGGTTGCATCTGCACTACAGGTCTAGAAACTTACTATCCCTTGCAGGAGACGTGCACTCAGTTAACTCTGCCAGCCTACCAAATCTGTTTGGGAGTGTGCTGGGTGTTCCCTTAGTGAGGCAAAATATCATTAAAATATATACAGTCATTGAAAAAGAAATGCATTATCGTTGAGAAAGAACTGCCCTGTTACCATCACTGGAACTCTAAACAGAGTGCTATCTAATTTGTTATCTCTTCAGCATGCCAATGAATGTCCTCGTTCCACGATTCTCAGTTGCTTCCAGTGTTGCCTCTGGTACCCTGGCTTCTGTTAAACCGCTAACATCTTCAATTACCAGGCTATTAACCACTTATTTTATATATAAAATTCACAACTGAAGTTATACTTAATTGTTCCAATTCTAGGAAAGGAAAAGATACACAAGAAAACAGCAAACAAGCAGTTTTTTTGTCTTTGAGAGTATGATAACCAAGGGAATTTGGACACAGTAACTCTGAAGTCCCATATTATGACTTTGCCCCAGCTGTCATTTATTTCCACTGTACTCCAGACTCTCACTCTCCACAGGAACGCAGAGAGGGAAGTTTTAAGGTGGAGTAGGTTTCTTCCTCTTCATTCCCCATTACAATACAATTTAATACTATCAATACTCGGGGATAATGCATAATTCAGTTTGTCTCGTATTGACTGCGAAAAAAACTAAAGAAAATTTAACCCATGAAGAAAGAGATCTACTCCACATAAAGTCCTCCTCTACTCTTTTATCTGAGACAAGGAAACACAAAGAAGAAATTGCAGAGTTGCTTTTTTTTTCTTCTTCCCCTCCAACGTCAAGTATAAGGATGCCAAAAATAAACCAGCATGTTCTTCTGAATTCAGGACTACGTCCACTATGTCAAGCAGAAATCACTTCTTACTGTTAGTAACAGGGAACTTATTTTTGGATGCACTTGAAAAGCTGTCTGCAAATGAAAATTATTATTTTTTTCTTTAAAGATTAAAATAATGATATTTAACTAAACTAATACACCACTCTTTGCTTGCAAGTATTATGTTGTGGAAAATAGCACTGCAAAAAGTAATTTACCATCCATTGCAACTACTACTATCTGTTTCTCCCTGCTATATTGTATTTAAACCTATTTAATTCAGCCTTCAAAATAAGCACACAAAGGGGTAAATCTAACCTCCATTCAAGTAGGAGAATTAAACCCAGGAAATAATTTAATAAAACTCTACAAGAAAAACGACTTAACCGTTGAGGACAATACAGCACTAATGTGTTTCATAACCAATGTCTTACCGACTGTAAGAGGGTCAGTGCACATGTCACTTCTGTTCTCCTTCCATGCCAGCAGGTACTTGAGGCTGACGGGATCTTCTGCTTCTATACGGCTGTTAAATGCCACCATCAGTTTATGAGCCTTCGCAATGCCATAATAAGTCTTTGTTTCTTCCACTAAGGGCAAATTATTTAAAGTTTTTGCAGCCTCAGAAGCCCGACTGAAATATTCAAATGCTTCATTGTACTTTCCCTTGTAAAGAAAACACAAAAAAGAAGAGAATTGTAAAAACTATTTGTAGTCACTTGTATTTTACCTTGACATTAGAGCCTGCTCCTCTGGCACCTCAGAGATGCTGCACCTGAGAGGCCAGCCCGCAGAATGACTCATGGTGTGGTATTAAGCAAATCACTCTCCCTTGCTGTTTCCTAACCTCTAAAATCCAGGTAATGCTGCTCATACCTTTCTCAGGAACTAAATCATTTTTAGGTTGTCTGTGTAGTATTTTGAACACACGAATCTAAGTATACCAATGCTAAGTATTAATACTGATTCTGGCCAGGCCATTTAGAAATTATCACTACTGTTTCATTTAGTTTAACACATCTGTGGGAGGAAAGGTTCCAATTTACTATTGTGATACTCAATTTGAGAACAGAAATCTTAAAAACAGAAAAAAAAGGATAATGAGACAATGGACCTAAAGCACAGAAAAGAATAGAAATTAAAACCTACAGATTTATGGGGGAAGAGGGGTATACTAAAAGCCAGGGATATCACAAAAAGAGAAACAGTAGGAGAAATATAAACCAACTGTTGCCAAATAGAAAACCCAATTAATTTATCTCTGCAGAATACAGAAATCCAACAGTCATGAATCCAGTAAAAAGGAGTATAAACTATAGCAGGTAATACATTAAGAGGAATTTAAAAAAGTATAGCAAGAACTAATTTTTATGTGAGATCTATAAAGAAAAGTCCTCAACTTCTTTGCCACAGAGCTACTTTGAGTTGCCATCAGAAATGGAGTCAAAAGAAGAGTTGCAGGAGCAAGCTTCCAACTTAAAAAGTAGCATACCGGTAGACCTAAACAGAACATAAAAATGTTTTTTGGAGAAATCCAAAGAGAAAGAGATTGAATTGCTGGAAAATAAATTCCGTTTCTCATTAAAATTAAGTAGTATAATCTAGGCTTGAAAGGTAGTACATTTTGTGTTGGTATTATACGTGGCAGTGTGCAATAACTTTATGCTCTAGTATCAGTGCTAATATCTAATAATACTACATGAGTGGTTATGTCATAACAAATGAAACTGATTCTTTAGAAAATGAGAGGTAACTCATACTGCCTAAACTATTTGTAACTTTTAGTGGGTTCTAATTAACTCAGGCTCAGGAAGGTGGCCTTGAAATAACATGAGCAGCTCTGCAGTGGCTTCTCCTAAATGCAAACAGCTCTAATATCTAGTGAAGTCAAACAAAACATTAGGATGCATCAAGAATGCAGCGGAGAAAGCTACAGTAGATACAATCTATGTAAATAAACAGTATAGTAATAAAACTGCACAAAGTAAATAGATGCCAAACAGCAAATATAAACCAGGAACAGACTGAAAATTGCTACCACGTACAATAGAAGAATAGGGATGAATTGAATATAACTAAAAAGCAAGAAATTTTAAAATAATTACAGGTATCTCTCTCTTCTTAATGGATCATTTATGGTGATAATCTTGATCATAAACCTACTCAGAAGACAACTGGACATCCTTGTGATGAAAAAAAAAAAAAAAAAGAACAAACAAGACAAAAAAAGGTCTTCCTGGGAGCAAGTTATTATGAGAGTGTTCATCCTTTACCTTACTCTGAGGAAATTAGTTCTGGCTATCGTCAGAGCTAGCCAAATTTCTTGTGCCAGTTTCTATCATTAACACTAATTATAGTCTGCCTTATAGATGCCTTCCAGTTCTCCCATTAGTAAGGAATTCTGCTGCCCCGATGGCACAAACTTCCTGACTGAAAACGTTTTCAGAGCTGTCCTTTCACTCTCAGCTTGATTTATTAAGATTGACATTCCCTTCTGCATAGAGAGACTTCAGTTGATACCTGTTGCGCTTGATAACACTTTTTGGGATCAAGACTTGTATGGCTGCTAAAATGTGCCTGTAACTAAAAAAGGAGAAAAGAGCAATAGAAATTCAGGTAGTCTTTAGTCTTTGTTTAATGCAGCAAGAGAGCAGAACTAGGCCTATGAGGACACAGCAATGAATAAAGAACAATTAGCAGTAGGATAATAGATAATAGCAGAAACATCTACCTACCATACTCATGAGTACTCTAATAGGTTAAGTGATACAACTAGTGAGACAAATGCAGCAAATCAGACTAAGAAACTTAAGGAAAGTGAAATGAGAAATGAGAGAGCGTGTCATGCTAAGTCCATCAGAGTTTGGATATGAAGTAAGCACCTGCTCAACAAACTGGGAGAAATTAGACCTAATACTTGCGCATAACACAAACCCAGGCATTTTAGGAAACAAAAAACATACGGGTAAAACAACCATTACTAGAAAGCAGGAACTGAGTGTAGAGCATTAAAGAAAGACAGTGATGGTGATGGACTAGGGACATGACAGAATTCTAAAGATACAGCAACAGCGTGGATGCAGCAAAGAGAATTTGGTCAAAGTCACTTTGGGAAGAACAGTGAAAGTTGTATCTCTGGTTTAGTAAAGGTCCCCAAGGATAGATCTGGATATAAATAGAGATATCTTTAATTCTATGAGAAGGACAGTACTACTGCAAATTGTATCACTGGGGGAAGTACAGACTTGAATAAAAATACCCTAATAATGACTTAACTTAAAGAATACCAGCAGTGACAGCGGACACCAAGCAGGCAGCGATCCAAGAGAGGAAATGTTAATTTAGACTCAGTTTTGGTAAACATTGCTGACCTTGCAGAAAAAATGGTATAAAAAATAGGGAATTGTAAAACTTCAAGAGATTTTTTTTATATATTTAAATTACATATTTTATGTAAGTTAATAAGATTAAGCCTTACTACATTTCTTCCCTTCTACACCATTACCCCAGTTCAAGGTAGTAAATTCCGAATTGAGAAAGTGAATTTAGAAAATAACCATAAAGAGGTTAATTCTTAAAATACCACTTCTCATCAAATTATTAGCAATGGTGGTAGAAACAGTGAAACAGAAAAGTAGTTACTAAGAACTTAGTTAATTATTTTTCAAATTTGGAGGAGAATACTTAAGCACCACATCACCCTACTTTCTTCTAAGTTTCAGATCCATTTTAAAGTTTCTTTAGCAAGTTCTCAGAGACTTTAAAACTTATTTTTCAATGGAAAATCCAGCATTTATGCTCAGAACATATGTAAATAGAAGGCTCTCAGGCTAATTTAGAGATTACAGAGTAAGAAATGTTTCTACTGCTTATGAAACAAAAATGAGCCACCAACTTTGGTAGAGGGAGTTCTCTGTAAGAGGAATCAAGAAAAAAAAAGGGGGGGGCATTTGGGGGTAGTGTAAGTAAAAAGGGGCAAGTATCCTATTCAACACATTACACATAGAAAATAAATCCTGACAAAAAACAGGCAACAGAAGATAGAAAGGGTGATTTAGAAAGGATATTTCTATTGTTTCTTTGTCCACAGTGAAAGCGTTTCCTAATTTCCACATTGTCCAGTCTGCAGAATGAATTCTTTTCATTACTTATTGTATCTAAAGAATTTCATGTAGCATTCCAGCTCTAAAATAAGTGTTAATGGGCTCGGCATGAATCTCTCACTTCTGCGCTAATGCTTTTAACTCTTCCACCTTCAAAAACCAAGCACTACTGCAGTGCAAGTGCTGCATCTCTAGATGTGATAAGGGACAGCCAACAGAACTGCTGCCTTTGCAGTGTCCACCCCAGAGGCAGAATTGAGAAACTGGCACATGGGTCAGAAAGAAGTATCTCAAAAGACCTTAGAAACTACGACAAAGGGAGTTTCTTAATTAACTCTAGCTTAATATTGTCTGTCACTGCCTATCTGTTGAATTCAAGGCCAATTCATTCAATGATTCAGGCCAAATCAAAGCCATCCAGGCTGGATGAAGGCATATAGAAGAGAAAGCCCTTCCACTAACAACACAGACCTTTGCCAAACTATTTGCTACTAGCACTCATTTCATAAATTTAGCTGAGAGAATGCAGGGAAAAAATCAAGCTAAGATTAAAAACTGCTTATTAATACGCAATGTAGCACACATTTGTTTTAAAAAAGGTAAAATTTCAATGTGTAGTACAATAAAATTTCATTTGTGTTAACTGATGAATCTCTATGGGCATATGTGGCCCCAATGGTAATTTGGATGCAGATTTTTCACAACTGAAAGTTTGTCATGATCTGAATTCAGAGTCTTTATTCACCGATTCTAGAATAAAACCCTATGTGTTAAATACGCTGTGAAATCTTCACCTTTCTCAATAACTTAAGGCTTGTTTTAATGAGTCACACAGTATTTTCTCCTTTGGTAACTCTTGTAAGATACAACACCTGGATCAAATTCTTCTGGGTCATCTCATATACAAAGCCAGATTCTTACCATGAATCAAATGCAATTGTTTGACATCATTACTACAACCAGTACTTACTCTTTCATTGTAAATATTCCCAAGTAACACACATGCATCCACCAGGCTTTGGCTTAGATGAGCGTTCTCAGCAGCCTTCATAAACTCTCCCAAGTACTCAGTAGTTTCAGCCACCTTTCCCTGACTGAAGCAAAAGATAGGGACAACATTAAATATTCACTCAGATGGCTTCTCAAAATGCTGAAGATCTATCCCCCTGTTCTGAACTAACTTCACTGTGTGGTGACTCATCCATGACTGGACTTTATTTCCAAGGTGGTTGTCTAGGTACTACCTGTGCTGAGACCAATGAGAGTCGTCCACAGAACCTCTGAGGGCAGAACTGGATGCTTTGAGTGAAATAAAACAAGATTCTTCTTCAGAATATTGTGCCATATTCTAAGGCCAAGAAAGAAAATGCAGATGATGATTTTTAAAGGGTTTTGGAGTGGAGTTTCAATTTTTAAAATATTTTTTCTGCTGAGCAGCTGGTAACATTTTCACATCCTGACAAAATAGGGGAAAATGTTAAGAAGGCTAGTTTTTCAGCAAGACTTTTTTTGTTCTCCTGGCATTCAGAGCTGCCATTTCATGCTCTAGAACCCTGGTGGTGCAGCAGCAGCTCCATAACGTCCCTGCCTCTTAGCTCTGGGGATGACAGCCTTTCCCTGAGTGTAATGCTGCACTTTAACTGGGAGGATCAAAGGTTGCTGGAGTCACACAAGCAAACCTATAAACTGTGGATTGCAGGTGTCACCCCCAAATCCCAGTGTGATCAGAGCAACCTGAGGTCACAGCTGCGTCTAAGCTGAAAATTGGCTAACGTACTTTGACAATAACATTTGCAGATTTCCTTTTTTTTAATAAAGCTGGTCATATTAACAATATAAGATCTCTGCAGTATGATTACAAGATATAAGATAGACATCTGGGTTTGCTTGTGCTCTTTTTCCCTTTAAGGCTGAAGTGTTACTGCAGCTGACCTCAATATTAGCCATGAACTTGAGTCACTAATGTAGGAGTGTAGCATGCTAAATGTCAAGCCACCAAGCAATCCAGTCTTAATTAAGAAACTCACAGAAATAGACGTTCCTGTAAGTGATAAAGAATTTTGATTTATTTTCTCACCATTTTAAAACACCTTCAAGTTATATTCCTACAGCAAATAGCTGACTGGGATTTATTTACATCACGGTTTTTATTATAAACTATATTAGGGATATGTGCTTTCAAAATCTGGCAGAAGTCTGCAATTCCCTGTCTTATGATATCAGTGTAATTATACCAGGGTAGCGCCTGCCACAAAACAGGGAACACAGCAAAGCACAGCTGCAAATTTACAATATTGCAGTGATTATCTGTATGTGACCGAGATGAGCTAGATTGCTACAAAAGAATGCTAAACCACTGCAAACTAACAAGCTCAAAACATGCTCCTGTAAAGCTTACTTGTCAGTAAGCAGAGTTGGATTTACTAAAGTTTACTAATTTAAGTATTTTAGTATCATGAGAATATTAAATATACTGTACTGTAAACATTTGCCAAATGTCAGAAGGCTTCTAAATTTTAGAAACAGAAACACATTTTTTTAAACCTATTTTTTTTTCTAAGAAGAGAAAATAAAATGTTTCCCCACAGAAATACAGCATATGATTTATATAAGTTAAAGGACAAGGTTAAAGTGTTAGACAAATATTAATTCCAGTTTTTCTAGTTTTCTATATGCAGTGCACAGGTGCAACTTGAAGAGCATATTATATGGTATAATCATTAAATCCATTCAACCAGACCTTTGAGAGTTAAAAACATATATTCTGAGGAAAAGGACTCCTCGGTCCAAGGAATGAGAATGAAACAGTGCAGAATATTTGTGTATCAAGGTGATTCCAGTTTCCAATTGGGAAAACAGGACTGTTAACACCCACATCCCCTGACAACTGTCCAATTATGTATATCACACTTGGCCTACTGTTTGCAGTAGAAGTAATCAATAAAGGATGTGGTTGAGTGAACATAGATTTTGGTTGAACCAATGCATGAAAACTTAATCATTTACTCAGAGTGGAGAAATCAAATAGAGCAGAGATGAAACAGCCACTAAGGGGTTTGTTGATTGTGCCACCAAGTTTGTGGGCTAGAGGCTAAAAGTAATAAAGCAAATGGAATCAGTGACAGGAGAAAATGTAAAAAGGTTTTCTTAATTTCATGAATTAATAGAAATGTTTTGATGTATTTTTGGCCATTTTTTATATTCCTCATAAAAACCTATGCTCCATGTATAGAAAATGTGAAAATTGCTAGGGCATATAACCTCTTTCAAGCAAACAGAAATCAATTTGATACATATCAGAAAGAGGTTTCTCACTGTTAGAACTTCACTTATGCCAACTAGCAATTGGTGGGTACGGCTTAACAATTTTTCAAAGGAAGTACTTTTAAAAGCGCTACAGCTTGAGATATTTAAAGTATGATAGAAGGATTACCCAAACACTTTATCCTGGACAAGACCCGATAACATGATAAACAGGTCTTTCCTACTCAAAGGGCTAATATTTTATAGTTCCTTCAAAAATCTACATGTTATTTTATACAGCCATTTACTTTCTATCTCCTTAGACATCACCTTCCTAAATGCATAAAATGTAATTTCCTAAAGATATAGTCATTCATGATCCCACAGAACAGTTATGATGACTTCAGCAGAAGAGATTACATATCTAGAGCAACTCATTTTCCAGTTTCATGCTAAAATGCCCTATGAGATTTTTACCCCTATTAGACTTTTATGAAAATATGCACCTTTTATAGGATTGCTCATGTGATTGAATTGGATGTATAAATCATGTGTCCACAAGAAGTCATTACCATGGTGGACACTGGCAGAATAAGTCAAAAACATGATGCTATTATGTCAGATTTTTCCCTGGAAAATGACATGCCTAAATGCACATGATAGAGAATTTCAGTTTCCCATGGTTTGTGGAAACATCTGCAACAAAGATTTCACAGGGACAGGTATCCTGGGAGGAATACAGGGGTGCTGACTGGTTGTGTAGAGATGGGGTCAGGAAGGCCGAGGTGTGGCTGGAGCTGAACCTGGCAAGGGACGCAAGGGATAACAAGAAGGGATTCTACAGGTATGTCAACAAGAAAAGGAAAGCCAAAGAAAGCATATCCCCCCTGATGAACACAACTTTCAAACTGCTGACAACGGATGAGGAGAAGGCTGAGGTACTCAACAACATTTTTGCCTCAGTCTTCACTGGCAACCTCTCTTCCCACACTTCTCAAGCAGATGGACAGCAAGACAGTGTCTAGGGGAGCAAAGCCAGTTCCACTATAAGAGAAAATCAGGTTCGTGACCACCTAAGGAACCTGAACATACATAAGTCTATGGAACCTGATGAGGTGCATCACAGAGTCCTGAGGGAATTGGCTGATGTAGTTGCCAAGCCACTCTCCATGATACTTGAAAAGTCATGGCAGTCAGGTAAAGTCCCTGGTGACTGGAAAAAGGGAAACATTGCATCCATTTTTCAAAAGGGTAGAAAGGAGGACACTTGGAACTACCGACCTGTTGGCCTCACCTCTGTGCCTGGGAAAATCATGCAATAGATCCTCCTAGAAGCTATGCTAAGGCACAGGAAGGACAGGGAGATCATTCGAGACAGCCAGCATGGCTTCACCGAGGGCAAGTCATGCCTGACTAACATAGTGGCCTTCTATGATGGAATGAATACATCAGCGGACAAGGGAAGAGCTACGGATGTCATCTATCTGGACTTCTGCAAGGCCTCTGACATGGCCGTCTACAACATCCTTCTCTCTAATTTGGAGAGATATGGATTTGATGGTTTGTCTCTTTGGTGGATGAGGAATTGGTTGATCACATCCAGAGGGTAGTGGTCAATGTTTCGATGTCCATATGGAGACCGGCAACAAGTCATGTCCCTCAGGGGTCCGTACTGGGACCAGTACTGTTTAATATCTTCATCAATGACATAGTGGGATCGAGTGGTGCAGTTCACATGCCTGAGGGGATGCACCTGGACAAGCTTGAGAAGTAGGCCCATGTGAACCTCATGAGGTTCAATGAGGCCAAGTGCAGGGTCCTGCACGTGTGCTGGGGCAACCTCTGGTATCAATACAGGCTGGGCTGGAGCACCTCTCCTACGAGGACAGGCTGAGAGAGCTGGGGTTGTTCAGCCTGGAGAAGAGAAGGCAGCCTTTTAGTACTTAAATGTGTCTTATAAAAAAGATGGCAGCAAACTTTTTAGCAGAGCTTATTGTGACAGGACAAGGGGTAATGGTTTCAAATTGAAAGAGGTTAGATTTAGAATAGATAGAAAGAAGAAATTTTTTCCAATGAGGGTGGTGAAACACTGGAAGAGGTTGCCCAGTGGGGTGTCCCATCCCTGGAAATATTCAAGGTCTGTTTGGATGGGGCTCTGAGCAACCTGATCTAGGTGAAGATGTCCCTGCTTATTGTAGGGAGGTTGCACTAGATGACCTTTAAAGGTCCCTTCCAACCCAAACTATTCTATGATTCACAGGTCCCCAGACTTTTCTACATAAAAGTTTCTCAAATGGCTGAAAGGTGCTGAGAATCATCATGATGCTTTACAGGGTTGAGCAGTTTATGCCTATCATGTACCTAAAGCTCTTCAAAGCAGGCACACGTGCAAGGTGTTTAGTTTGGTTAATGCTCTCAGGGCATAACTACCAGATGGTTTTCATAAAAAATACCACAACAGCCATTTCTAGAGCAACGGTTTATGGTTGTGTCTTTACCTGTGCAATAGATTAGCAGTTAAATCTCTGGTCCTAGATATGAGTGAGTCCTCCTTCATTTGAATCAATCAGAATGTTCCTCTCCTTGTTCCTCTCCCACTACTAAACTGGGGAATCTTATTGTGCTTAGTTTCCCCTCTCATTTCTCCTTACCTACTGGTTTTCCTCTTTTCAAATTGCAATAACTGGAAAGCAGTCAGACTGTCCACTCTCAGATAGCTAGAGAATGCTCCCAGAAGGTGTGCAGTACAGATCCAACGCCAAAGAAAATCACTAGCCACTCCTCCTTTAGCTCTGCTTTTAAAAGAATTTGCACTGGTGGGGTCTTTCAGAGGAAGGGTTTAGAAACCTAGCTTCAGAAGGATCTCCAAATCTGTAATTTCTGTGTAAATAAATGTATGTGCTCTCATTCCAGAATGCCTAAATCACACAGAGAGAAAATTTATATATATGTTTTTCTAGGAATGTCCTCTTGGCTATCTTAGGGCACGCTATACCCAGACTTTTGCTTTTTGTGAATACAAGGAGCCCATGAATGCTACTAAGATCTTAGACACCTTTGCACTCATTGCAAAAATCACTCATTGCAACAGCTGGTGTCCCAACAACTAAATTTTTCTCAGTTCAGCTTAAGACAGTTTTGAAAATGGGACCTGGTTTTCTAAGTCTGTTCTGTGGCTTTTTGAACATCTTATCCCATGTATCTTGAACATCTTATCCCTTTTCAGGACACTCAGAATATGAATAGCCATGAATTATGTATCAGAGAGCTGAAGAGAACTGTGACTGTGGCTGGTCCCTAAATGCCTGAAAGGCCAGGAGGCAAGGCATCTAACTCAAACAGAAGCATTTGCTCTGCACACTGAAACAAACCTGGTGATAAGGCCTTCTCAATAAACAATTTGCTAACTTCTATCATGCATCATACGCACTGACATCCCCAAATGTAGGAGGAATCAAGGATAAGCTGCAACCTTCACTTCAATATCTTTTCTGACGTCATATGATAATTGCATCAGACTATGTCAAAATTATTTGTATTAGAAGTTGACGTAGTTTCAAACTAATTCACCTGGAAGAAGATTGTAATGCCAGATGCTGAAACGAAAACATTGAAGACAAGCAATTTATCTGCAACAAATTTATATCTAGTTACACATGCACAAACCAGAAATGCCTCCACAGAAGAAGAGAGTGCAATAAATGGAAACTTGAGAGTTCAGAAAAGATTACACTGATTCCTGGTGAAGCTTAGAACATTCTTCAAGTTGTTCTGTCTTTTTTAACTTGGAAAATACACCAGATTTCTATTTTCCAGTAAGGTCCCTCCCAAACTTGTGGAAAAAAATGAATTAAAAAAGCCCCCAAAATGTCAGGGAAAATGACATAGTATGGTTTACAGGTAAAGAAAAGCTTGGATCATATACTTTAAAAAATGTGTACCAGTTTAAAATAACTTTCAATGAAAGGGTCACTTACTGCAAGAAGGGCACTGCTTAAAATTTAAGCAGTCAGTAATGGGAAGCGACAGACCTCTAACAATTTAAGTCTTTCACAGTTGAATGAATCTGCACTGACAGCCAGACAAGGATGTGCTAACCTACCTTACCAGGATCTTGGCTGTAGCTGCATATGCTCTGCCTAGGCCAGCAGAATCACAAAGTGCTGTGAAGATTTTTACAGAGGTATTCAAAATCTGTCAAAACAGGAAAATAAAACCCAATAAATACAATGCTAAGAATTTCCGCTTTTTTTTTTTTTTTCAGTCTCTGTGTCCATATTAAACACAAAATTCAAACTTTCCCACATGTACAGTTCTTTAATTAGCTGTAGTGGAACTAGGTTTTTGATCAGTACTTATAGTTGTTTAAAAATACTCAATAACCGAAAATTCAAAGGACTCAACTTGGATTTAAATCCCTGTATTTTGACACTGTGCAAAAACCAAAGAGGTATCTCCTGATTCGCAATATAAATTCCCTTATCCATAATTTAAAAGATTTTAAGAGGCTGTGCTTTTATGAATTTCTGTTAATCAATACCTTAAGACGGTATCCTTTGCATTCATAGTGTTTTAGAACGATATGCTGATACACAGTATTATTTTTCTCTCTTTAAACTATCACTATGACAACTTTTCTTAGTACAATTCACATGCTCAAAAAGGCATAAATTGTAGGTTATACATTTGAACTACGTTGGCTTAAAATACAGTAGATAATTTTATTTTTATGATTAAGTATTCACATGCACAAGCAATTTGTTAACATTCATTTGGAACGTACTCTGTTATCATGACCCTTCCCATAACCGAAGGCTTACAGCTGCTGCATAAAAACATATGATCTTAATTTAATTTAACACTGACATCACCTGTATTGCATAATTTCTCTTTTCATCCACTTTTTTTCCAATGGGGATGACGGGAGAGTGCATATAAAATTAAATCCCATTCTTTCCTCCCTCCTTTTTGTTGCTTGACCCAACCTATTACACACATGAGAAAACAGGAAATCTCCAAAGACTATCTATGGAAATCCTTTTTGCACATTTCCAAGAAAGGAGTAGTGAATGTCATTTGCCAGCTCGGAAGGGGGATGGGAGATGCCCAGGAACATCCGACAGTATCCTGCATGCCCCAAGATGCCTATTTATACTGAGGTAAAAGATAAGGCATTTTCTATTAAGACTGCATCCCCTGTTAGTGGCAAAGTGGAGGGTTCAAAAGAAGACAATTTGTGTATGCTAATGCTATGGATGTCACCATTTCTGTCACTGTTTCCACTATTTAGATGTCCTAGTTCTAGGGTTTTTACTACATGCAGGAGTATCCCTAGACAAGGCTCTTATTTTTTTAGTTATATAACCTCTGTGTGCAAAAAAAGTAGTATTTCTTAAGGTGCATTGCACTATTTCTCATCCCTCAAGTACTTTCTTATCAGTTATGCTCTCATATACATCAGCATTGCATCCCATACTTGAAGGTCATTGTCAATTGAGTTATCAGTGCATAAGATATGACAAAAAGAGAGTGCAGGCACCCCCAGTTAGGAACTTGTCACATCAGTTCCAAACTCGCCCTAAACTCAAATCATACTCAAATTGTCAAGGCCTACAGTGAGTCATTCTAAAAATCTGGGCTGGTAACACAAACCTACACAAGTGACCAAGAAACAGTTCTTGGTTTTGCATTTAACTCAGAGAACCTACAACATTTGTTGTAATAATTGTGCCCATATCAGAAAACCTGCCATAGGAACGTCAGAAGCTTCGCAAAATGTTATGGACTGGACTAAAAATCACTCTTACTTTAAACTGGCCTCTACAATATTAAAGGAGGACACAGGGCCTCTAGTGGTTACCATCTAGCACAGAAAGGTTATTTAGGTACCTAAGGCTTAGGCTGCTGTACTTTTTTCTACCAAAGAAACCAGAAAGCCTAAAAAGTACACATAAAACCAAGCAAAAACAATAGCCAGAGTAGCTAAAGTAAAAAGTTGATTCATTGCATCTCTGCAATAGCTGCCAGAAAGAAGTAAATAAATAAAGCCCACTACCCATTTGTGTGGAAGAAGTGAAGAAGGGCCTCCCCACCTATGGTGAACGCCTTACCTTTGACATTCAGGATAGAAAAAGGAGGTAGGGCAGGATAATATGCTGGATTAACACATAAGCATTAGAGGATTTCACCCAAAGTTTTTTGCAATTACAGCATGCTTTTAATTTTCATTTAAAATGAAAAACTATAAAGCTTGCATGCTAGAAAATCAGGCAGAATCGACACAGGGATGTCTGCCAGAATCTGTGAGCAGCCTGTAATCAACAAATTGACATGAAAAATTTCCCGTTTGTTTTCCTGGGATATGAACAACCAGTCCATCTAACTGGTTTCTTATGAATACCACATAAGAGAAGACATGCATGTGGCAAGAGAGTATTGAGTGGACACAACTGGGATAGACATCTATTAGCTCTTTGTCAAGTGGATAAATATTTGGAACACTTACCATTCAGATCTCATGGAATTTATAGGCTCCCGTGAAAGTTTTTTATACCTTTAGACAGATGTATAGCCACAAATGGGTCTTTTACATATATTTTGGCCAACCTGTGCAGAGGACAATGACATCCAAGGAAGAGGTGGAACATGCCAATAATTAATACTGAAAACTCCTACAAAAATGTACAGTTTTGCTGCATTTGTGGTCTTAGAGAATACAGCTGTCATTACACAAACAAAAAGGATGGAAAAACTGTTTTAAACAACAGAACAAAAGTCTTCTTATTAAGGTAACATGCTTCTGCTTCAGTATTCTATGGTAAATATTGTGTATTAAAATGCCATCTCGGTAATTTTCTTCATGTTAAAGAAGTGTAAATAAAAATATAAAACACTGTGTAAAGAGATATAGAATGGGACTACACAAGAACCTATACTGGTAACGAAAGAATGGGGTTGGGTATTATACAGATCTGGCTGAATTTCCTTCTGAAAACTCAGAAAAAGTTTTCAGAGATTTAGGGTTACTGAAGGGGCAAAATTTCTAGGTTTGGTGGGCTTTTTTTGATTTGTTTGGTTTGTTGCGTTTTGGGTTTGTTTTTTTTTTGGTTTGTTTCAAATTTGCTGTGTACAAAGAGTTCTGAGGAAGGAAGCTGTTGCAATAGATATATCATGATTGTGCTAGGCTGCATTATAAAATCTCCATGCTGTTTCAAAGAGTTTGATAGTCCTCGCAACTACTGGAAAAAGATCATTGTATATGTAGTTGAAAAGACTAGAATAATGTACAGGTCTTTCTACCTCTAAAAAGAAAATCTAAGGTAAGTTTAATAAAATAAAAATGACAAATTTGCACTGGTTTGGGTCACAAATTAGTTTTTGTCTCTATGTGACCAAGCACACTGATTGTCTCCAAACTCTTATGGGTCCGCAGTGGAAATACTGGTTAAAAAAAATCACCAAACCCCAAGCAACAAATGAAATAAAAATCAAAGTGTAATACAGAGATGAACACCAGATTTCAATCACTTATTCTCATTCATGCAGGACGTGAGAAAGTGGCAGGGTGAAAACTTCACCTTTGTCTTCCACATCACAGACAGCTGTCCCATATACCATCCACTATTATTTTGGCGTATGCAGGGAAAGAAAAAAAAGGTAGTTTTTATGGCTCTAAAATAGAAATAAAAAATAAAGCAGGAAGCATTGTACAACTTCCCTTGTTTTCTTACCTAGCAATAAAAGCCGGAGGCAGGTGCACCTGGAATGAGGATAGCTACTGTGGGAGCATCTATTTATTAAACCAACTCCCTTTCTTCGTAAGTCTATTGTGGCTACAATTAATTACAGTATAAAAATAAAGCAACAAGCTCTGCTTAAATCCTCAAACTAGAAAATATTTGTGGTATAGCTCTTGCACTAATTCTCTAGATAGCGGTGAATTTAATGTTTACCTTCTTCGCCAAGAAAAATGTTAGTTAGATCTCAGGCCCAGACTTGCTTCTCAGTTATCTCAGCATTATGCCAGTGGGACCCTCCTGGGGTTATTCCATTAATACAAAACAGATACACCAGCTCCTTCCTCCAGACTCCCCTTCCCCAAAATCCCATCCTTTATTTTTTACACCTGTACTTCTTTTATACGTACATAAAAACGTACATACCTCACCAGCACCAACTGAGGACTCAGACAAAAGGACATAGGGCTGTGCTAAACATTGACACATCTGGGGATAATGGCCAAAAGAGTAAAAATCGAAGGTATGAATTTATGTTGAATAAAGAACGTCTATCCAACTCAACACAAGATTAATGCTACTAGCAGTAGTTGATTATTTTGGTAAAATACATTACTCTGACAAAAACAAGACGGGATAATATTGATTTATAATACTGTAACTTTAAAAAACACAAAAACATAGTTCTGCTCTCAGCTTTGCACTTGATATTGTTGTCAAAGTTTATTGGAAACACATTTATTTTGATTCCTGAAAATCTAGCTGTGTTTCGCCATTTCACAGCTGGTGAGCAGTAAAGATGCTTCTGCCTCATTTACAGATCTTGAACATGAATCAGACAATCAACTGGAACATTAGTCAAACAGATCACTAGCTAATGATTTCTGACAGGTGCTGCAGTAACAGGCTGAAGCCCAGCCTGGCCAGCAGCATCTGACAATATTTTTCTGGAGCCAACAATAGGTGTCGGTAGACAGACAATGCAACTGAGTGGGACTACTGGCCTCGTATCGCTTAGTACCCCTTAAATACTTTCAGAAAAAAACACGTAGCTCTGGCAGTCACTAAATAATCACTTCCACACAGTCCAGTGAAAATTAAAGACAACAGAACTGTATGCATAGGCATTTTGCAGTCAATGAACTCTTTCCCATAGCTCCCCAAGACATGCGTATTCAAAAATGTCTAAAAAGTGCAGTTTGTATTATCATCATTTGAATAAGGTCAAAGAAAAGTTTCACAATACAAACCCAGATGTATTCTTATTTTGACCAAAACACAGAGTGAGAGAGGTTGGACAGAGCAACAAGAAAACTGTATTGTTCATGTAATGTATCGATTACAATGAACAGAGCTCATTGATGCCAGGAAAATAACACACCAATATCAACTGAAAAGCAGGCCATGACGTGTTAAACGCCAAATATACTCAGGCAAGTGAGCATCCAGGGTAGAAGCAGGAGAGCATTCTGTTTGCACGCTCGCAGTTCAGGGATAGTGAAACTGGGTGCCATGCTGAGGAAAGAGGGAGTGGTCCCCAATTTGCCAGAACTGTTAGTTCTCCCTCTTTTCCCACACCTGAAATTCACCAACTGAAATCCTCTAAATGGGAATGCCGATTCCTTGCCCTTAGTCACATCCAATTACACTGGACTGCACTGTTTGGATAAATAAATGGGAAAGAATTAAACCAAAAATGTACAAACTCCAGTGTTCCTACAGAGACAGAAATAAATTATTTGGAATTGGCCAATCTGGTCTGTTTCAGAACTGCCGTTCCAGGGACTTTAACATGGGTACTCGGACAATGCACTTGCATTATGTACTTCCATCAGGGACAGAAGATGCGGAGGGATCCCTCCAGAAACCACCCAAGTCAAACATCACAGTGGAGCACCCCTGTTCGAGACCTTCCACAGGCTCTTGCTAGGACATGGCTATCACTAAGGTGTTGCTTGGTTGACACTCCCTGGGGGGTAACCGCTCCATCCAGCCCCCGCTCTTCCCTCCCCTGTTGTTATGCTTGGCTATCAAGTGCCATGTTTACCTTGGTGCTCTATAAACCCACATGGCAATACACGCTTCAGGGTTCTCCTGTCTGCATCTGTTTGAAGGATTAAAGAAGACAAACATTTCACTCATTCCTTAGCAGTCTATCAAGATAAGATTTAGGGCTCTTTGCCGGTATCAAGTCTTACTTATACGCTTTGCATAATATTCAGAGTGTGTATGTTTTGCTTTGATTCTGAATGGTTACGTAAATAAAAGCAACTAATTGAAAAAGTTCTTTTCCCCAGAGTGATTTCAAACTTCTGTTGGCTTCCATGGGGTCAGGAGTTCACCCTGTATGCTTCATTTTGCAGCACAGGAAACTTAAAAGAGATGAAATATACAGATGATTGAATAAACATAAACTTTTGTTCCCACCCTTATTTCTTCTGTATTAGCTATTACTAATACTATTACTGTTCTTAATTCTGGCCTTCTGTGGCACTAGCAATTATATTAATTCCGATTCTCTACACCTACAACTTTGTAGGAAAGCAGTCATCATTTTATTATTTACTATATCTCATAGAGAGTTTTATTAAATTATTATTTTTTTTAAATTAGCCAGGTCCTTCAGAGCAAAAAACCTATGCAAATATCAAACCCAGGTATATTAGTCTGTTACTATTTGTTACTACAATTTGAAACCTTTACTGCAAGAGACATTACTCTAGTAAAGGTTGTTGCAATCTGTATTTAGTACGGGAATGTAACGTTTTCCAAACCAGCCATTGTTGACATATTTCTTCAAAATAAAGCATGGCTTAACAGTCTGGAGTGAAGAAGCTTCATCTGTTACCCTTTAACAGCAATATAAGGGGAAAAAACAGTTTATGTATCCTTTCCATCCTGACAGATGTGACAATAGCTGGAAACACTGTGCCTGCCAAGAGCTTTTATCAAGTATGTTATAACAACTAGTAATAAGTGTAAATAATAAATGGCTACGATCTTATGGGAAACAGTGGCAATACTAAACAATTTTTGGTGCTTGCTGATGGGAGTCTGCTAGTCTTGGAATTCCCTGGCTTCCCAGTAGAGTTTTGGCCTGACAATAAACAACAGTTTAATACTTTATCTAATCCCAGCCAGGAGGTAAGTTCAACAGCAAGCTTTTGCAGATGTTCACATCCAATAATCTATCCATAATTGATGAAACAGGGAGGTCAGATGTAATGGTTGCTACTATTCCAGCAACAAATAAATGGTTATTGACAAAACAAGGCAGTGTGGCGCTGAGTGCTGAGCAGTGACAAGCATGAAACAGTGCTGAGACAGAAGTAGTGATGTGAATACAGCCCTTCATCTTGAGAATTCCTCTATGTGATGCGTGGCACGAGGGCCACTCTGACACATAAGCAGATGGAGGTGACTTGTAAAGGAAAAATGAGATTCCGCAAGTACATAAAAGACAAAGGCAGAGGCGGAGAAAGAAACGAGGAGAAAGGGGTGGACAAGACTGGAAATTTGGGTAAGTGCAATAATGTGAATTGTACAGAAATGTTTTTGTATCGCAGCGCTATGATCCAGATGTCTGGACTGCTTTTAGCACGCTGTTGTGTCTACATGAATGTACCTGGCTGTCAGATTGCTGTAGCCTCCTAAGACATTAACATCATACTATATGCATGTGCATGCTTAAATGCCCCTTACTTCTTAGACAAAGCACCTATAAATATTCTGCTTCATGCTTATTAATATCTTTAGTCCACCCATGAACAGGTATTTTTAATTACATGAAGTTTTCTTAGCTAAAAGCAAACAATCCAACCCTTCAATTTGCATTACATGATGGAAAAAAACTGCAGAGATAAACTAGGTAGGCATAAAAAAAAAAATTTAAGCTGGTTAATTTCTCTGCATACCTATATGAAAGTTAAGGAAAAGTTCTCATTCAGCTGAAAATCTCTTATTCGTTAAGTTTTAACCCATGTAAGAAATGTAGTAAAAGGATTAATAGACTGGTTTTATTGACTGAATAAAATTTGAGTCATTTACATGCAAATAGACACTTGAAATCTTTTGCATCCATTCCAGTGCTAAAAGATAGTATTTTTACAGTGTTTACTGTGTAATATTCTAATATGAAAAACAGCAGAATGAAATGGTGGCCATTATTGCTATATGTAGTCATAAAAAGATTTCAGACAGAAATATTTTAAATATTAATATTACTAAAATCACTTAAAGCACCAAGGAATGTTAAATCGATTTATTTAGAACTACAATTTATTTCACACTTTGCTACCAATTCTTTTGATCAGCTCTGAAATAATACATAAGCTGAAAGCAAAACAGCAAAACAAATTGCTTCTAGCAATGAAGCAGCAAGCTCTAGGTTTTATACTGGCACGCTTCAGTGTTTTAACTTCTCGGGTTACTTATCTATCAAAGGATAAATTTTAAATTCCTTAAGATCTGATGCCTGAATCAAGACCTCTTATTCTCCAATCTAGCCATCTATGGGTCTGATCAAGCAAAGCTGTTAGGTGTTTGCTTACACCTGAATATATGAGTTGTTCCCTTGAAGTCAATGGGAATAACTGAATTGAAATTTAAACACGTATTTAATAAGTAAATTGCCGTAGCCTGAACTATACCAATTTGAGAAACCAATCTAATTTTAAAAGCCTTACTTTATAGATTTTTTTTTTTAAAGCCTGTTCATTTGAACTAAACTATACAAAAGAAGAGAAAACCTCCCAGATTATGAATATATTTGCATTTAAGTTTTGAAAATCCTGAGTTTGTATAGTGTGGGTACAAACGTTTAATTTCTCAAAACACATAAAAAGTCTGACTTCTGTAACAGAATCTAACAGAATTTAGAAAAATTCTTATATAGTTTTTCAGTCATTTGCTACAGCCCTGATTATCATATGTGCAGTTTCACTACGTACTGACTTAAGATCTCTCATGCTGTTGTTTTCCTCGATAATATAAGCTACGATGTAAGATGCTGTAACTATCTCTTTCCCTCAATTATATACAGCATGTACGTTCCACTGTTTAGCGCACCTAAGACAGAAATCCAATATAGTCTAAAGTTCATAAAGTAAATAGCCTCTATAACATACAGTTGTACTATTTTGTCTTTTTTGTTGCTAGCCTGTGGGAATGAAATAAATGGAAACTTGTATATTAGCTGTTATTTAAAAAAAAAAAGGAAACAAAAATTATATTTTATTAGCTACTCTAAAAAACATTTTCAATACAGTAAGTAGAAAACATCTGCCTCAATCACATCTTTTAACTGACAGAAGACAGTTATTAGAGTTTAGAAACCTCAGACCTCAGCCAGGGCAAGTGGACTAATTGTAACCTTACATCCCATGGAACAGACACTGTGGTCACAGCCCGGCTCTTGCCCTAAGGAAGAGCCGTCTCCGCTGGCCATACCTAGCAGAGAATTCACAGAGAAGGGCAGAGATTGTTCATCAAAAAGGTAGGACCAGAGCAAGCCTCCATGACTGCCAACTGCTCCACCCTCCACACGCTGGTGAAAAATAGCTGCAAGGATATTTTTATTTCCTTGCAGAGCAGTTTAAGGAGTTTTTATGGCTTTGTCTTCAATGTTTCAACATACTAGAGCTAAGCAAACCTTCAACGAGGGACAATTTGCTTCTTTTGAATTCAAACATAACAGCTAGCAACACTTTCATGGAAATTATTCAGTCATACAAAGAACTCTCTTGATCTTAGGATATTTATTATTATTATTATTAATGCAGAAGCATGTAAACATTCTCATTAATGTTGCACTACAGCCCTCTCCAGTTCTCTTGCAAACTCATACAGAGAGCATGTGTGTAGAAGGTAATAATAAAACTTGTCATTTTGTAATAGATAACCTGAATCAAAATCTTACCCAAAAATAGAGTTTGAAATTTGGGAAATGATATTTGATATGTTAAATGGCATGAATTCTAAATTCAAGGTGTTTAATGTATATATATATATAATTTTCAAGTAAGGCTACATAAACCTTTTAAATATATATTAATCCAGCAACTTTCATACTGTTTGGGAATTAAAAACAAGCATGCAAAAACCCCAATGTCCTCCACTCATAGCCCCCAAAACTGGGGCTTTAAACTTTTTGTCACCAACTCATATTCAGATTCCCGAGAACACCAACGGTCAGATAGCCCTAAATTTCTGAAAAGGTGCTAGAGATTTGTCTAATGGAACATGCAGTTAAATCCGCAGCTCATTGAGTTGTCTTGTTCTTTTGGGATGTATGAACGATTAAATTTAAAATTGCAATGGATGAGGTGAAAGTCCACGCATTTATGCTGTTTTGGTAGCCAGTCTTATGGAACACGAGACTCCTGAAGAGTGAGGGTAATATCAACAAGTTACTAGTGCATTTATTTTCATTGTTGCTATGGGAAAACTGAAAATCTGATTTGCCTGTCATCAAGCAATAGATTTTTTATGTATTTAATATTTATTTGTTTCTCATCCTCCATAATTTTTGTATAACTTGACTACTGTAATTCTGTAGCAGCATTGCCTTTAAGAGTGTTTTCTTACAAAGGGTGGTATGTTTATCTTGACAAAAATCCATTTAACTGATGGGAGTTATTCTACTGCCATTAACCAAGCAAAATGCAATTTGAACCACTCTCAAAAGGAAAATGATACCACATTCCAAGGCGATTGTAGCGGACACTGTATCACCAAGGTGCAAAGCTATGTGGTATACAGAGAAGTACTGAAGAAAAATAGCATCACTACATCTCAGGGCTACTCAGAACATTTTTCCTGTTTTTTTTCAGGGTGTCAAGAAACTAAGATACTTACTATCTAAATTAAACCAACAGAAGTTGTCCTTCCTTCACTAAGAGACTGTTAACTTTCATATCCAAATACAGAGTTTGGTTTCTCTTTTCCTTTAAGAATTAAGTGTGAAATTAACAACAAAAAAAATAATTGAATGAGGAGAAATTCACCTTTCCTGAAGTTTCAGGTGTTCTTTAAGATTCTTAACACAAATAATTTCTAATTTCTTAGTTCCTTATCAGGGCAAAGTTTGCTACCAGTACTAATTGTTCTCACATAATTTTGCTTGTATTATCTTCACCAATGCCTAGCTGCAGTGGGACCTTTCAGAAAGATGAAATTTAATCAGTTTCAGAATTGGCTCACTAATTATAGACCTTCTAGAAGAAAACCTTTCTCTGTACATAATCCATTGTCAGTGGTCAATCCAGTGTCAGCGATCAATCAGAAGTGCCCACCATCAAAGATGACTCTGAGTTTTGTCTGTTTTTTTATTCCTCGGATATGAAAAAGAAAAAATTTCTATATAATTACAGTTTTAAGAACAATTTAAAAATCACTTCAATAAAAGTGAAGCCTCTAGGAATGATGAGACCTTTCCTTAAACTTGGTAAAGTGTTTTTTTCAAGCACGTGACACCATTTGCTAAGCTGAAAATGTTACACTTCATTATTAATGGCTAAATATCACTCAAAGGTGAATAAAGGAAAATCTAGGTGATTTAAAAGAAGGGAGTTTGAAATAATTTCCATTGAATAGTATCTTTTGATGTGTTTTGTGAGCCTCCATTTAAGTGTTTCTTTTGTAGTAACGGTAATGAAAGCTTAAACCTAAACTCAGTGGTCTACCCTGACACTATTGACAGAAAAGTACCTTGAAGCTCAGCCCTCTAGCAAAGCGCCAGAATCGCAAGCCAGTCTCAAAGGAATAATGCTCCTTCTTCTCAACTACCCTTCACAATGTTTGGGAGAAGAGAAGATAACATTCAGTCCACCTTCTGGAGTTCTTTTACTCGCTAAGATCCTCCTTGACTCACCAAATTCATACATACATATGGGCTTAATCTATATAATAGATATAATAGGTATAATTAGATAAAATATACTGTGCATACTAACTTCAGAATCTGTGCCCCAGATACATTTACTTATATTCTCTCTAGCTGCATGAGTTGAGACAAAATTTTCAGCTGTTTTGACGTAGACTGTTTCAGAAATTAACTTTATGGTCATAAATCACCTCTGATTACATTAATAGGGTCATTTTGAATGTGAAGATGTCTTTGTAAGTTCATAAATTTTCTTAATAATTTTATGCCTGTGGCTTGTATATCGTAATTCTGACAATTCATGCACATGGCATTGTCATAAATTACCACATTTATTTTGGCATCGTCTCAGTACTCACGAACACTGCCTCTATTACTTAAATACGTAACAGATCTGAAACACAGCTTTCAACGTCCCAAATAAAGGAACACTTAGAAAAAACCTAATGCTCAAACAAGGGACAAGGACTGGAATTTTCCTGATGATTTGGGATGCAACTCTAATTGAAAGAGAAAAAAAAACCCTTGATGCCAACGCTTTGAAGCATTCTTGAAAGCCCAGTTTAAAAAAAATTCCGACATCAAGCATTAGATTACAATACCTTATGCAAGATTTCTGATGACAAAGAAGTGTTTCACTTTACACTTAGCTTGTTATACAAGTCTGAAGAAAAACAAGTAAACAGTAACTTTTACTTTAAAATTAGGCTAGGTGGAGAACTCTCCCTGACAAAATCTATAATGTTTAAGATACAATCTATATAACGTGAACTATTAATATTTTTGTGTCGTATTTTGTGGAAAAGCCATTAGGCTTGATTATAAACCAGATGATATGAAAAATACTATGAACATACCACACTGCTATTGAACGTAATTAGTTCTCAGGCTTTTAAACTTGCACGCACGTTTTTTACATCTGAGCAGGTCCACCAAAATCAATCATATATATCAAATAAAATTAAATCAATTTATACAGATTATACACCCAATCAAATTATGTTAGATTATACACCAAGCACCTAGCAAATAAAAAACCTTCTCCAACAAAACTAGCTCATTTGATACAAAGTGACAGCATATTTTTGATATAATAGGCTGCAGCTTAATCATTTCAACCTTTAATTACTGCATCAGATAATGAATATTTTGAACATATGCTTCTCCGCTCTGCTAGAAGACATGAATGAAAGGGAAACAAGTTTATATGCATGCTACTGTGCGTGCGTGTGTTGGGGGAGGGAGCAGCACGCTGAACAGCAAAAGGAACCAAGTGGCAACAATTGGAGGAAATGGTATCTGTAACAGCTGCTCCTTTCAGATTCCCCTAGAAGGAGACTGCCTGAGGTGGACCACGGCACAAAAGGATAAAGAAGATGAAAACTGATGCAAAGCAGGAAAATAACTGCTGAGACCCCTGAGTCTAAACCCGAATAGTCCCAAGCTGTGTGGCAAGACCTCTTTAGCATGCTACAGAAGCTGGTGATGAACTACATATTACCATGAGGCAAACTGGCTCCTAGCAGTATTGTCTGCATGTTATGTGTAATGATAACCAGTAGTCCTCTGGGAACAGGATGCAATGATTTCATCTCCGTAAGCATCTGAGCTCCCCTTGGATACAGAGACCATTAAACCGAGAACAGAAGGGTAAATTTTAGGCAATGATTTCTAATTGGAGAGTGAAGACAACTTGCGCTCAACAGCACTGTCAACCACTGATATTTTACTGTTGTCTATATTGATCCCTATTAAGGACAAAAGGAACTAAAATTTCACCCCTTTTTCTCAGTCCCATAACACACACTATTTTCTGAATGACAGTAGGTCACAGGTTTATTTTGTAATATTATTAGAAAATGCCACCATATTATCATATTACATTATTTACACAGAAAAGTATTGGTATTTTCATTACTGCTAAAATAACATTTTATACTCTTAACATAAAGTATCATTTAGATACTACTACATTTGTTTTTCCCTTTTAACAAAAATGCACATTGCTTTCCTTGTCTGTCAGATGTTTTTGACAGACTAAAAACAATAGGCACAACCTACTATGTATATATTTTAAATTAAGAGTAGTAAATTACAAAATTCAAGGAATCTGCCTTAAAAAAAATATTAATTCTGCATGTGACAAAAAGAAATGGAACTTCCAAATGATTGCTGTAACTTTTTGGCAGGAGCCATGGGGGAGCAATAAGGAAAAGGAAGAGTGATAAAACATAAGCAAAATGGATCCTGAGGAAACAATGCCTGGACATTTAGTATTTTGAGACTTTCAAGGGTAGTGTGATCTTTTGTATATCACAGAGATATACATGTCTTGCTCATGTCTTGTCTGTGCAGTCTTGCTCATTAATTAATTTCTCCTGTGATGGAGAGATCAAATATGCATGCAACCTTCTTTACTTAGCGTATTTGTTTATCTTGTTGCTCTTAACTCACGCAGCTTATTGTGACTAAGAGAAACTTCATAGAAAAGTTGATCAGGTAAGAATGCTGACACACTTGTCAGTCAAAAGCCAATGCAAATAAACTTCTATAAAAAAAAAAATCTATTCTAATCTATCACACTGTACTTGGAAGAGATCAAATATCATCTCATTGCTGTTGGAACTATTAGATATAATTTTATAGAGTTATATCTAGACTTTTAGTTTTGAAATATTTTCACATTCAGTTACAGACATTCAGTCTAGACTTAGACTGCAACTGACGTGAGAACAGGCTCCCACTCTCCACCATTCAGTTGATTTATACAGAAGATAGGCCTGTCAGCATTGAGGAATTATGTATAAAGATGGCCAATAACTCTTCAAAAAATTGTATGACAGATCATTAAAAGTATGTAAAGCCTCTATTTCAAGACAGAAATCTAGAACACCTAATACACCGCAGAAGCCAAGCAAGTAATACTGAAACCCACGCCCAGTTCACTCTGTGACTTCTATTGGTCTATTCTGAAAAAAATAAACTACCACAAAAAATAACTACAAAGAATCACCTCTATAAAGCATGTTCATTAATAAAATACTGAGTCACTCTGCAGATAAAGGAACAAACAGAAACAGAAATAATTCACCAGCTGATTAATCACGATAATCATGGACAAAATATTCAAATAAACTAATTTTCCAGACAACATTTTGAAGAGGATAACGGAGGACTTCTCTGATGACTGGCACAGACAAATCAAGTGGATGCTTATCTTTCCTCTCACACAATGATGAACTATGATGAACTCACTCTCCACAATGAACTAGAACAACCCTCCTCCCAAACTAGAATTCCACATGTAGATTTCTCATTGCCTTAGAATTATTATGTATGAAGACTCAAGGGAAACATGAGGAGCTTAAACTCAAGTATCAACAGAAGGGAGTGCATCAGCACTATAGCTTTTCATACAAAAAGCAATTAATATTTCTTCTCAATTCCTGATGTTCTGAAAAGCTCAACATGTGAATTGATATATTTTTAGTTGTTGCTCACAAACATGCTGTACCCTATTAGTTTGCAAAACTAGTGTCTTACACAAAAACCTAACTAAATAAAAACTGCTTTATATATCTAAGAATACAGGAAAACGAAAGCTAGTCACATATAACCTGAATAATATGATGATATAATATTATTTCTACCAATCCAAGCATGGAAACTTGGACTCTTTACCAGTTCTGGAATTTATTGGAACCATAATTGCTTAAATGGATCCCTGTCTAAAGAGCTAGATGCCGTTATAAGGAAGTCCATGAGCCAAGTCTCTCCAAGTCTTTTCCGCTCTCCAAAATGCCTAAGATGATGCCAAGGAGACAGAGCAACGCATTGCAACAGCTAACGCAACTTTAAACTAAACTTACTGATAATGCTGTCTGTTGTTCTCCAGCAAAATTATATGCTAAACTTAGGCAATACGCAGCTTCTCCTTCCATCTTCATATCACCACCTGTAAAGAAAGTTACAGTTACCAGTGTAATCTGGACAAAATTACATTAGAACAGACAGTTCTTGCAGGTTCTTAAATAACATGGAAATGTTTAAATAATGTAGAAAGTTCTTCCTTCTCCTTACCCTTGCCATTTATCTATTTTCAAAAATATATAGTGGTAATTAAAAAAAAATTAAAAACAGAGGCTTTGGATTTAAACAAAGTTCAACAAGGAAGTTCAACAAAGTCAGAGAAAATATCTTCCAGTCAGTAATGCAGCACATTTAATTTAAAATGATTTAATGTTCTCTGCCATGAACTGCTTAATAATACAGTGTCTCCACATTAGAAAATCATAGTAGGCTCTCTCTATATATTCATATATAAAAGTAGCTACAAATATATAATACATCCTAATGTATAAATGCAAAATATGTAGTAATTTACATAAGTGTTTACTATATCATACTATATTGAAAAAATTTCCCTCCATGAAAAGTTGCTAGGAACATGAAAAACTTACATCCTCACTTAGAAACAGTTTGAGAGTCTGAAGTGGGTAATATCTAATTCATAAAAACCCACAAACGTAGAGGATGGTCCAGAAGGACAGAACAGACATTACAGACAGCAGCCAGAGGCAGTACGTCTTTAGCTAAATTGTTAAAATATGGGCGTCATAGACAGAGGCTACGGTTCTGCAATGGGGACTGGAGAACTCATCTAAAAGGAATTTCTAAAGCTTTAAATTTAGGAGAAGAATGGCAAGTATACTGTGAATAGTGATATTTACTACATGTCTCAGGAAGCTATGGAAAGGGATTTGCAGTAAGGGCACTGGAACATCTGCCTGAGCAAAGTAAGTTTTGGAAAGGCATCAGATCTGTTTTGACAATCTCTTCATTCCCAGCAGGTTTCACTAGCAATAGGAAGAAGCTGATGAGAAACTTCGTAAGAAACTTCTAGTTCCTACAGTAAATACTAGCAGCAGCAGTTTCACTGTAGCTGTGACTTAAGCGTGTATTATAGACAACAGCTACGGAAAAAGCAAAAAGCCTGTATTTGATGCAGCTGGAAAAAATGGAGGAGTTTTTGGGCAAATGTGTCCTCCTTTAGCTGTTTAACTGTATTGGCATTCTCAGTATTTGGGTACATACTCCCAAGAGAAGAGATCCAAACAGGCAACTCACAAAACACATCTACAAATCTAAATTGAAGATAAAAATAAAATAGGTTATTTACAGGCTCAATTAAAAGAAAAAAAATAGCCAAATACAATCATATACCCTCAAAAATTAAGCAATTGGAATGGAAAGAATTTAAATTTTGACCCCAAAGCCCTGTTTGGTTTATTCCCCAAAAACTACCACATAAAAGCATTTAGATTTCACATGGTGTTTTAAATCTTTGTTTATGAGATAAGGCAAGATGAGAAATTTTGGTTCTTCAGAATTAATATAATCAAGGACAACATAGTGAAAAAACTGAAATAGAAATAATTTGCTGGAGCTTTTAAAAATAATTAATGGCAAAGTTCTCATGGGCTTAGTTGCCTGAAAACTTGCTCATTTTTTCCAAGAGTATCTGCTGATCCAATAAAGATATTTCTTTTTAGCACTTTGACTTAGCTTCACTAAATACATTTTGTACTTTTCTATAGATTGGTGTGTTACACTATATACCTGTGTAGTAATTTATCTACATGTATAGTCATATAGTTATTTGCAGCAAAACTTACTTCCAAATTTGGAAAATATGTTCTTTATTTTTGCCTTTTTTAAATAGTTTAAATCTATTGATCCCAATTACTATTCAAAGACTGCCTGATAGATTAATGTCGGGCATACATTATTAAATTTAAAAACCTAATGTATCTGGTGATAAATATTGAATTAATATTACATATTAATTGTATGTGTAATTCATATGCAAAATATATCCTTAAGGAATACCTTGAAAGGCTCTTGAATTGCTGTGCATGTTAAAAGATGATTATTTGAGACCTTCTATCTTACTTCTGAGAAGAATGCCAATAATCATCTAGGAAAAGTAGGTCTGTAGAAGTTTGCCTCTGCTCAGCACTGGTGAGGTCACCCCAGGAGTGCTGTGTCCCATTCTGGCCTCCCCAGTACTAGAGAGGGAAGGACGTAAGTAGAGGGAGCCAAGTGGAAGGCTGCAAAGATGACTAAGGGACTGGGAACATCTGTCCTTGGAGGAGAGGCTGAGGGAGCTGGGACTGTTCAGACCACAGAAGAGAAGGGGATTTCATCAATGTCTACAAATTTCTGATAGGGGATGTAAAGAGGGAGCCAGGCTCTTCTCAGTGGTGCTCAGTGACAGGAGAAGAGGCAATGGGCACAAACTGAAATTCTATCTGAATTCATCAAAATATTTCTCTATTGTGAGGGTGTCTGAACAGTGGTAAATGTTTTCCAGAATGATTATGCAGTCTCCTCTGGTGGAGGTACTAAAAACTTGATTGGATGTAGTCCTGGCCAACCTGCTGCAGTTGACCCAAATGATCCCCAGAGGTGTCTCTTCCTATATCAGCTATTCTGCAAATCTGTAATTCTTTACTTTAGGATTCAAAGTATTCATATTTATTAAGATATACAGAAGAAATCTTGTTTGCTTATGATAGAAAACTCTTTTTGAAGGAACTAAATAATTACGTAGAGTGAAAAGATAGTGATCCAGCAAGTATCGCTGAAAAATTGCAAATCAGCAGTGACTAGCCAAACAAAATCAGTGAGCTGAGCTTTCAGCAGTGACCTCACTTTCTTATTATGGGTTCACTGTTTTATACTATTATTCCCACAAGGTTGGAGTTTTTTTGAGATCAAGCTTCCAGGAATCTAAAAGATTCTTTGTTGTCAGCAAGAAGGTGTTTCTGCTTTAGTGAGATCTGGAAGTGTATTGATAGCATTTGTCTTTGAATTTCATAAGAAATAATTACCCAGTCAAACACTTGACAATTTCTACTTTACTCTTGGGAAAATCATGGCATGCACATCAAATAAAGAAATGTGAAAGTGTTACTTTCCACCTACCTTCTTTTGCCATTTTTAAAGCTTTTATTAGCGTTTTGATGGCCTGTTGGTGTTCTTTATTTTCTAGCATTTTGTCTGCTAGTAATGTATAAATTCTCCAGAGATGCTCACATGCCAGTGAATTGTAAGTATGGCCTGTCTCATCCTTCCACGTCAAACCTTCCGTTAGTTGATAAAATGCTTCAAAATGCTCAGCAGCTTTCATGACATGACCTGAAAAATAACATTTGTAATTACAATCAGCGTAATCAACACATTTTCTAAAGTTATTAATCTATAATAATTTTCTCAGTAGAAAGTAAGTCCCAGCCAATCATTTCACAGATTTTTCAAGAATCTTCAATATATAACTTACAGATCACTGTGAAATACTGCCAAATCCCACAGCTACCAGTAATGCTGTAATTTTAACTTCTCACATTTTAAATTAGCTTTCCTTTGTAGATCCACAATGTTGGGGAATGTGATACCAGGGATGCAAAGTCAGAGTTTTCTAAAATATACATCTATTACAGATTCATTAATATAGCCTTTATGGATCTCATATTTCAAAATCACATCTATGAATAAGTAATCACAGTTTGAACTGTTCCTCAACTTTCTTTTTCCATAACAAAAACCTGTGCTGAAAGATTTCGATGTGGAGAATAGAGTTATAAGAACTGGGGGAGGGGAAATATCTTTATTCAAATAAATTAGTCGATGAACAAAGAATTATTACGCAAAGTGAAATTACAAAATCAACAACTATTCTAGGCCAACTCTGGTGAGTTTATGTAGTAAATTTACTGGAAGAGCATTAACCACTAATAGATTAGTTACTGAGCCTGAAGTAATACACTTTAAGGTCTTCAAATGTTAGTTACTCAAACATCTTTAAGGCAAAGAAAAGTTTGAAGATAAATTTCAATTCATTGTAACATGGAAGTAGATCCTCCCTCCCCCCTACCTTCAGCTAGGTTTATCTGTGTGTATAAGGAGATTTCCATGCATTCTGGACAATGGAAGTTTAAAGCCCTTTGAAAGCACAGAAAAAGCTTTTCGTAACAGGCACAGAAAAACTGCTGGGGAACAGGTAAGCTGAGACCATTTGCCTACCAAAAAACTCGAAACCACCAACCAAAACAACATTTTGGTCACAGTATTTTGTTTTACAGAGAATGTTCTATAGCAGGGATAACTGTGAATGTGACCCTTCTCTTGTGTGTGTGTGATGGAGGAATCTTACCCCACAGATCATCAACACATTAATTGCTATTTCTACGAAAAGCTGAAACAAACTAAAAAAATAAGTTTGTTTAAACATATTTGCAGTTTACACCTGTTCTGAAACATGATTTATAAGGAACGATTACTGTTTTGCAGACTGTTTTTACAGCACTGCATTCAAATTACAAAAAGAACCAGAAAGGAGAAAAGGCGTTTCCCAATTATTAGAAAGAAGGGAGAGAAGCTTGGAGAAGGATCTTCTTTAAGCATTCTGAGAGAAAACGAGGCTAGTTCCCCAGGCCTCCAGCCAACCTAGAGGCAGCAGAACAATTATGACAGACTCATCTTATTAACTCAATTTAGATTTGTCTTTTGCATATGTTATCCTTTTATAACCATGCTTTCAACTTTCAATATAAAACATAACTCTTATCTTTATTTTCAGTGGTGCCCAGGGACAGGACAAGAGGAAATGGGAACAAACTTGAACATAGGAAGTTCCATCTAAACATGAGGAGGAACTTCTTTACTTTAAAAGTGGAAGAGGCTGCCCAGGGAGGTGGTGGAGTCTCCGTCTCTGGAGAAATTCAAAACCCACCTGGACACATTCCTGTGCAGCCTGCTCTGGGTGGACCTGCTCTGGCAGTGGGGATGGACAAGATGATCTCCAGAGGTCCCTTCCAACCCCATCTCATTCTGTGTGATTCTGTGATATTAAGCTTCACTGACGGTTAAAATGATTTCAACAAAAATTGACAAGCACAAGAAACTTCTCTTTCAAAGAAGCAACTAATTAAATGAGTTTCACAGACAAAGCATTTCAAGTCTCTAACCTATGCTTCATGTAAGAGTCACAGAGGACGCAATAAGAAGCGCTGAAGAGTGAAGTGCCAGGTGAAAGGGGCGACACCAAGCTTTATTCAGCTCCACTCTAACTAGGGATGGGTATCAGAGAGATGGCCCAAAACACCGGAAAAAAAATAATCTTATTGTCAGAGTAGCTACCAGATCCTGCAAACAGACAGGAAAATCTGTATGTTCTTTCCAAACTATCACATACTTAACAATAGGCTGAACAAACAACAATGCAAACTGAAATTATCATGACCAGTACAAGCTGTTTAATGACTCACTGACAGTACACGTAACAGGAAATAGAGATGTAGAGTTGCTGAACCCAGATGAAAACTTTCATCCACTCTGAAAAGGGCTCCAATTTGAATTTGAGTTTCTGCCTATCCAGTGCAGCTAACTTCTTAGGGAAAGCCCAACTCAGAAATCAAAAGAATTCCAATTATCCAAGTTGCTTAATGTAGATTTCAGATATTAATTGACGAAGCTGGTGTTGGCTTTGTGATGACTGATACAAAGTGAAGTTGAAAGTTAGTGTTAATAGCTAGATCTAGCATTTTATCCACTTGGATACTCATAAACAAACTTCTCCTTGGAGTTCCTCCCCAAAGTTTATTAATCAACTGATTATTCTTTTGATAGGGTATTACCATACATTTAAGTGATCTACTTTCACTGCATGTATGATGGATTCCTTAGAATAATAGCGTTTGATTTATGTGTAACTTAAAAATTTCAGTGGAGAATGGGAAGCAGCAAACAAAGGAATGGTATCACCTGGATATGCAATTTGAAGCTGAACACATTATCTGTAACATGATCTCTTAATGACATCATTTAGGTAAATAATATGTGCAACCATTAGAACTACTGTTTAGATTGTTAGAACTATCAGGTATGGTAATTCTTACCCATGCATCCTCACTTGCAGTATCCTCTTGAGAAAGTTTCTGTCAGACTAGAAATTGAACTCATATATTCCATGTATCCCATTTTAAGAGTTGACCTAATCATGAAAGCTGTGACCTGACATTCTTTTCGCCAGATTTCAGTGAAATCTCTGTAAAAACAATCCATCTACATCAAGTTTCCAAATTCAAAGGCAATATAATCTTTTTGGCAGTACTCAAATGGAACTAAATTAGATTTGGCTTCACTGAACTACCAAGAAAGAATATGAAGTAATACAATCTACTTACAGAATACCAAAAAGAAGATGCTGAGCAAAAAATTAAAATACCTGCTAGTTTCCTAAACAAGGAAGGGATGGAATTCCTGACCTGGAAGCCCTTACATGGCTGGGAACTTGCCTACTGAAGACACTTTCAAGGAATACTAGCTATTTGAAGATCTTTCAAATTCATGGAAGGTGAAACATTTTAGACTTTGGAATTCATTCCTCCATCAAAATAATCTGAAATCCCTTGTTGACAAATGACATATCAGCCTATTTCTTTAATCCATAACGTTTACGTGAACCTCAAATGTTGTGGAAAAATAATGTTTTCAGGGAGTGGCTGGTTGGTGCGTTGGAATTAATCTGGCCAGTGTATTACAATTTTTAAAAACTGAACTGCTGCAACTGTTAGGTGGAAACATTGGTAGATGCTGTCTGAAAATCTTGAAAAACATTAAAAGAAAGCAATAAACCAATTACAGAACATTTCTGAATAAGAGTATTTTTATCTCACCTGAACAATGACAAGGCAGAGTTTTAAATTATGTTTATCATGAACTGAAAGAAAAACAGGGGAAAAAAAAAAAGGAAAAAGAAAGCAAAAAGAGAGGAAAAACAATGAATATGAAAATCACTTGGAATAGTTTGTAGAAATCTGTCTTTTTTATCTCTAGGAATTCCAAGAGAAAACCCAGAAGGTGTTTCTAGGAAATTTATATTTGAAAAATCTATTTCCAAAATTTTACACAATGGTCATTTTCAGTTGGCAACATTAACAGCAATTGCATATTTCTTTCCCACTGCCATGCAGAAATTAGCTCAGTATATACTAAATGGAGTTTGAGAATCTCTGATATCTCTTCCCTGTTTATAAATGGAATCAAAAAAAACAGAAACATAACTCTTAGGACATACATACCACCAGTACTAAAATGTAGTTTAACGTAGCCCAGGGCACAACAAAAGAAACCCTATCAGCAATAGATTACTCTTAAATATGGGAGCTAAACATTATCACAATATAATTTTGTGAGTAAAGAATCAGTTTTAAACAATTATGTAAGACATTACTCTGCCACTAACAGTATCAAATATTAGAAATTACTCTTATTTTCATAGCAACTACGTATGTATGCACAAAGATTTGTGCTACAGTTTTCACTGAGTTGCTTAAAGTCAAAAAGATAAATCTATTCATTCAAGCAAAAGAACTCTGTGCAATTTTGTAAATACTGAAGAGAAACGTTCTTGCATTGTCTAAAACTTCCTTTATAATTCCCTTTCCTAAAACCCACTCCAAAAGTATACATTTGTTATATCAAAATAGATATCAAGCCAAAAGGGGTATATATGGAGACTACTATTTTGCCTTTTTTTTTTTAAGTAGAAAGATTGACTAGATATTAACACAAATGGGTTTAAATGTGAAGCTGCCATAAAAGCAGGCACATAAATGTAATTCTCCCAGCCGCTATTTTGATGCACATTTTTGATTCCATGAATATTTTATGAAATGGCCCAAACTAAAGCCATATAACATTCCTGCATTACTGATGCTTGCGCCCGTAAGCTACAAACATTAGAGGCATGATTGAGTGCATTAAAATGAACTCATTCAGCAGTGCATTGATTACTTGAAGGAGAAAAAAAAAAAAAGAAGTTACTCCCACTTAAGAAAACAGCACACAAATCTGAAGTTTTCAATACTGAAATTAAGGACAGCAAATTTGAATAATGTGGCATTTAATAACTAAAGGCAGTGCAAAACTCTCTAGAATTCTCTATATACAGTCCTGACATTAATTAGGTGAGATGTTAATTAGGTCCACAGATTGCTTCCAGTAGTATACAGGTAATTTAAAATGTCACAATCTGCAAAATGCAGTGACTGACCTGTTCCAGCTCCATGCCTCAGCAATACTGAGGGCACCTAATGATTTCCTTTTCTATGAGCTCGTATATTTACCAATAAAAATAATGCCGCAGAAACAATTGCACAAAAAAGTGACAGGTCTGTTACGTACATTTCTTCAGCAGCACTAGTATAAGCAGAAAGCACATTTAAGTCTAAATTGTAAACAGTTGTTGAGGGCTTTAGAAAATATTCCACTTCAGCTTAAAACAACAACCTGAAAGAACAGTAAAGCTTTATGTATATTATAGTATATTGTAATGCAGAACTAGGACATCTTTTGTAATAAGTTATTTCACTGTACAATGTGGACATAAAATCTGATTGAAGCAACAGTTAATGGTAGAAAAAAAAGAAAAATGTTATTACTATTTTAAAAGATATAGGCTTACATTTCAGTTTAACTGCTTGAACTACTTGTATTATTTTTAGCTTCCTATGTTCAATTACAATAATTATGGTAGAAGTATTCATGCCAAAATAGTTAAGAATCTGTCGCAGTTTCCAATGTGAGTCTCTATCTACAGAGGTTGCTATAAGTAACAGAGATACGTGGGGAGGTGGAACAAGAAGCTCACAAGAACCATAACACAAGGCTCTCATTCAGTAAATAGTTGAACCACCCCAGACTCCTGAGGTAAAATGAATTGTACAGAAGTCACTGTGACTGAGTTTATGTGTTATCTGCAAAAGCAAGACAAATACTGTGGAAGAGATTTAAGATAAAATTTTGTGGTTCCACAACTCCACAAGATTCTTCTAAACCACAAGTGATCATCAGATAACAATCAAGGTGAGTATTTTTAAGTTAAAGGATAAAAAGTTATTTTCACTTACTATACAGGAACTGATAACGTTTTTCGGAAAGATTCCACTGGGAGTTTTAGCAAAATGACATAAACAATTAATAAGAATATTGTAATGAACATGCTGACTTACCACGGGGAAATTCTGACAATTTCCCCAATTTGAAAATACACCAGTAGATTTCTCCTTAGAGTCTAAGCTGCTCAAGGTCAACCGAAAGCATGCCTGAGAAGCAGAAGACTTGAGGACATAAAGGAGGAGATAAAAGGAAAGTTGAGCATCACACAACCTGAGATACAGCACTGGTGGACTGAGATTGCAGTACAAAAAGATGCTATTTTATATTCCCTTGTCTAGGTCAAGAACTGCTAGGCTAATCCTTGGTGTTGCAGTTTAGAGAATGATATATTATTTCTGCTGACGTTAGGTAAGCAAGTATCTGTTGTCCAAAAAGAGAGATGTTACTGTAGGAATCCATTGAGCATTAGATGATATATCCTCTGAGCCTTATCCTCTGAGGACCTCAATTACTTGCCTGAAAGCTCAAATACTCAAAATATACCTATACAAACCTAGAGGGCAGTGCATATTGCAGCACCCACAGTAGGACTGTACCCGGTGTGTTACAGCACATCATCAACACATTATAATAATAAAAATGCTCCAAAGGATGTTGCTTAAAGGGTTCTTTAAAAGACATCTCACAAGCTAGGGATAATACTAGTTTCTCTGGTTGCTCGCCTGCCTGCTCTTTAATCCCTTCCCCTGCTGTTGCCAACACTTCTGAACCGCAAAGAAAGAAGGGTTTCCCACAGGCAGCTGAAATGACAGCTGCTTTGGGGATAGTTTACTGGGGACCAGCGAGAGAAAGAAGTCTGTAATTAACTGAAGAACACATTACTAGACGAGGAACTGTTGTGCAAAAGCCTTCTTGTTCTTACAAGAGTAAGTACAGGAGGAACAGGAGCCGTTGTAAAGGAGATGGGAACAAATATCCTCCTCTTGCCTTTCTTCCAGGTACTGCAGCAGCCACTGCACCCTTACAATCCCGGGTTAGCTCCAGGCCTTCTTAAGTTGCTTGTGGCTCTACATAAAATCTCTCAGATTTTCTCTACGGCTACTCCAGATGGATTGCAAATACTGAGAGTAACTCTACAAAGAAAATCCGGTGTCAGTTACATGCACACAGACCTCACATATACTTTACAAAGAGTGGTACAAAATAAAATGTATGGACATACATGGAACATAATAATAAATTAAAGAGTGATGTCATAATAAGTGTAACCCTTAATTCTGAGACTTAGAAACATAGCCATAATTATTGTCTTGCTATCTGAACCACACTATGTAACCGGTTTTTCCCTTTTCTTTATGCTTAACTATGGAAAAAAAAGTTCATATTTCAGGCATATTCACAGAAGTTTAGGTCTGAGGTGGGATCTGAAGGCTTTGCAACACTAATTGCATAAACTGGTTTAGCACCATTTTGCCCACATGCAAACTAGAATAAAGAATGTCTTCTTCCAAAATCAGTGTCCACCTTCACGGAAAAAACTTGACGACTGAACAGGTCCCATATGAAAATTCCACTAACTTGGCTGTCCTACATTCATATCCAAATGAACTAACACAGAAAATTTTGGTTTACAACTAAAATTCCTTTATCTTCTCAGGTTAACATATTTCATGACAGGGAACACGTCAGATGCCCTCTTCTGATTTCTTTGATTATATATAAACAAACTCTTTTAGATATATGTCAATTTTAATCTAGAGAACATTGCAAACAATCTTGAACACTAACTGAATGACAACATACTCATTTTAAAGTGAATGGAATTCTCGCTTCACAGCAATATTCAAACCTCCTTCTTTCATGTTTTTAAAGCATCAAAGTGGCTTCTATATGCAAAGGCTACCTAAGGTGGAAAATATTCAGGAAACTCACAATGTAAGGCTCCAGGCTCTAAATAAGATGCTCACACTTCAGGTTTTGCAAATATTTCAGTGTTTATAGGCAGATATCCAAATGTAGAGAGGGAAGGGAGGCGAAAATGCAGTGACGAATAGTGAAGAATGGCACAACACTCTGCAGTTCTGTTTTTCAGGGCTTGAGGGGTTTTTTTAGCTCAATAGAACCAAATGAAAACATGCTGTATTACTACTTAATCCCAAAGAGTAATATGATCATTATCTTTTAAATACAGAAACTGACACTGAAGCCGATTAGTTTCACTAAATTACTTTTTTTTTTTTTGCTAACTCACATCAAATGCTTGCCTCAGTTTAAATAGTATTTTTTGTAGTTATTACGTTTTATTCAGATTCGGACCCATTCTTCTTACTTTTCACAGCTTCCAATAATAAATTTAATATCAGAGGCAATGCTCCAGCCCTGTCTATTGTGCAGATAATCTACTTCAGGATGCTTCGAGTAGCAGGTTGGACTAATGACCTGCTGAGGTCCCTTTCAACTCGAATTATCCTATGATTCCCTGAAGAGTAAGATATATTTTTATTAGTAGCTTCGTAATATTTTTTTTTACCTATGACTTCTACACATTATTGATAATGGCTGAGGACATGCAGCCCCATCAGCTCTCAGTCCCACTGAGAGGGCACCTCTGGAAACAGCACCTCCTTTATCAATTACTAAGAGGAAACACTGCCTCCAGGAGAGTTTATGACGACAACTGCCAGTTCAGCTGAAGTAGTCCAAGACCCTGCAAAGCTTTGAAGCAAAAAAATCTGTTAGTGAGCGGGCAGCTTTGAATGAAGCTTCATCTCGGTACTACTCATTAAGCAGTAAATAATTAAAATACTCTGGAAAAGACAGGTAAAATACAAGCAGCAATGTCAGTAATAGACATGAAAGAGAAGAGAGGGAAAAAGAATTTAAAAAAGCAAAGAAATAATTCATTTGAAGTTTTAATAAAGTTTCATTTGCAGTCTTGTTTAAAGATATATCAGACTTTAGGGATGTAACCTAATTACATTTTTATTCTAAGTTCTACTCAAAGACCTTGGACTTTGAATCTTTAACACAGATCAAACAGTGTAATTTACTCATGGTTATCAATACTTTAAAAAGATCTCTTCATTAAATGTCAGTCTTACGAACATGCACATAAAGCAAACAGAGCAACACTTGATACTAAAAACATTACAAATATAATTCTTACAGATGTGTATATGAACAATTCACTTGAGTGCTAAACCTTATATTCAAGTGTACATAAAATGTCTTTTCTAAAATATTTCTGATACAATATCTTTCATAGCTCAATGTAAACAACAGTAATAGTTTTTCAGTAATTTTATGTGTTTGAAAATGAACTTTACAATCACCAGATACTTAAGAACAGAAACTAATTTAAGGTATTATTTTTCTTGTGTATGTCAAACCTTTTAAGGAAAACAAATTACAAAGTTTCGAATTAACACTGTTGCACTGCTGTGAATACTTTGAAGAGCTTCTCATCACAAAGTAATGTGTACATTACAAAGTAAAGTACAGACCTGGCCCCAGATGTTATACCAGAACTGAAAGATTCTGCATTTGAAGAATTAGGCTAGGAAAGAGGCAGTGAAGGTGAAAGGGCTAAGGAGGCTTTTGGCAAACCTGCTTACTTTTTCCTAGTGTAAAGAATATTATTACTTCCCTGTCTTTAATTCTAAACTTTGATTTAAATCCATGGAAGGAAAGGCATGAAGGAAGTTTTTCATTTTCACCATATTTATCTTCAGAAGTGAAATAAGAACCCCCATGTCAAAACATCATCATTGCCTACCAACATCTTTTAAAAAAAACAAGAATAAAAAATTATGTAGAATATTTTTTATGACCTCAACAGGTCCTTTTTACTTTCATGTTGCATGTTCAGAAGCTTCTTTCAGACTTTCTTAAGAGTACACTAATTTAAGCTGAAAACTCACCTAATTTCTATAACATCAGTCCATTACAGTACCTGCTAGTTCAATATCAGTAACAACCCTGTAATAATAAGATGTAGTTTACTGGGGAACTTCACTCTGCACGAGTTTAATTATTTAATAAACTTTTAAAATCTGTCCCCCCGCAAGAATCTATCTGGATTTATGGCTGCTTCTGTCTGCCACTGACTGACAGAGAAAAGCATTATATTCGAAGACTTTATCTCCTAACAATTTGCTGCTTAAACTTTTAAAATGATGCTCTACAATCAAGTTTTTCCCAGCTAACTTATGTATTTAGTTCTTAAGCAACCAAAAAACCCCAATGTAACTGCTTTGTGAGATAGTGTTAAGTGTAGAAAAAAAATCAGAGAGTCAGCTCAATGACTCAATCAATGACTGGGAAGTGTTTTAAATGGTCAAACTAGATACGCAAAATTGTATGGCCCATTAAGGAAACGCATCTTTCTATCCCTAAAGTTCCCTGATGCCTAGCTGTGATTATTTACTCCAAAAAACTTTTTCAGAAAAAGGAGTGTAGCAATAGTTCAGACCTGAAAACTTACTCATGTGTCTAAATCCTGTATCTCTGGCTACATACACCTATTGCTAAATTTTGTCTTTAAGCTTATGCAGAGACCTATACTTAAAAATTCCACACTACAAAAAATCTCATTATAAAAAGAAAGGAAACTATGAAGCTAATCTTTTATCAAAAATCACAAACTTATCTGGGTATAATTTTAAACCAAAAGAAGTTGCTTACAAAAGGAATCTCTAACACAGAGACAAGGATAGGTGAAGCCAGAAAGGTATTGGGTAGCTATTAGCTGGTAATTTGAGTTGCTTTTCTTCCTGAAGAGAGAAATGGGATCCATTTTATGTTGCTTTCTTCCAGTGTCAGACCTGCACTTGTGAATACAACAATACCGAGACCTCTAGATGGTATACACCTTACAGTGGAAACATAACAACATTAAGCAGGCAGGTGGAATAGCTCAAATGCAGCAATACTGTTACCAGTAACAGCTCTACACTCCACAGATAGTAAGGAAGAAATTTATTACTCTTCACAAATGTCCCACTGGTTTGTTTTATTTACCAGCTGTTTCTAATTTTGCAATTGGATTGTAAAGCAGAACTTTTCATTTTTACATTATGCAGCACAACAAGGGGAATGCTATTTAAGTGGGCTCGGCAGGCTTGCCACACAGACAACAATATAATGTTCTATTAACATAGAAGGTGGATGTGAGCCATCCATCCAACAGGTGAATGTTATTCTGGTTATACTTAGGAATCTCCTAGCAAAAGACAGAGAAAAACATATGAAATTTCATAAGCAACTTTAACTTTTGCTTTTTTAAACCTTTTTAGTACTTCATTTTGCAATATATGCAGATATAAAAAAAAAAAGAGAATGTTAATAAGTTATTTCTGCCTGAAGGCAAACCAGTTGGGGAACTTCTGCTTAAATGTGCATATTTCCTCTGCATAGATACTCAAGAACGTTTGCTGGATTTCTCTCAATTATTTATACATTACAGCTTTTAATTGAAAAACACTTGCCATAAACAATTCAAAACACAAAATAAACAATTTCTTAGCAATGGATTAAATAGGATCTGCTAAGAACAAGAAAATAATCAGTTTTGACATTCTATGTTCCAAAACAAAATGATTACGTTATGAACTGTTTTTAAGTTTCGCTTACCAAAGAGATCTAGTAATTAATACTTCAGCTTCAGAAGCTCGAATCAAATGCCCAAACTCAACAGGAATCTTTCCACCAACTTCTACATTGCCTTGATTAAAAATCTGAATTTCAACAGTATGGTTAAACAATAGGTACGATCCTACTCCTCGGTCTTAATCCACATTTTAAAAATCTTTAACAACCCTGTGATTTGCTTCCCCCCTACCCCGCCAGCAAATTCATTAAATTTATTTACAAATTCCTTGTGTTCAGTAGGCCTTTCAACCACAGAAGTCTATATCAAATTCTAACATATGAAATACTGTATTTTATTCATGATTACAGATAGAATAATTATACCTTTCTCATAAATTATGTGCAATTTATTAATATTTTTGGGGTGGGTGCAGAGGAATCAGAAGTGATCAACTCTGGCATAACATTGCTCTGACTGAAAAGAAGCAGGAGCTTAACATTGCTTATAATCAGGGCAGAACTGGATTAAGACTGAATGCTTAAAAACCCTCTATTAATTTGCAGAATGTGGCAGATTTTTTGAAACATCTAGGTTCATTTTAGAAAGGACTAAGGAGACCTTGATCAGGAATTCTTTAAGACTTGCTATCTAGAAAGAATACAAAGACAGACAAACTTGGGTTTACGGATTAGCTGTATGTTACAGGAATCAGCACTGAGATATCTTACATGGCAATTTGCTTTGCATTCTGTCCCTTTCTCTTACTGGTTCTGACAGCCTTTAGTCTTTCCGGTTTGTAAGCATTTCAGAAAAATTATTACCTCCACTTTTGTTGATCCTTATGTGCTAGCAGAATATAAATCTGATGACTAATTCAAAGTCATCACTGCATTGAGATTGATGGTGTAATTTTCACACATCTCAGAGATCTCATACCAGAGGATACGCAGTATCTGGCATGGCACTGATTTACATTTGGAATTTGTTATTTTATTCATTGGACATATATGCTTTGTCAAAACTAGTTATTTAAACGTATCCAGAAATGTTTCTAAGCACTGCAACCAACAGGTATGGAAATGTGCGTTGGATCTAGTAAACTCTGTCATCCTTCAAAACAGTGTGGCTGCTTCCGAACTGTCTCTTTGGAAAAGTCCCTGCAACACTCCTAATCACCAAACTGTGCCCATGACTAACTGCAGGGCAGGAAAGTCCAAGTTAGCACAAGCTAAAAGCATGTGCAGGACTATTAACGCCATTCTAGCACTAACCTGTGCTCCCATGCACAGACACCCCCATTCACTGCTTAATTTACTCATCCAGGAGAGCAAACACGGGCTGTGGATGTCTGTCTACCTTTGCTGCTCATGTCTGAAAGGTAAGTGTTAAGATCCTTCAATCATACGAGGGTGGGAGGGTAGATATTTGTAAGAAAACTGTAGTGATGATGTTTTTGTTGCTGCCTCCAGAGTTCTTGATGTCACTCCTCCTGCTCCACTGTCCCACACACAACATACCACTAATCTATCTTTTTGTAAGGGTGTGCCTTAAGGAAAGAAGTCATGCATCTCTATTAGAAAAAAAACCATCAAATATGTTAATTAGTTATCTTTAAGCTTCTCTAACACATACAGAATTGCTTGACGCTAAGATTGACATGTTGGCATCTGAAGTACTGGCTTTAAAGCACTGGCTATATTTGAGTGTGTGTATGCATATATATGTCTGTATATAGATGTGTATGTATATACACATTTATATACACACAAATTTATCAAACAGCTGTATTACTTGCAACGGCCTTGACAGTTGCTTTTAGAAAAAGTATGCTTTCAGATTTCAGTTTTTATTATGCTTTTGAATAATATAGAAATATATCTAATTTTGTTATAAGCTATTTGAAGTAATTAACTCCTGCACACACAAATTCCTGACTGTTTTTGTTACTGATGTAAGTTACCTGAAACTTCGGGATGTATATGAAGTCTACATAATTTCAAGCATGATAGATGTCAATCATTTAACACAAAACAGAAAGCACTCAAACATCATTATGATGAGTGCTAGCAGTCTAAGAACCTATACAAACTACCATGAGCCATTATGTTTATCAATACACTCAGCCTGTGTTTCTGCTGCAAGATACAATAGTGTAAGTCTCAAGTTCACAATTAACTTTAGCAGAATTCGCACTGATATGACAGAACTACCACAGACTATGATAATCTTATTCTCCAATATGCAGAAAAATGCACCAATTTATGATTGATAATATCCCTGTGCTTTGAATGTGTTTTTAGAAGTAGAAATATTTTTTTAAAATTAATTTTCCTTAACTGAGATTCTGTAAGAAAGCCTGGATGACAAGTAATGCTGGATTTAATGCAAGAAAAAAAAAAAAAATTCAAACATGACATTGCTTTTTCACTGTGTATAAAGCAACAACCTATTTAAAAGCTATATGAAAAAGTGACAAAATGGCTAGTAACCAAACTAATAAAAAATGTGTTATCAGCCTCCTGAGGCAAGAAATACTATAGGATGAGTACACCTAATTGAACAGGACCATACCCTGAACACACAATAATCAAAGAGTAGCATCTTGTTTGGGTAACTTGTAAACAGAGACAAACACGAGTTTGTTCTTTTTTTTTTTTAAAGAAGAGGTTAAAAATCTCATTCTGCAAAGAACTGCGACCAAAATCATGTTTGCTGCAAGTAGAACGTTCCATTTGTGTTTGTAGCAGGCTACTCTACTATTATTGTTTTCTTTCCCTTATGAACTGACAGCCATTTGGATCGTCTGCATCCAAATATCATGACTGAAGTCTACACTGTCAACACCTCAAATATTTAGCTTTGAAGATTAATGAACATCAGATTATATCCAGCCTTTAGGACAGGGACCAGGCTGAAAGTCAAAGAACTTTAAATTTGATTACACAAAAATTACCCAGCAAATTTATTGATTTGCTTCCAAGGCAAAGAACAATCTTTGCAAGTATATGCTCAACTTTATACTGTCAAGCAATCAGTCCTAAGCATATATAGACAGCTTCCATGCACAAGTCATCAAAAATACACTATTGGGTGAGAGAACTGAGAAGAACTGGTACAAGATTTTACATCTAAAAGGATACACACATCAACGTCTTTAAGACTAGCTTTTCATTCCTGTAAATTCTCCTGTCTTCCTGGCTGCAGTATTAATCAATGGAGTTAATCTAGATAGGACGATTTAAATCAGATTAAGGGATTATGGAAATGTTAGGCATCATTCACATATTTATATACATCCCTGTAATTATATAGGTACATGTACATATTCCTATAGGTATATATTAATGCACTCATACATGCCTATACATGCGTATCTATTCCTGTATATATGCATATAACCCCATAGGAAGTGGGCATCCGACTCAGTCAGTTTGTAAACTAACTCGATTACAGCATTATAAATAACTAACCAAAAAACCCCAAACAATTTAATTTACAAGACGTATCTATCAGCATGTTTAGAATTTTACTTATTAATACTCATGCAATTTTATACAATGTCAACTCAACACCTGTTCTTACACTTTTTCTGTAATCAGAACCTGTTATTTAATTTTTCACCCGCTGAAAATAAAAAGTGCATGGAATACATTTGCTGCCTGTTTCTCAGTAGTCCCTCAAAGCAAATCCTACACTTACTCTCGCAGCTTCTTCATTTTTTCACCTCTCTCTATGGAAATAAAATATTTGCAAGAGACGGACCCTACAGATTCAGGGAGCTTTACCCTGGGCAGTGAAAATGCACCTTGCTTTATATCTCCTTACCAATATTAATAAGCCTCTCTTCGGGAAGTTTCTAATATTTTACTGCAGGAAAATGAAATTTCCCCTCCTCAGAGCACCTCAAAGTGTATTTCATAACTTATGTGTTTTTGTAATGGGCTTAAAGATACTTAAGTATTCAACAACTTTTTCTTAACACATCATAGAAGTAGGAAATGTTAAAGTTTTTGTAGACAGTGGTTCGATAACAGCAGTGAGTCACTCTGTATCAGCCTTTGTAGCACTAATAGATAGGGATGTTTCCTTTTAGGCACCTTTTTATAATTTTACTTTTTAGTAACTGGAGGAGCAAGTGAAAAGGTTGCAAAATATCCAGCAACTTCAATCATATTATTCTTCTGAATATCAGACAGATAACCTAATTAAGCATTTTTCACTCAAAATTAAAATGACTTGGTTGTGACTAGCTGGGCTTTAAGCAAGTGTTATCTTATCTACTTGGAAATTGGATTTAGCTTAACTCCAATTCCTGCAACAACACTGGAATAAATAGTCAAACAGATTATTCCCAAGCATTTAGAGAAAATATAGCCAAAACATCAAGAGCAAACATCAACCACTAATATTCTATTTAAGTTAGTAAATTCTTTCTTGCTGTCACATAATTCTCTTGTAAAGCATGAGGGAATCATAGTTCACCTGCAACAAGTTAGGTAAGTGCAAATTGGTTAGGAAATGCCATATAGCCATTGGTTATCAGTAGTTCACTGTCACTATTGAGAAAGATACTCAGTGAGGTTCCACAGGTGCCTGTCCTAGGTCCAGTTTACTACTTAGTATTTTCATTAAGGATCTGAATTACAGGATAGAAAAATCCTTTTTATATTTTCAAATGAAACCAAATTAGGAAGAAGAAAAAGCATGTTGAAGGACAATTTCAGAATTCGAAACAATCTTGACAATGTCTAGTAAGCACCTACAAAACACAGGATGCTACTCGGTGCAAAAAGGAGGAACATACTGCATTAGGCAGAACTAAGTGGTGATCCCAGAATGGTGAACAGAAGATCTAGTTAACAGTTCTTCAGAAAAGAATTTAGAGATTACTGAAGACCATGAACTGAATATGAGTATGCAATGTATGCTAAAACAGATGATGTAGATGTCGTACCTAAAAACACAAATAAAAACACAACTTGTAAGAAAAGTAATCCTCCCATTTTATTGATCGTTGGAGTGGTTAGATTTTAAGACTGAATCCAGCTCTGGGTGTTGCAGGCAAGAAAGATGGCAACAGTTCAGAGGAAAACAGTGTTAATGACCAGCAGTCTAGAAAATATGAGGAAATATTGTAAAAGGTGTGATGTTTCAGCTTTAGGAGAACATGGGGGGAAAAACAGGACAATAACCTTTTAATAAAAAAAAAAAGGCCGCAGGTTTGATGTTTTATGTCCACGTTTTTGCTGGGAAATTAGAACATGTTTCAAAACATACCCACTCTGTCATATATTTACTGGAATTATACTATTTCCACAAAATATTTCAATTTCCGTGAATCTTTATTTTTCTCAGAAAAGCCTCTATTTGAGAAACCAGCCACAAGCTGAGCTCAAAGTTGGAATGGTTTCAACCCACAAAGTCAAACTTAAAACCATATACAAATTACATATATTTGACACAATGGCTAGGCATCCAGTATTCTTCAGAATTATAACTGGAAGATAGATTTTATTCAGTTACTTGAGGCTCACTCATTGCTTGCCTTCCCACGACATGAAAGGATTTTATACAAACATAGGAAAACACCTTGTTTATACCTAGAATTCTACACAAACACAAACCTCTCTGCCATGAAAGGTAATGTATGTTTTTAAAAATAGAAATAAGGTTCATCTTGATAAAAGAAAGTAATATTTTTTACAGTGAGAACAACCGTTCACTGGAACAGCCTCCTCACGGAGGTGGTGGAGTCCCCAGCGCTGGAGGTTTTCAAGATGTAATTGGACAAGGTGCTAAAATAATGTCATCTAGGCTCCCTTTCCCACGAAAGGCTGGGCCAGATGATCTTTCAAGATCCCTTCCAGCTTGGCCTGGTCTTACTCAAAGACTCCCACTTTGAAGATAAAGATACACGAATGGAGAAATGGCACTTGTGACAAGGGTATAAATGTGAAGAAAAATACCAATGTGGCAGTCACATACAGACAAACGATGTAATTTTCAGTCAAGAAAATTGGAAGGTAGTTTTTAAAAAGAACACAAATATATAGGCTATTTTATCCAAGTGTAAATTAGAGGCAGCATTAAACTGAACTGTACCTTCATACCTCTTTTAAATCTACCCAGTTTGTGTAAATACAGATGCCCTCCTACCCAAACAGCTTTGGCCCGAGGCAGCATTACTGGTCTCTTCTCTAAAACAAGCAAAAGGAAATAAGGTCAAATTCAAATAACCTTTGTACTAAACAAATGCTTCTGACTGAGTACTTTCAACTGTAGATGGAATGTCAGAGGAAACAGGTCTGTGAATAATTATAGACTTCCCTGTTCGCTGCTCTAAAAATTAATATTGCAACAGTTTTAAAACTTCCTTTTAAATTATGGTAGCAAACCAATTTTATATTGAAATACTGTGCCATGTGATGAAACACAAACTGCCAAATATGACTGTCTAAACGCTGATACCATGTAGCTTTATGGTCTCAGTGACTTACCTTGCTCTTCACAGATGAGGCCCATATTTGCATGTGCTTGTGCCTCTCTCTTCCCACCATCAATTTTTACTAGTTGAGCAGTATTAAAGCACTGCTCATAAAAGTAATTACTTAACCATTTGTCCTCAGGGTCATTGAAACAGTAGGCCAAGTTAAGTTGGTTATCATACATCTCCTCATAGTGCCCTTTAAAAACAAAAATTACAATAAAAATGTTAGATTATCACAGTTTTCAGAAATCTTACATATTGAAGGAAAATACATTTACATATGTCAATATACATAGATCTTACATATACAGCAATAACCATACAAAGAAAATGAAGAGCTATTTATATTTCCATCACTCAAGTACCACCAAGTTCTCCTATATGTCTACTCAAAGAAATAGGATAAGGGGAAAATTATAACCTTACAAATTAGGCAGAATTGAAAAGTTATCTTAGCAAAACCACAATAAATTGCTTTCATTTCTGGGCATAAAACCGAAATTCCATTCAGTAAAACATGCAAAATCCAGAGAAGGCTCTGACTAGTCAAAAGAGAGACACTAGATTGAGCAAAAAGAACACACAGTCACCGCTGGAGAAGCGTTTGTCTGAGCCACTGAGACCTAAAAAGGCATCAGGAAGTTTCAAAACAGGTCTAAGGTAGCAACTTCTGTGAGGGAGATAAAGAACCAAGCAAAACACTCTGCAAACACAATCCATTAATTCATACCATTTTAATTGTTCAAAGCAAGGCTACCAAGAAAGGCTTTGAGTTTTCATGTATATTCCCATTTTTACTACTTTATCACTCTTAGAAATTAAGGACAAATTGAAGTCTCACACCTTGCCCTGAAAAAGACAGTTTACCAAGGTATTGTTATCAGAACAAATGTGGAAAGCAGGGGAGACTCAACGTCACAGATCTCCTTTACGATCTGAAGAAAACCCACATCTAGCTCCCATTCTTTATCACCGTGGACAGCTAAATGAACACACAGTATTCCTAAAGTTTGTAAAGCATTACAAAATTATCAAATATATTATTCACAATTTAAAATTGCATCTACAATGCAACAAGAGCATCTACGGAATTATTTTTCTCAGAAAAGCACCTAAAAAAATATAAATCCACTAGAAACCCTCTTTGGATTATTCCAGAAATGTATTAATTTGGAGTCAAGATCTAAAAATTACCTGACAACTCCTATCATACTGCTTTTCCCTAAGGGGAATGGGAAATATAGATTGTTCAGCATCATGTAGGGGAAATATGAGATAAAGTACAGCATGAACCTATTTGTTTTTCACAGCTAAATTTGTTGCTGGCTAAAATAATTTTCTTTCCAAATTCTGCTCATGTCAGATGTGAATGGGAATAACAGGCTATAATTCCATTGCAGTTTGGGTTGGTTACTTACTGTGTTTGTGGCTGTTAAATGAATGTAAGCTAAACAGCCAGTTCTTAAAAGAATTTTCATGTAGTCAGGTAAAGAAGGAGTTAAGAACCACAAGTCTTGCAGCAGGTAGGAGACTGTTTGGTTAAGCTAGATATGTGAACAGAACTGCTTTGCTTTCGGCAGTTCTGCAATTTGTAAGCTTTGCTCAACAAAGAGAGAAAAAGGGGAAAAGAAAAAAAAAAACCAAAACCCACAAACCTCTTACTCCTGGGTATGGAGCACCACACAGAAATCAACTGGGGAAAACATCTGAATTCAATACAGGCAAGATTTCACTCAAAGCCTAGATCTTTTCTTGTTTTAAAACCATGATACCATATCAAAACACTTTGATCAAAATATGCAGTTAATTTCTCTTCTTTTGTTATCTGCAGTAAGAATTAGAGAAAAATCAAACTTTCAAAAAGGACTAGTTTCTCAACTGTAAATTCTATCATATTTGAGAGTCACTTGCATTGTTTTGAACGAACAGCATCGATTACTCATAGTAGTACACTGAATGCATCACTAAACCACCCAAAAGAGTGTTTCCTCAGCCTTATCTCTAGTATGTCCTGTCTCAAAATTAAAAATGACAAGTTACTTATGGTCTAATAGGATGCAATCCAAATCTCTCATTCTCTCTGTTGTCATGACTAAGTTCTTTGACTTCCAAACATCTTGATTAAAAAAACCTCTTTGGTGTGTTGCACAACACAGTAAGAGCTTTATTCCGTCTTCCAAAAGAATTCTGTTACCACCTAATCATGTCTGCAGTCATCAAAAGACTTATCTAGTGTTTGATTCTCCTCCGTTTTTACCTATCTTGGCCATTTTGAAGAACATTGGCTGAATGCTGCCTGCTTAAAATTTTCTGAAATCAAGCTTTCCCCCATTCTTGAGTAGCCTCTAGCTTTGCCTTTTGATTTACAAATTCATTCCTCTTCTTCAAGGGTCAATAATACTTTTTTGTTGCTTTGGCTTTTTTATTTATTGTTTTGCTTTCCTGTTCATTGTCTCAGAGATTTTCCTTCATGGAGTGGTACCTTATATTTTTACCTTTTTAATAATTCCCATTAAAATATATAAAATTATTATTTTTTTGAACCAGTTTGTTATATACATTTCGATCTCCAGTATTTTTGAACACCCCTTCCAAGAAATAAGAATGTTTCACAATCTCTTTAGAATCACCAAAATAGAAATACTCTAGAAATTACATCTAGATTATCATTCCGTTATTTGTATGTAAGGTTGGATACCAAAACATTAGCTTAAGTTTAGAAATTTGGCTTTGAGCGGAATAATACTTCATGTATTTCTAATCAAGACAATCTTCATGGCTATGAGTTTTCATGCCGTTTTGTTCCCCCTCAAGGCTGAAAAAAGTACCTCTTAGCTACCTCCTCTTCAGAATATCCAGGAGCGTACATCATATAAAACTTATTCATACATTAGAAATTAAGTCTATTTTCGTACAATAGCCTCATAAAATTCTCAGCAAATGATACTAAAATGGAAGTAACAGAAGTGGTTTGTAGATAATATACATGTATCTATCTGTGTGCACGCACCTATATATATAAGCACATCTATACTAAGTGAGATAAAACAAGTCAAGACGTAGTTGGGATTCATGCAAACTAACTGATTTAGATATAGATATGGGTCCCTTTACCCTCGTTGAAGAAAAGCAGATACTTCTTCGCTGCGATTTATCTCATCGCAACTTAAATATCTAATGCAACATAGAGGAGCACTTTTAAAAATTATTCAAAAGCAAAAGGCAGAGGTTCCCATGATGATTACAAGTACATAAACAGCAAAATACAAAACCTAATTATAACCACTAACACAAAGATAACAATACACATTATATACAGATTACAGCTAAGTGAAAATTAACTTAGAAAATACCAGAGGATACATACATATGGTTACAATAACATAGTAAAGGGAAAGATAATTGGATTGTCATCAGCATAGGACACTAGATACAGCTTTGCTGCCTTTGAAACCTTTGCTACAAAGTATCAAGGCACTAATGCTACATAAAATTACGCAAATAACTTCAGGTAGTGCCCTACAAATCTCAAGAGATGGTACTGACCTGAGGCGGACTATTGCTACTGCCACAGCTTTGATTGAATGAACTTTAATGTGACCCTCTGATGACTATCCTGCCGGTGAATAACAATGAGAAGTGCACAAAGACAACCATTTCTCTGTAATTGTCTTGGACAGTGACTGACCAGATATGCTGGTCATAAAATAAACCCCAACAGATAGACTTCTAAAAGCCATATTGTCTTCTGGATTCAAAGTCTGATTTACGAATCAAGAAATGCATTGAGATTATCCTGACAGTGCTAAAGCTAGCATGTCAGACTTAGTAAAAGTGAACTTTTACCTCCCTAGGAGTAGAAAAATATTAGAATAGGTAAATATACTCTTATGTGAAATCTGCCATAGGTTCAGTTGTTAAAGCTCTGACCTCTCTGATTTTGTATAGCAAATTCTCTACAACTGATAACAGAATACACGTAGACAAGTGTCACGGTTTGAGCTGGACTGGCCACTAAAACAAATGACAGATGCCCTCACCAACCTCTCCCTTCAGGGAGAGAAGGATGAGACAGAAAGAGACTCATGAGTTGAAAATAAACTAAACTACTTTAATGAAATATTAATAACAAAATATAAAGATAATAATATTAATAAGAAAACAATAAAATGTGTACAATACATACAAAACTGTATTGAGCTCCCAGGATGATGATGACCACATCACTGGCGGGCACTGGGAAGTCCCAGACTGGACTCAGCAATGGACAGGAGCTGGATTCCAGAACGCACAGATCGGGATCAAAGCCAGATGAACAGAGTCCTCCTGGGACGCTGGCCACTGAAGAAAAAAGAGCTGACCCTTTGATCCCTTAGCTTTTATACTGAGCATGGAGCAGATGGGATGGAACACCCCTGTTGGTCAACTACTAAGTAGTGCAATGCACAGGGATAGTCAGGTGGAGTTTGAGTACAAAGATCCCAACAGAGCTGATGAGACGAACAGAAACATATAGAAAAACTCCAAGCCACACTACTATAATTTAATTACAACTGCTGCCATATCTGCATGCCTCCTTTGTGACAGGATGTAGAGGAAGAAGGGAAAAGAAGCGTAGAAATGGTCTCTAGAGACCAGATGAAAACAACAGGAAGAGATCCTGGCTTGGTATTTTCCTTAAAGAAAAGAAAGAGGCGGTTGCCCTTGTTAATGCAAAATAGAACTTGAACTCATTTTTAAAATACAGTCATCAGAAAGAAATTTTTCAATGTCCATTTATGTTTCAATATTTTCCACTCAAAAAACCACTAGTCTGTCATTTGTTCCTGCCAGATGAAGGCCATATGGAAACTTTTCAACAACTACTAACACTCATCTTCCTGTTCAGTTAGCTGCTTTTAGTAAGTAAGACTTGATTATAACTGCCCGTTAACTCTCGAAGATATATAAAGGAGTTGCCTAAGATCAAGTCACTAGAATCGCTTTTTGACGTCAGAATGAGACCACATTAACACTGGAAGTTTCATTTTTCTTTTGTCAGGGAGATCAATACCAGGGACTTCGTAGCAAGGCAGCTGGTGATGTGAAGAATTCAAACAGGATGGAGGTTGCTGGGCCAAAAAGCAGCATGAACAGTAATAGAATATGGTGCTGCAATCAGTTATTTCCACCTGGATCCACACATAGCAAAGAATCAGCCCTCTTTGCTTGCTCAGGACTATCATGCCTCTACACCTATACGTAGAGGACTGCCCAAATCATTCCTTTTTCCAGAAAACTCATCCATAAGCTAAACTCACACACAAATGAAGGAAGGTTGCTGTGGGGTAGCAGGCTGACACCATCAAGTTTCAGGCAGAGCCTCTGTTTCCTAGATATCGCGAGGCAGGGCGTACACAGAGCACATCCCTCCCCAAACCACTAGGGACATAGAGGGTGATACTTTTATGTATTCATAAGAAAGCACAATCTATAAAAATATGCTAAGGAAATGGTCAGGATATAATTTTGCCAAGCAAGAATAAAGCCGTCTAATCATAATGATATAAAGCAATTAACTGGTAATCTGGGATGCTAAAGGGGAGTTCCAAGCCATTGCAGTGAAAACACAATACTGAGATTTTTCTAAGAAATGCTGCTTTTGTTGAAGCCAATGGTAGTCCTACAGTTGACTATATTTTGAGAAGTCTTGACTTATTTCCTGGGCAGAATCACCTCACTTTTTGTAAGATAATTACAAAAATAATAAACTCCTCCATCAGTCTCCAGCAACTTTTTCCTGTGACAGTGTTCAGTAGAGTAGAACAAACCTGCTTCGAAAATAAAACAGTGTTCCTTTCCCCATCCCCCAAAACCAAACAAAACTATACCTCCTCCAAGCAAATATTAAAAGAGGTTTTGGTATGTTTATCCTTTTTATTTTTTAATGCATAAGCTCCTTCCATTTTTTCCCCCCTAAGATAGCATGAGTAATATGGTTATTATAATGTTTCTAGCCCAGCCTAAGGTGTATGCGTGAAATCTTACAGAAAAGCTTTCCACTGTAAAGTGCTAAACTCTGTTTTCAACCTTAAGTACCTCAGAGAAAGAAAGATTTTCCAGTGCAAACACATCAAATACTCATGCTTTCTTTATATATTTTATGAAAAGTCACCTTTTAGAACAACAACAAATGATAACTTGTACTGTCAGAAGTTTTCTTTACACTGAAGCGAGGATAAAAGAGCCAAGTTTACATTTCCTTCTAATTCTGTATGTCTGATATTCTCTAGGACAAGAGATCAACTAATAAGCAGAGTCTTGTTTTACCTCAAACCAGGACATCCCTCTAAAGACGTGCTGATACCCAAGTATAGGGTCCATGCATTGGCTTTGCACAGCGAACACAGCGATCTGCCACTGTAGTTCTGACTGCTCAGTACACCTTGCAGTCACTGAACTGTGGTGTTTTCCCTGGTTTTGCTCCCCTGCTCCAGCAAAGTAGAGCCAAAGGCAGAGATATCTCTCACTCTTGCAAGCACTGACCATGTGAGCTCTTCAAAGCCTCTGCTAGTCCTAGGTAAGAATTCAGTTAGGGTTCAAGCCTTCATTTAGTATGTAATTCAGATGTAATAGTATGTAATTCAATGAAGGGCAACGCTTTTCAAGCCCTTCTGAAATAATACTGGAACAGATTACCTCTAATTTGACAAAACCCAAATCTGGCACACTGTCACTGAGAGGCTGACCTTAGTCTAAAACACACAACTGATATTTTACAGTATAATTTGCATACCATAAATCACTCTTCTGGTGGGCTCAGTGCTAACTAAAAGTATCTACGCAATTCTTTGACAAGAGGATTCAAAGAAGTGGCTTGGCCTAATGAGCGTACAGACCCAACAAATAAAACAGCAATAATAAAACAGAGTGTAGTGGCCAAGCAATGATTTAAAGAATTAGTTAGATTCACATGGTAAAACCTGTGCAAATACCAGCTTAAACTGTAAATAAACCAGCTTAAGCTGTTAAATAAAAAGTTTAACTCTTAAATATTTTTACCTGAGGAACAGCAACGTTATAATTACCATGAACTGTTCTCCCAGGCACAAATTGAACTGGGCACTGTTCAAAAATTCCAAAATATAAGTAAAAGACTTGTTAGTTGGATCTCCTTTGTTCCTACTTCTTTCCCATAACCCACCCAAACATACAGAGATAGAAAGTCAAATTTTGTCTGGTCTTAGACAGACAAAATGGGCAAAAAGAATTCCATTCAGTTGGTGCGCCTCTGCAGAGCATGGTCATCATCTGTTCACAGGGTATCGGCAGCCAAAGGATATTTAGTTAACAACCCTCAATGTCAGACAAGGACAGGCTGTGGCTTCAAACTCTCCCTCCTGCTAACTGGCAGAACAGCACAGAGTAGGGGCTAGAGAGCTCTGGCTCTTCAAAGGGATAGCAATAACAGCCTGCCAGCACTCTATTATACCTTTCAAGGACAACTACACCTTTAAGTGAAATTACTCTGAGCAGTACCATCAGGCAGGCAAACAAGCAATCGGACAGGCCATTCCACAGTCTCAAAATAGAACTTTCTTTTTTGAAAAAAAAACCCCACCATTTTCATACACGTGCCAAGAAATAACTGTATATATCAAACACTGAGCTAGGCAGATACATTGCTTTGGCATTTATCCTGCATCCTTCTGTAAAAAACCCTACAACTGTACATATTGAAACAGCTAAATGATCTCCTTTTTCTTTTATGCTACTGAGACCAGAACTAGTAAAAAGAGAGGTTAGTCCATGATAATGAAAGAAGATCAAGGAATAATTAGAAACAACTCAATTGTGAAGTCAGAAGCATTTACATTATTTCTATCAAAAAAGGCCAAATAGGAATGTAGTCAAGTATTGCCAATATTCCTGTCAGTGTTTTGGGGATAATGCTGTACCTAGGGCAAAATAACTCTGTCAGCTATTTTTCTGAGAAGCTGCAGGGATTAATGCTAGCTCTCTACTTTTAAATACTTGAGAAGTATTCAAATACAATGACAATGAGATTAAGTCAGACAGAAAAAAAAATAAAATTCTTTGCACACTGTATAATATTGGTAATAGCCAAAATAGCCAATTAAAAATAAAAAAAGACTTCTGTATGATTTGAAGTTCAATCAAAATGTTCCACTGAAAATGAAAACAGAGAGAGCATTCCCTGGCATATGTAAATAGTCTATACAATGTAATACTGGTAAACAAAACGTTACTATTTTCAAACCCTTTATTGCTAAAGAAAATAATTGGTCACTGATATCAGCCTCCACATCATGATGAATTGCGCTTATTCTGTTAAAGCAAACAATTTCTGTCCAGCATTATAGTGTCTTATAACTACAAACTATCAAAGAAATGAAAATATTAACATATTCCACAGATAAATATTGAAAAAGAATGAATACCTAGCTCCCTCTCTGCACTATAGTAATATGCTTAAAATGCTATTCTTAGGAGCAGCGGTTCTAAGTTATACTCAAAATTAAGACAGCAATGCTGTATGATACAAAAAGATCAAGTGAGAGATAATAAATAACAAAAAAGAAAATTATCTACTGACACAGTAAGGCAAGTTTTGTTCTCCACTTACCACTTCAGTTTCAAAACAATCCCTTCCTGAAGTTTAAATTAATCAAAAAACTTACAAGTCATGAAGATTATTTTTTTTTTTCATAATTATACCAGCTAGTCTCTTCTTCAACACAACTATTACCTCAAGAGAGCATACCTGAGACAGGTAAACTTTCAGCTAGTGACATCAACCACACTGTGAAACTCTCAGTTTACAGGCCCAAATATTACTTTCAGGCTTTTAAGCTTGAGCTGTGGTGGCTGACGAGCAAATGCAGGTCAGCTGCTGTTGTAACTGCTACATGGTGGTAAGTTCCAGCTGAGGAGAACTGCTGAACACTTCTTAAGTGGTGTCAACTGGAGTTGTCAGGAGATCATAAGCCAGAGCCCCAAGCAATTTGATTAGAATCAGAGAGTAACTGGATTACTGGAACTACTGAATGAGTATTTGATGAGCTGTATAATTTGTATGTTATCTTCACAGCACTACTAGCTCTAACACCTGCAACATGAATTAGTATCCACCCCTTCACATGCCAGGTGACTCAAGCCCCACTTAAAACAAACGAGATTTGTGCAAAGGTTTGCATTGAAACTGTTGAAAAAAATCAAAACTAACTATACCTTGATCTAATAATTCAGTAAAGATGCTTGCCAGCTCGATTGGCACATTCTCATTATTTTCTCTTCTTTCATTTTAACGGGCAGAGCTGGGACGTATTCTCTCCTAGAGGCAAGATGCAATCAGTCAGACAACTGGTGGCACCTTGTCTCTGTGAGAGGCAAAAGACTTACAGAGCCCAGAACACAATGAACGTTGGGTTCAGTGAGAGAGAGGGTCCCTGTCCTTCCTAGGGGCAGAAACTGCACAGTCAGCAGCACCTCGACTCTCTGGGAGCGTCTTTGCCAAGCCCGTTCTCACACATCAGTCTGGACCACTGAAAAATACCACGCACTGAAGAGAGGCAAAATGCTTTCCTCCAGCAGCTGCAGGAAGCAGGCCCATCAAGATAAGCCATGCCTACTGTTTTTTGAACATCAAATATGCCAGGGCAATCTGAGCATAAAACTTCTCTCTTGTATTCCTGCAAGCTACGGGGGTGCCCTATTCAGGTTTTAGTCATACTCCAGACAATTCTGAAGATTCCTTCTGGGCTGGCTAGACTTCCTGCCTAGAATTACTGTGAATTAAGAAACACAACCTTTGGCTTTTGTAGTAACATAAAATAAACATTTAAAATTAACATTTGTTTAAACACTGACAGGGTTTTTTTTTTATTCCTTTTGTAAATGACGTTGTCTGTTCCTACATTTCAGTCAAAAAGCTTAGATTCCAAACTCACAAGCTTTATTGTAGATTTTCATACTTGTAATGATCAAAATGCAACTTAAAACATGCCAACTAAAGTGAAATCAGCTCAGCTATGAAACAGGATTGCAGTTAGAGCTTTATCTGCCTCCACCCCTACAATTATTCCAAAGGAGAGAGACAGAGCAAGTTATGTTACTATTTATAGTAAAAGGAAATGATAAATATGAGTGCTTAGTAAATAGTAGGCAATAGAGAAAATACAGTAATTTGGAGTTATGTCTTCACTAATATCTAGTAATTCACAGGTGGCATGTCACGTCCGTGTGCTGCATTTTATTTGACATGTTCACAATCCTTTTAAAGTCAGTCACAAATCCAAACACAGTTAGCAGACAGGGTATTTAATAAAATCAGATTTATAAAACTATTACTGTGAGGAACGGCATTTCACCTATTACATTTTTCTAATACACAACCAGCTACTCAAATCAATAAAGAAAAACAATAAATAATCAAACTGTGGGAAAATGATTGAGACGTTATCAAAGCTATAAATACATCAAACATTTCTGATGAGATCATAACGCACTCTACGTGTTTTTCCCTTTTTTTTTTCCCCTTCACAAACCCTCTTCTGATATCCGCAGCTCCTAATCATTTTATTCTATAAATACAGCTTAGTTGACTAAGGCCGAAATGTGCTAAAGATGCGGTAGCGTTTCAAATTCATACATGAAACAATTTGGAAGCTTTCCCCCCCGGGCGCTGGCGGCTGCGGCTCCCGCTGCTCTGCTACCCACAATCCCCCCATTTACCTGCTCGCTGGGCTGCCTCAGCCCCGGTCAGGAAGTGGTAAAGCTGATCCAGCTTATCAGGCTGCTCCTCCAGGGACTCCCGCTGCCATATGGCTGACCCAGGCCCCGCAGCCTCCCTCAAGGCATTCCACTTCTGTATCAGAGTGAAGAGCTCGGAGAAGGACTTGTGATAACCCTGTCGCAGCATGTCTATGCAGATGTTCTTCTTGTATGAATTCCTGTTACTGGGAATAAGAAAAGAGAGATTTTAAGCCTTTAAACCCGTATTCTCTCCTCCGCCTTGCCAAATAAGTACAGATAACTAAAACAGCTTTCAAGAAGAGACCTCTGCAGTTCAGCAGCGGGGAAAAGGTATTTTTTCCTCCGCTCATAAAGCATTCCGCTAAAATATGATTACTAATGTCACACCCTAGGGAAGTAAATATGGCAATAATGAATAAATACCAATATATATATTGAAAACACGTTAAAAATACACTGGTATTCTTTAGCTGGTATTGGTAAAAAAGGCTGACTGATGGGGAAAAAACCCCCATGTTTACACTAGTTCATGAAAACACAATGAACTCTTAGCTTGCTTTAAAACACTGCACAGGGAAAAATGAAGCACATTCCACATATCAAAACAATGTATATGTTAAATAGTTTTGCTGTAGGATATGATGGCTTGGTTTAAAACGTCAAACAAATGCTATGCCAGAAACACAATCATTAGGTATTATTTTGCTGCTGTTTAGCATATAACTTCAGCTGGAACTGGTTTACTGATGCAAAAGTTTGATAATTTCTCCCTAATTTTAAAATCAAATGATGCAATGATGAATTTATATCAAAGTTATCTCATTCATAAACTCTGATAAGATATACATATCAAGAAGTTGTGTAATCAAATATTCTCAAGAGGTAATACATCTTTTGAGGTATAATTTATGGAAATAATCAAAATATTTCTTTTATGTGGCATGAAACAATCATTGTGTTTCTATCCTGGAGAAAACTATGAGTCCAATGGGACTGCCTGCAACACTCAAGTAGAGATGTAAAGGTTTGCAGGTGCAGGTATCTAGTGTGAGAAATCAAACCTTTGTCCCAGTAAAACAGCAAGGACCCAGATGTGTTAATTTTATTTTCTATATTCCACAAAGTTTCCAAACTGTTTTTAAGACTTCTCCGACTAAAATCCACTTAACTTCAAATTCTCAGCAGCTTTAAAATAAATATGGAATTCTAAAACCTGAGATTTATAGTGTATGTAACAAATTCAGATGACCTCACGCTAAACAATAGCCTAATGAGACTAATACTTCTAGCCCAAGAAGAGCTACTGCAGTTTTTAAAGTGATGTAAAAAACTTCTTAGCTAGATGTCAATGAAATAAACAACAATGTGAGATGTAAGAAGGAAATAATCTACATTGCTTCATATTTAATATGATTACAATAAAATCTATTAATTACTACATAGATACACATTAGTCCTTCGTATGTATTTCAGTACCAGTACCAGAACTGAACACAAAAATAGTACAAAATCCTGATACATACAATTCAGAGCAGACAGTACTGAATTTATTTTTAATAAAGAAATAGGCGGTTTTTGAGATTGATAAGCATACATTGTTCACATAGACAAGGGAAAATATACATCTGTTCTGTACCAGAAAACATTTGCATCATTTATCTTAGATAAGTAAATGAGAAATATCATAAACATTTAATTTTCCAGAATATGCTATATTTGTCATATATCAGATGCACAGTATACAGCTTAAAAATACTGTAAAGATATTATCTTAATACAGTACAATGTAGTCTCTGTATATGGAATGCCTTCTTTTATCTGTTTTAAAATTCTATCTAATTAAAAAAAATAATTGAAGCATACAGGTAAAAAATTCCTACCAACTTCCAGAGGCCTAGGACCAAATCCTACAGTAATATAACTCAGAGCAGTGGAACAACAATCTGTAGAGCAGACACACATACATGCATATTTATTTATATAATGCGATCTTATATATGTGTATATGCATGCACACATTAGATAATTACATTTCTTAGAAGTAAACAAGAAAGTACCGCCAAAAGATTCTAACAGTGACTAAACAAAATGTCATTCAAAAAACTGTGTCCATTTAATGTTTTATTTTCTGTAGACTGATGCATTTTACTTGAAGTCAAAGCACATTTTCCCCACAAGACAGCATTATTATTAGCAAATCAATACCAGAAAACACAACATACAGTAAACCAGATCAGTTTCAAAAATAGTCCCAATATTCTTTTAATAAATCCCATCCCAATTAATAAAGACATTGAAATGGTGCTGAAGTAATCATACAGTACAGAGCACCTATTTTCCTTAGGCAAAGATAGCTGATTTTAACTCACACGCAATGAAGCTATCTACTGTATAACCATTCCAATTTTAGAGGCATGAAGATAAAAGCTATCTCTCAGTTATACTTGAACACAGAAAACACAAAGCGCAAAATAATAATACTCTTATTTCCTGAAGTTTCTACGATATATAAGCCACAAATGACTGATCACACACAAACAATAAAATAGGGCTAGAAATGAATGATATTATGGGGATGAATGGTATTTGTGACACCTGAGAGAGCTTGACACTGCAACAATTTCTGAAGTAACTTCAGTTGAATGTTTTCAGTTATCAAAGTTCCAGACGAAAATGCCAGTGTCTTTTTTTTTTTTTTTTCCCCAACAAACAGTGCTTTCAAACAGAGGAGTGACGTAAGTAAACTTTTCATATCTTGAGCTGAACTAAAATTCTCAGTCCTCAAAATCCTTTTCATACGGCTTTTTATGATGTCATACAGCAGGTAAAATGAGAGGTTGAACAGAGTATCTTTATTTCTAATATCAACATCAAAAACTGATACCTAATTAAATGTACATGACTTATTTTATAAAATCCAACTGTTAACAGTATGTTTCTGCTACATTAATAAACTAGTTTACGCTAAACCTTTTGAACCTTACCACCTAATAAATTGTGATATATTATTAAACAAGTAAGCTTGTTTTTCTGCATTGCATCCGCGCCGATTTCAGGTTTCCTTTGAACAATTATGTTACTTCAAGAAGCAAAATGAAAAAAGACTGGCCTTTCATTAGGTTGAAGCAGAGGATGTTCCGAGAGGTTTAATGGTCTCTGGGGGCATCTACTGGAAATCTGGGAAACTGCAACCAGGACATGTTAATCAGGCAGCTGTCAGCGCGGCGAGGAAGGGCTGCAGAACAAAGAAGGGCACCGGCACGGATCAGAGGCGGGAGATGCGCGGGAGATGCGCTGCCACCGAGACCGGCTTAACGTTCCTCGGGAGCGGGAAAGCCCCGTGCCGCAAAGGCGCAAACACCGCCTGCTGCAAGCAATTAAACCAGCCCAATTAGAACGAGCAGACCGCTTTTGTAATGCTGGCCGTGTTTAATTTTAAAATTGAACCTTGGTAGGAATATAAACCTAAAGCCCTCTCTCCCCCTTTGACTGATCATGCGTGCAGGCTGGCAGAGAAAGATTTCAGATGGATTTTATTTTTTAAAACAAATTATTTTTTAATGAACACTGGAGCATATCCGTGCATTTATGGTTAAAACAAAGACACCGATTAATCTGATTTAATTTAAAGCAGATTTGTTTTATTTTTATAAACCCACGAAATTCAACAGATGAAAAACACAATAGTTAACACAAACACAGAGGCTGCTGAGAACCCACTGCTCCTCTGAGTGCACGCTCATCTCTGGCGTTACCAGAACCCTCTTGATGTTGCTCCATGTTTATTTACGCAGGTTGGGCAAAACGGTGCAATGAGGTCCACTTAGTGGATGCGGTTGGGTATCACGCATCCCTCCTACACCCTCAGTTACTGCGATGCAGTGTTTTATGCACCAGGCGCTGAAAAATTCTGCATTTCTGACACGGGGGGGGGGTGGGTGTCAGAAGAATTTTTAGCACCGAATAAATAACCACCAAAAGTTCAAGCTGCCATTTTAGTGGTACCATGCTATAGATGATGATTTCATGGATAATATGTCATCGGTGGAAGCAGCTATTTATTGAATGTGTATCTACAAGCTTGAAAAGGCACCGCTATTGTTAACACTGTGCTTTAAGTGCACCTGGATATTGCTACAGGCATTTTACTGTTCTTAAACTATACAGCTACTTAGATAATTTTCTTATATGGATTTCTTTTACTATTAGCATTGCTAGTCTAAAACGATCTAGAGTCATGCTGAGGATTCACAGAAATCTGATTCTAATCTGCCTTTACCAGTGCAAAAATCATAAATACTAATCTTCAGTGAGGCTAATGAAATTACACTGTGGTTACAATCTCAAGGACCTTCCTATGTCATGGTATTGTACTTTTACAAGACTCTTAAGCAATGCTGGGAGATCAGGACAGTACCATTCTGCATTCCCCTTAAAATCCTGTACAACAAAGCTATTTGCCTTTAGCTATTCTACCCTTTAGCTGAAAGAGAGAAAAAAGAAAAAAGAAATTGAGAGGCCAAGAGGCAGGTACTGATGGTACAGATTATCAAAATAGTATAGCATAACAGAATTACTAATTATAAGCTTAATTCTCCATGCCTCCTGTCTGGTGTGGTCAATTACAGACATGCAAAATAAGTGCAAAAGTTTAGTATTTTCAGATGACATATTTTTTTTTAATATCTTTAGATTTTGTATGATTAAATTAGTATTATAGGGTAATGCCAGCTGCTGATTACAATACAAGTGTACTGTAGCAATTACATTTTGTAAAGCACAAACCAGCATGGATTAAACAACGATAGTATATAAAATATTAAAGTGTACTTCCAGTGTAAAATAATTACTCTACCAATTATTATAATGTTTAAAAACTGTATTCAAATAGGTTTCATCCACTTGGGGTTTCCTTCTGCAGTCGGCAAGTCAATGACTGATATAAATGCCTTAGCTAAGGATCACAAAATTATGAAAAAATAATCGAGATATTCTTGCTTAAGTTTATTTAAACAAATACATTTCACTTTTTTCTCCCCACATTTCCTGTCTATAAATCTACAAGAAACTTAAAATTACATGAAGTATGTAAATGCTCAGCTACTTTGTGTTTAACCTATACGCAAACACACACAGCATAAACAAGGAGACACCAGAAATTCCTCACTAAAATTTGAAAAATATATGCATTAAGTAAAAACAAATACACTGTAGGAAACACTAAAAAGCCAAGCATGCTGTAAGAATTAATAACTTCAGGCTGCTCTGCTTAGGAATCAAAACAGGAATTACTGTTTAGTTATAGCTGGACAGCCAAAAACTGTTTGCAACACTGTTAGTGACCCACATCTAAAATAGAGTTAAAACTCCTGCAGGGCATTGCGGAGCGCAAAAAGCTCTTATGCAAACACTTGGTCAATATGGAAGCTGAAGATTTGACTGTCGCATTCAGTGATGTTACGATCCAGGTTACAGTGGTATAAAACCACGTACTCACACTGGTGAAGTCTACGTTGTCACGTGTCTGGGCTGCGATCCACCGAAGTTAGGTACACAGCTAACTTGAAAATATATCCGAGTACCTGAATTCAGTGTGAAAATTTATATACATAAGTACTTTGGTGAGTCAAGCCCTCAGTTGGTCAAGGTACTCACCACATTTTCACCACATACTGCTACTGATAACAAAGCTATTTAACTGAATCAGGGCACAGCCCTCTTTAATCCTAGTTTAAAGACTGTCCATTTAAATACTTTTCTTTTAATGAAATATTTACTGGCTGGTAATATGTAATTGTAGACTATAGTAATCTCATTAAAGAACGATATGAAAGTACAGTAAATGCCATTAAGTAGTATTAGATGGTTAGCTTACACATCAGAATTTTTGATTACTAAGGCTGAGAATTAAATTATATTGGGGTGGGGTGCATGTTTTTTTAATTCCAAATTATAAAGCTGAAATAGCTAATGTCCTAATACAAAAAGCATAAAGTCCACCAAACCCCCAAATGTTATAAAAAGCATTCCCTACTCTAAACAGTAAATAAAAAAACCTGCATGACGATTTGCACATATCACAAGAAGGAAGAACATCTACTTGAAATTGACTTTTGTTACAATTCAATTTTTTTTCAATAAGAAAAGGTTTATGGAGCTATGTATTCAGAGCTATTAATAGAAAAATGGAAAGAAGTATATCAGAAAATATATATAAAAGTACTTTATACCATATATAGGTACAATAACTTTCAGCATAAGTAATGCAGTATTTTCTTCTACTGCCTCACAGTCTCTGACTGTTGTCAAACCACACTTTAACCTAAATCATGCAATTAAAGGCAGATGCATAACCTGTCAGTAGGATCCTGTAAAGATCACATACATTGAACTCGCTTCCTTTTGTTCAAAGCTACACTGCCACTTTAATACTACATAAAATGAAAAATTAATCAATTATAAACATCAAAGGATGACACAGAAAAAGTATTTTAAAATGAATGTAAGTACTGTAGTAATTAAGAATCCTCATTAACCCAGAAAATGGAGATATAAATTTAGAAATGAACTTTTGGAACATTCTGTCCCTAAACATAAATGCAAAGAAAGCACTGAAAATAAAGATAAAAGTGCTACTGTTATAAAAATGTTCTTCATACAGGAGAACACACAACTTCTGCACACACACCTGTGATTATTTCAAGCACAATCAGAAAAAAAACATTATCTTCATTAATCTTTCTGCTTTTCTTTCTAAATTAATTATGTTCATTAACAAAAAGTAATTCCAACCATATTTTATGGACTATTATTTATCAAAATGAAGTATGTCTCAACTTTCCTCTTTTATTTCAGAGCTGACCTAATGGATTGAGAGCTAGAAACATCTGAGTTTGGAACCCTTTCCATTTGACTTGCATGATATTGGAGAAGTCATTAAATTTCTCTGAAAGTTTCCTTCACCGCGTGCAAAATCATCTTTAGAAAAAAAACCAAAATTATTTACTTTCTGTGTCTTCTGAAGCTGATGCTATGAATTGTCAAAAAATCCTATAGAAGGCTATGCATTCATTATACTATTGCTATGAACAATTCCCACAGTATTTTTGTGTTTGTTTATGATATCTCATTCAAGTCCCCAAAAGACCTTGCTCAGTAGTCCAAGGACAAACAGACCACACAGAGATTAAGAGGAAAAGAAAAAAGAGGATTTTACACAATTCAGCCGGATTCACTATGAGAATTATTAGGAAGTCATGATTGTACAAAGGCAAATTAGACTTTCTTTATTTCAGACTATTTTTGTATGTTAGTGATGCTTCACCTTTATGAAATGTTTTAAAAATAGAAGTCAATTGTGTATTGCTTGTACATTATCTTCAGTACTAAATATTGTTGAACTATTGAGAAATGAAAGCACTAGAAAATCGTAAGACCAAACTTAGTAAAAACAACAAGTTACATAAAAAAAGAAAAACTTCAGCTCACTGTGTTCTTCTTTATTAAAGTATGTCATGTATTTTATCTTTGCAAGAGTTTGATGAGTTTTTGCAAGTAAAATTCTGTTTCCTCTATACTTGCTAATAGTCATGAGAATCTGTAGTTTGCACCTTCCCATTAAAAATGTATTGTATTTTTTGAAATTATTCACCCCGCCTTTTATCCAGATCATGTCTTTGAAAGGAGGAAGTAGATAATAAATGGAATAATTCATGATTTCCCATTAAATATGAAACTTTCTTTTGCAGAGTTTAGAAAATGAAGTTCTACATAATGTACAGAAGTTGATTAGAACTTTTTTTAACCTTTTCAAGAAAAACCTTTCACATTACACAAAAGCACAGAGAAGTTTCTTTTAGAAAGGCAAGCCATTCACTTCGCACACAGTTCTGTTCTTTAGATCACCGCCTAATTACACTAAATAATATGTTTATCAGGCCTGGAATTCACAGAGATAATTCATCTAACCAAAAAGAATGTGTGCCTCTAAGTGCTAAAATATCTTTTGAAAGTTGTTTAATAAACATTGAATCCTGGTCATGGCAAGCAAGATTGTTAGGAATTATTCAGACAGAAAAAAATACATATTTAAATAATATTGTGAAAGAAATTTAAAATTTATCATCTAGCTCAATAAATGACTTGTGCCATCTCCCGTTCCACAATCAGCAGGGAGTTTGGGACAGAGTGCCTTAATTTAAAAATTTCTTTTACTATGAAAGGATACATTTCTTTGGTTCTGATTTACCCTTTTCCATAGTTTTTAGTATTTAAAAGTGAAGAAATATCCTTATAACATGCGAACGAGTTGACACAACATTCCACCAGTTCTCAACCAGTGTAATGCGAACAAAGAGGGTCATAAGGTGTTCACAGGTCATATCCGAAGATTGACATCAGCAAGAACAGCAAAATCTTCCTAGGACCTGAACATGAAAGGGAAACAACAGTTTTCCTTTGGCTGCTAAGCCCTTCTTTAGCTGCCTTGAGCTCTCCTCTCTCCCTCGTCTCCTTATACACAGAAGAAATGGAAGCAGCTCAAATCAGTGCATCACTACAAACAAGTACTGTGCAATCAAGAAGCAATATACAAGGGAAAAGGAGAATCTGCACCTACACATTTTCTCTCTGTGTCTGAAATTGCCTTTTGCAAGCTTTCTAGTAATAGCAGCTGCCCCTACTCCTTCCTTGCCTTAACCCCACACCAACAAGATATTTTTCCTAAGACTTATTCTTGGCAGTGCCCCTCCCGTGCCCCTTGAGAGCCCCACTCCATAACACAGAAATGGTCAAATCCACCTTACAACATAAAATTCCCAAGCCTAAATTATGCATGTTCTAGCTGGGAAGTCCCAGTAAATATTTCAGGTTGTGAAAAAGAAAACACAGCAATATGATAAGCTGTCAATGAAAAAAGGTTCCAATCTATTTGTTGAGTAAAAGATTTCATAGGTCACCTATGAAGTCACATTACTAATTTATTTGGTTGAGGTGACAGCTACTAAAAAGTCTGGATTAATCAAACCCTCAATCGGCTATTTGTGCTCAGCTGCCTTAAAGAACTGGTCCATGAACACAAAAGACTAGAATCAGAACAAATAGAAAAGCAAATATACCTAAAACTAAGTACCCAAACTCTCATGATGTAAATAACTTATAAACAGAGGACAAGATTAGAAGAAGTCTGGTCTAAAAGTAGGGCTTCCTAGTCCATCATGGCTATGATGAAAATAATGACTTAAACACCCCTCAAGCTAGGCCTTCCCCTCTTCATCAGCCCACAAACCCCACTCTTCTTCCTCAGTGGATCCTAGACCATCCTGACCTCTAATCAGTGGAGGAAGTTTCTTCCTCTTTAGTCTTGGAGGACACATAGGGTTGAATATTCAGAGGCCAACTGGTAGAAGAAGTAAGGATGCAGGAAAGAAATATTTCATTTCACAAACTTCTCTTGAGTACTAACACTTAATCCTTCATTAATTGTCTGATATCTTTTTTCCTTAACTCTACGTAGCTAATACTGACACTGAAAACTGCAGAAATTTGGGGAAGAGGGTAGTAAATAATTTGTCCCTTTTAATTCTTGCCCTGAAGTAATTTTCTATCAGATGGTACTAACAGAAGATTTAAAATGATGCCAGGTCACATTTGTTTTGGGCTTGCCAGCTTCTTGAAGAAATGCTGCCTCAGGAATTAGTGAATGCAACTTTCTAATACTTTTACCTGATCCTTTTGACAGCTTTCAAAATTGAATAGTTCTCCAGTGTGGGATTCAGCAATAAATGTACACGTGTACATCTGAGCTGGTGTCTCTAAGCTCTCTATACAAGCAATGGGGAGAAATAGGTGCTTCAAATGTACAATTCACCTTATTCTAAGGCAGTTGTCTGAATCATAAAAGGTGGGGCTCAACTAATCAAATTACCCATTCTTAATTATTTCTTCTGATTATATGGGGTGATTAAGGTAGTTCTCTGGATGAGTTAAACTTAGATGAAAACCCCTTTGGTATTTTTGCAGAGAAGGGCAAAGGTTTATGGAAGTAAAGGACTGCTACTATATTCACCAGTTACCACTCCTAGAGCAAAAATATTTTATTCTATCTTGCAGTATAAAATCTGCAAAGTAGTTTAATGATTGATCTTCCCAGTATTAGCTGAGGTAGCTGGCAATTGCTCTTGGGGTCACAGCCCACCTGCGAATGAAAGCCTTTGCCTTTTTGCCTTCCAGATAATCTTGACGTGCACCAGCCTTCTGGTGAATTCTAAGCAGAACAATCCACTGTATCTCAAACACATCTGATCAAATGCATGTAAGATAATCTTGCCTCCTGCCTGAAAGTCATAGCAGAGCACGTCTTTACTGACAAAAATTTATCAAGGCAAGCTTTCCAAAACTCACTGATGCACCACACGCAAGACAGAAAACACAAATACAAATTTCCTGGATATCTAGGTCAGCCCCTATCATCTCTGAAAATAATTCAGATGTCATCTGACTATCAATGAGTCGAATGAGGACACTAGAACTCTGTCATCCAATTTATAGAAATACATCTAGTAAAATCGCTAATTACTACTAAAAATTACTACTAAACAAAACTGATCCTCTCATCAAAAAGATTTCAAAGTCCCTCTTTTTAGTCTTTAACTCTTTTTTCATGATGTAGTTGTCTTTGGGCAGTTTTCATTTGTACGAAGAGAAGGGAACTTTTACTTGATCTTTCTGGCCCTGACAAAAAGATCAGGAAACAGGAATGACAATATGAAATTCTGGTCCATTCTAGGTTCCAAACTCATTTGAAGATTCAACCCTGGAATCAATCTCTTGATAGGAAATGCCTTACTTTACAGTTCATCAGGAACTTTTTGACTCTTAAATCAGTCATAAGGACAATTTTTAATCTTTACTGCAACCCGATTTTGAGCCATTAATGATTTGGTGAGTCAAGGCCAAGAACAGAAAGTATCAGGGAAAGCACACTGAAGGCCAGTGGAATCATCCAACCTCCTCATAAGCTTACAAAAGCCTAATTCTGTGGCAGGAAAGTGGTCACATTCTGCATTAACGGAACTCTTTTATTTTTTTTTTCCATTTCCAGCTTCTTACACCACATTAACTTCTTATTTCAAGTTAAAGTCTTAGAGAAGGAAACAAAAGCAAAATCAATGAAAAAAAACCAACAACAAAGCAATATCCTGTTTTAATATAATTAAAGCGCTATCTTTCTTAAGCACTGTTTTTTCTTCCTCTTCTATCATATCACCCTGGGACAAAAAATTATTACAAATAAAAAAAAATGAAAAACATCTCCACATTTTTCCACAGAAAAATGAGATTATAACATAAACACATGGAATTTAATGGAATTCTTCTCATTTGCTCACGCTTGGAACACTGTACAATACTGCATAATAGGAGGATAACTGCAACACTGCAACCTTTTTTTTCCCCTTCAACTATGAAGAAATGAGGTTATCTTAATTTTAAAAATATTGCGAAGGATACAATTTTAGGGAACAGCTTTAAAGAACACTGCTTGTTTCCATAAATGTGATCCTATCTATACACTCCTTTATTTAGAATGTAATAAACTTGTAATCTGCTTAACGCGCACCAAAAAAATAAAGGATGTTTAATATTAAGCAGGAATGTGGCTACAATAGTTTGTCTTGGCAAAATAATGACTGACTTATCAAGTTAACCTCCATATTAAACCAAAGTACAGATATTTAGGTGGCAAAAGAAAGATACCCCGTCCTTTACAAAGAAGTGCAATATTTACTTCTGGAATTGAAAGAATATTAAAAAAAAAATCCCACCTAATCAGCATATTTCCCATACTTTTTAAAATAAAAACATCTGTTGTCTGCTGACACATACAAAGCATAACACTGATTTCGGTAAGATCATTTACAGATATGACATTGCTTTATTTTATAAATTGGTTTAAAATTACAGTTGATGTATTTAGTTTTTCATAACTAGATTAGCCTAGTATTATTATAACTGTGTAGCTGCTAGTTTGTTACCATTTGTTTGCTCTCAAATGATTATATCATGTTTATGGAACAGCATTAGTAAATTACTTAATATGGAAATTTTGTAACTGCTGAGCAATTAGTAAAAGCTAAAATTCTAAGAATAATTAAATACACAGAAGATAAATGTAATCTTTTAAAAGATATACTTAAAATATCTCCATAGAAATAAACCAGAATACATATGATATTTCAGCTTAATCTTCTAAGAGGCTTTGATAACTTTGAAAAACAGCACACTACAAAATAATACGGAAACACCCCATTTTGTGCAGGTATTCCAGATGAGATGATAAAATTCTCACTTCATTGTGGATTTGCTTGCTGGTTTCCTTTTCCACAACCTCCAGACTCAGTGTTTGGATATAAAAAGAAAAATTGTATAGGAGGGTTTTTGGGTTTTTTGTGTTTTGTTTTGGTTGGTTTGTGGGTTGTTTTTTTTTCCAGTAGCAGTAAAAGGCTGACCTGATCAAATCAGAGCTGTAAAATGCACTTTGAAGCCCCAAGGCCTTCCTAAAATAGCAGTGGCTTCCTGTGTAATCACAGAGAGAACACTTCTGTCCCTAGCACAGTGTGTGTACTGTGGAAATCCACTGGGGCTAAAGACTGGAACAGCTCACTGGGAAGGCAAGTCAGGCTGTAATAATTGTAGCGTAACGACTACAGCAACACTGCATAGCTGGTATGGAACTAGGGTGACAATCAGCAAATGCACTTATTTCTGTTCTTCCTCCCTGAGGTATCATACTTCTGCCCCCCTCACAGAGCAACCATGCTACCCTTAATTCAGGGGACAGGACCTCTGTCAACACAGCATTTGCTCAGGAAGGGTCTGTTCCTCATGTTGGTCCAGCTCATGCCAAATGTGACCGAATCACAGACCAATCTTAGTTTTTTCTCTTCAAGCAGGGAATATTTAAACCAGCAATGACAGCTAGCACAATTAGTATGACAGCATGATCAAAGGTAACTGTCCCACATCAACCATGTGTACTCACAGAGCAGTAACATGGCACTTCCCACTGCCTCAACTAACCCACTTCCCTGCCACTCTCAGGCTGCTCTCTCCCACAGACTGTGACCACGATAATAGAAACTCTCCTACAGAAACAAAGGAACTTTGAAACTTGAACTTTGCAAACCCTAGGATGACATACTGAGAAAGTCCTGCCCAATCCCACCATTGAACTAATCTTTAGTCCATCATCTTTGAACCTAGTCTTAATTCAAATAAAAGAAGTGGGGCACGAGGATGCTTCAAACAAATCGCTCTCCTAGATCATGGGACCAGACACATTCCAGCCTTTGCACTGACAGCCAGAACACTTACTGGCTTTATCGTGGCACCATCGTAAAAATAAAGGTGAATTGGACATGTATCACAGGAAAGGGAAGTGTGTCTGCTGGCTGGCTGAGTATTATATGGTATGGTTTTAGGACGCTGCAAAAGTTATTATCCCTCAACTCAAATTTAGCAATTTTCCAGATTTTAAGTTGAAAGTTTTTAGGGAAGGTTTGCAGATACATTCTTAGGATAGGAAGCAGAAAAGAAGCACGCTTTGCAAGAAACTAGCTGGTCGAATTCCTGTCTGATTGATAGAATGTTCTTATGCTGCAAGGGTGATCTTGCAATATTAATTGTTAAGGTGCCTAGAGCCCTTGTATATGCATCTTTTTATTATTTAAATATTGAAATAAATAAATCATCTCACTTAAGCAACCAGCAATTCAGATTTGTTAGAATTCTTTCATTAATTTTGATGGTGCTGAACCCCAGATCTGTTAAAAGACTCCAGAAGAATAAGTCAGTTGTAGTCTCTTGTAACTTCTAAATGTAAATACCTCAGCTGTAAGAAATCAAAAGTTATCTCGATTTCTTTCATTCATTGGGTTTTTAAATAACTAATGGTGTATTAAATGCTTTACCGCCGAAGTCAGCACTTGGGCTTGGCTAAATAATAATTCAAAATTACAAGAACGTGTATGTCGGTATGCTAAACTTCCACCCCAGAGGAGATATTTCACAGAGGCTCAGAAAAAAAAAAGCAAGAAAAAAAAAAGCAGCACAATTTCAAATATAATTACTGACACAATCTTAACAATAATGTTACAAAAGTGATATAATACTTTAGTAAATATAAAAATTAGTAAAACTAAGGAGTTAAATGCTTTGATATATTTAAGATCAGGAGAAATGAACCATCATTATTTAATATCAACTTCAATTTTTAAATGCCAAGTTCCACTAAAAAGGGTAGGGCCTAGGGAACTTTAAATTTAAATGATTATGATGACTAGAAACAAAGGAAACAATAAACTTATGGATGTTAAAATGCCTCAAAAAAGCCAACTTACGCAGCAGCTTCTTGTTTTGACAGCCCTTTGATATTCTTCGCCAAATAATCATCTATGCCATCTTTGTCTTTGATCAAATGAATCCTAAATTTAAATGAAAAAAATTAAAAGAAACACTGTGCGGTGCTAACATAGACTTCTGCAGCATGTATAATATATTAGCATTGCCAAGTAGAGCTAAAAACTGAAATATTGACTAAGTAATATATCAGACATTCTATAAGCATATACAAATATCTTTTTAATTTTTTGGTCTCTAACTATTTAAAATCTTTATTTCTGAAAGCAAACAGAGTTGGTATTAGTTCTCAAGGACCTGGTTATCTAATATTTCTGTCTAAACTAGAAGAAATCGTGTATTAGCAAAAGAAACAATAATTGATTAAGCTATCCATTTTAAACTGTTTTCTAAACCAGAGCCATTACGTTTTTGCATTAACAGTATGGACCAGAGTGGTCCCATCTATTTTCTATTTAACTTTTTCAAAATTAAAAAAAGACAACTAAAAAATCTCAAACTCAAGCCAAAATGTTTTCCTTAGTGCAATCCAGACTTTTAATACTGCTCTCAGCTATCCACAGTTTGACCAGCATATTGCAAAAGGTGCAGACTAAGAGGGTAATTCAAAGGGCATTAAAATAAACAGCAAATTCCAGGATGCATGGATCTAATTTTAAGATTTGAACTGTACATCATTTCACCTTTCACTTGAGCCATCATCTCTTTGCATCTCCGCTCTGATACAGAAGAGATGCCTTGAATTTTAAAGGATAATATGCGCTTACTGACCATAAATTGTATTTAAATAGATTCTGATATCCCGACTGTAGAGGATATTATCTTTATAAAAATAATAAGAATTTATTCTTCTTTAAAAAAGCACAAAGATTGTCTGGTTAATCACTCAAAGATAAAAGAAATTCAACATTGGTGCTCCACATAAATCTATTACTTTCTTCTTTCTCTGTCTGTATCACACTGCTGTCTTTCATTACAGCGATGAGAGTAAATTCTTTTCGTAATGTTAGCTAATATAAGCGTCATGCTCCTTATTGTTCTGAGAATACCAAAGACACTTCATGAAGTTCATTTAAATGAAAACAAAACTGCTAAGCAATGTAGAGCTATTTTGACATGTCTGTATTTAAAACAATGCAATAGTGAAAACTTCCGGCACAAATAGGGCATTTAAATTTGTTCCAGAATTTACTACTGCTAAGCTGCACCAACAGAGGTTTGTGCTTTCAAGCTGCACGTAACACAACCCATGTGAGTTGCTGCTGACCACGCAAAAAGTACACCTTATGGATATTGCTACAAAAATTCAGCTACAGTCAATATCAAAAATATAAATCATTACCAAAATTTTCACTATTTCACAAAAATAGTCACAATTTAGGAAGATACATAATGTCATAAGTATAATGAAGGTAAGGTAATTATTGTATATTTCAAACTGATGTAAAACATCAATATACACTAGGTTTATGTAAGGTAATAGAAAAAATGAAAAATAGCATCTCTGGGTAATTAAATATATAAGGTATTCAGTAGAAAACATAAAAACCCCTGACGGTCCTTTTTACTTTAAGACCGCAAAAATGAGCTTTCTGCAAATCAGGAGCATATAGAGAACACACCAGATATGGGGAGAGGGGAGAGCCCAAACCCCCAAACTAAACCAAGCAAATTCCTAGGCATTCCTATCAGCTTGCTGCAATTTAATCCACACTGCAGTTAAAAATCATCTCAAACTGGAACAAAGGGAAGCCTGATGCCTTCTCATTACGTTCTCAAAGAATTTTAATAAAAAACAATCAAAGGAAAAGCCCATAAAATCATTTACAATTTAAAATATCACCTGCCTTATAGTTAAGATATAAATGTCTGAGTTCTGCTTGGTAACACCCTCTAACTTAAGGACAATTACAGTCAAGGGAAGAAAAACAAAAGCAACAACTTGCAAACCAGTTACTGTTTACATAAGTCTGCAATACCTTGCATTGGACTGATTCAACTACAAACACGGTCATACATCATAAAGAATTTAACTTACTAAAATGACTTATCTTATCCTGGCTGTCATTATCAATGATGTTAATGTAGCAATAACACAGAAAAGACAGGCAGATGATACATAGAAAAAAAAAACCACAGTAGAAAATTCCATCAACTACAATAATCATTATTTTAAAATGTCTTGTTATATGCAATGAGAATTAAAAACAATAAAAGCAACTAATGTGCAGAACTGAGGCTGTGACTTGGAGTGGACATTGTTTCTTAATAGAGAAATGAGGTAAGGATGGCACTGGCTAAAAGGCATTGCTTCCTTTCTTCCAGAAGTTCTCACTTGCTTTTCCCAAACTTTTTTAGCCTTATTTCTCCAGTGTTTCCATGATGACTCACTATATTGCATAAATAGTTTATAAAAAAGTCTACTTCCCCTATAAATTGGCTCCTATTTAATTTTAAATCACTCACTTCTGAAAGACAAATGTATTTTAATCCAATGGACACCTACCTCAGAGTTAACGTTCTACACAATGCATTCCAATAACTATTTCTCTTACCAGTCTATGCAGCAAAAAAATAGATACTGATAGTTTTCCTAGAAACAAACTTTATCATAAACACACCTAGCTTTTCAACCAAAGAACAAAATGAAGTTGCAGAAATGACAAAACTCATTTGCACCTTTCTATCCCCACTGCCCATTCCGTTAACTCATACTCCAGTTTTCTCAAAATTTCGTACCAAAGAAAATGGCAGAGCTTGTTTCGCTCTACTCAGTAGGCAACTACAGCATGGTTTCAACCATTACAGCATCGAACGTTTATTTTCTGCAAATAGGCACAACTTCTATGGAACTGCTGTAGAATGATCTTCTTGAACATGAAACTCCCCAAGTAAAGGGAAAAATCAAGCCTCCCATCTCTGTGTTGAGTTCTCCAGCAGCACAGTTACTAGAAAAAGTGATGGCTGCAATGTTTCTTGATTTTTATTGCTTTTAGACATGGACAAGCAGTTGCTGAACTCTGAGATGCCCCAGATCTTTCAGGTAAAAAAAAAAAAAGAACAAAAAAAGAACAAAAAAAAGAAGAGGAGGAAGAAGAAAATAATCATAATTCTTTCTGAAATGGAAGGAATTCCAGGAAAAAGAGCATAGTCGGGAAGAGTAGAAGAGTAGTATCTGAGAGACAACAACGTATGGATAAAAGGAGAAATGAGTGCAATGGAATGGAAAGCCATGTAGTCATGTGCCCACATGAAGAGGGCTTGAAAGTATTATGGCGCTGTTGCTAACTCTCTCAGTTATCAAGTACACAATAATGTTTTTCAAGCCAGTTTTATAAATGTCATGGTTTTTCATCCAAATAAGTACATAACTTCCTATGGCTCTTGAAGGGGCTTCGAAAAATTAGGATGAAATATCTACCTTAAACAGAACACATTTCCTATTTCGTTTTTTTTTTTTTTTCCTTTTTAATTATGAAACTTTCCTAAGAGAGAATTTCCTTGCCTCTGATTTTTGCAGTTTTAAATATTGCAAAAAAGCAAACATAATTTGCCCCCTCGGCATAACTGATTGAAGATATTCACGGTAAAAAAGATACTCTGAAAGAAAAGTGGTACATACCTTGCAAAGTCTAATGCGGGACAAACAGTCTGCTCCATGAACCTGGGATGCTCCCCTGGGCTTTTTAGGATTGCTTGAGGCAACACATTCATTTTAACTAAAACAAACAAACAAAACCAACTTTGCTTGAAACTATGTCTTCACAGTGATGTGGATTTTTATCCTTCTTATGCTGTTTCCCAGTCAACTCTTTTATTTCCAGTGTATTATGTGTAAAATCGGACTCCAGGTCCACACACATCTCTTCAGGCCTCAGCATTACCTCAGTAGGACATAATGCATAGGAATGGTTGTGACCATACTTTCAACGTTTTTTTTCTCTTTCATTGAAGTGCTTTTCATTTGCACAGGGACACATGATGCAGGAATCTTACTTGCATGTGATTCCCTGTGCTTCCTCTAGCTATCTAGGTCCAAATATTAATAATATTTTAAGTTAATACGTAAGGTGGAGAAATGATTGAACATGCACTGTGCAATATAACAACAGGCACTGTATTAACATTTGAAATATATAACCGTAACAGTAACAATCTTTTGAATAAAAAATGTAAGTAATGTTATACTTACAACACAGGGGTTTACTTAAAACAAAAGCCGAAAGCCGCACAGTTAGTAGAATCATCTAACTCGTCATTTTGAAGAACATAAATGCTAATAGGACTTTTTTGTCACATAGAGCTACTGTGTTTTTTCCCCAAGTATTCAGTCTGCACTTCCTACCATTAAAGTTTCAGCTGCCAGTTCCTTCATTTTGCATGTCTGTGATCTGAGGACGTTAGCAGCAGGAGCACCCTTACTTTTAAATTTGGTTTAATGTAGTATTGCATGCCCTGCTGGTAGGCCTCAAGGCACAAACTTTTAATAGGGATGGGAAAACAGAATATAAATGGGGGCGGGAATTTAACTATTTGCTAAATTTAGTGAAAGGAAATTTATTTTACAGGAAATAAATGTTAGATACGAATGAACTTGATACTGAATGATCAGCATCAGACTAGAAGATATATTAGCCTTTTCAGGATCAAAAGCCGTTTCATTGATGCAATATTTTGCTACAGTTCTAGTGAGGTTTTTTTTTTTAATTGTGATACTTAGAATGAAATAACAAAAATAATTATAGGTTGAAAAGATGACAGGATATGATATTGCCCCCAAGTCATTCTTTTAGGGCTTAGTACTAATGACAGCATTTAAAAGAAAAAATATTATTTATAAATAAACTAGTCTATAATCAGAGGCAACAACATTTTACACTATAAAAGATTACACTTCTTAGAGAGAATGACAGGTTTCTATCCAGAAGCACTACAGAAAGGAAAATATCTTTTTAGGAATATGCTATTTAGTGAGAAATAGTAATTAAACTTTGGAACAATGCTGAGAGAAAATGCAAACCTTTGCTACAACCCTCTTAGTTTTGAGGTATTAGTCAAGCAAACAGAACACATCTTAGTGGCAGCTGCTGAATTTGGCAAGGCAGGCGAGCTGATCGTCTGCAGCTGTGGGGCAGAAAAGGCAGGGGGGTTAAGCACCTGAGAGGAGACCCTGAAAGCCCTGATAGAGCCACTTAAACCATGAAAAGCTATGGACAGGCAGGTGTACTTTGTAGCATGCCACAGGTCTCAGGCTGCAGGTTGCACCCACATAGGACCTGGCTGGAGCACACAGGAGCTCCTTGCTGGCCCACACGGTCCAGGTTCCCACCACACAGAAATCAAGCATAGGACAAGACAGGCTGGCAGGCACACAAGTCTCACACCAACAGGAGGCACAGACACAGATGTCTTTCAGAGTCCATTACTGCCTCACAAGGACTAAAACTATTTCCCTGACTCATATTTCAAACTCAAAGCTTAAGAATGGAAAAAAACCCTGCTTCATAATAATGTCATTTTTTTTATTTTAGAGGTGGGAGGTTGCTTTCACAGAGAAACGGATGGTGTCTTCCCCTCATTTCCAAGGTAACTGTAATATTTACAGGTAAATTACAACCACAGAGACACATGATAGAAGGTATCAGCAATAGGTCCTTCTGAAACAGGTGCAGTTATATTAATTTAAAGACTGCCAACCCCTTTACTCCTTTATTATAAGGCCCAAGCCCTATCTCATTTACGTAATCAAACACCCACAGAATACAGCAAAAGACAAGGCAGCGCAGCTTGTTTCTACGGACGTGCTGTATTTAGTGACGTGATCAAGGAAATCTCCCCACAGGCTGGAATCGCTCCAGCGTGCATTGAAGCTGAAGGTAAAAGCCCAACTTAATCTAACGGCCTTTTCTGGCACATTTTAGGAAACCTGTTCGCCTCACCTAGCTCTTCCCACACAATTTCTGAGGTACACATAAACCTAACTGGAGGGTGAGGGTTTCCCAGCAAGAGGAGTAGCCTGGGAAGTGGGCACGGCTACATCCACCTGCTTTTGTGGAGGTATTTGCTACCCAGCACCTCATAAAATAAAAGGCTGTGTGGCAGGACAGACTTACAGCCAGGTTGCTTTACTACACTGAAAGTGCTGATATGATTTATTTAAAAAAAAAACCAAACAAACCAACATTTTTTTTTTAAATCTATTGCCAGCATGATAGGTGTAGTTTGTTCCAGGTAACCTGGAGAAGGGATGGCCCCAGATAGCATTTAGTTTTAAGGCGCTCAACCCATACCCTGGAGCTCCTCCGGCCCTGTGGCTGTGAGAAGATGGCCGCCCTTCCCTGCCCCCTGGCCCTCACCCACCGCTACCCGCGTACACTTCACACACAGCCACAGACCCCCTCACGTATTAACCACCCCTATATACTACATACCCTCAACCCTTGGCTCTGGTAATGCCTCAGCCCCTAAAAAAAAAAAAAAAAAAAAGTAAGTATATATAAAAATAGTGGTTGAACTTTCCAGGGGAACAGACCTCTGCTCATGGCGCAGCTGCAGGAGGAGGCCTTCACCCGGCGCTCAACGGCTCCCGTTACTCAGGGGAGCCGGAGGCGGCCGGTGGCGGCCCGGCCCGGCTGCCGCCACTCTCCGCGTCCTCGCCATGGCGACAGGAGGGAGCGGGCGGCGCCGAGGGCCGGGCCTCCGGCCCCGCCGCCTTCCCCGAAGCCGGAGGTCCCAGGCGGCGCCGCCCGCTTGTGGGCGCCCCGGGGCGAGGCAGCTCTGCGCCGAGGCCGTGAGGGGTCAGACCGGAGGCCTGCGGGCCAGGCGAGCCGCGAAGTCCGATTTCGGCCATGAAAAATCGTGGAAGCTGTGAGAAATGATCGTGCCGCTGGACTGGGCACTGGTGGGGCCTCATCTCGAGGGCTGGGTTCAGTTCTGGGCCCCTCACCACAAGAAGGACATTGAGGGGCTGGAGTGTGTCCAGAGGAGAGCCACCAAGCCGGTGAGGGGTCTGGAGAACAAGTCATATGAGGAGAGGCTGAGGGAACTGGGCTTGTTTAGTTTGGAGAAGAGGAGGCTGAGGGGACACCTCCTTGCCCTCTACAGCTCCCTCACAGGAGGGTACAGAGAGGTGGGGCTTGGCCTCTTCTCCCAAGGGAATCATGACAGGACCAGAGGAACTGGTCTGAAGTTGGGGCAGGGGAGGTTCAGATGAGATCTTAGGAAGAATGACTTTCCTGAGAGGGTGGTCAGGCACTGGAAGGGCCTGCCCAGGGAGGTGGTGGAGTCACCATCCCTGGAGGGATTTAAGAAACATCTAGACGTGGCACTTCAGGGCATGCTCTAGTGCCCGAGATTGTTGGGTGTGGTGATTGTTGTGGTGATGAGGTGATTATTTTTTTTTGTTTTGGTGTTGTGTGTGGGTGTTTTTTGTTTTTGTTTCTTTTCGGTTGGACTCAATGATCTCAAAGGTCCCTTCCAACCATGAAGATTCTGTGATTCTGTGAAATCGGCATGGCTGGAGGTGTTGGGGCGTGAACGGGGCCTCCAGCTAATGGGAGGTGTTGGTGCGTGACTCAAATGGGCGCCAAATGAGCTTATCATAACTGGGAGCATCTCTCAAAGCTAAGTAAGCGTCTGAAGTTGGCAAGCAAAGAGTCAGTGACAACATGACATCGGTACTTACAGGAAGGTCTGTGGGCAGCCTCCTAGATTATAGATGAACGCTTGCAGTGAGCGGGCTTTTTTCTTTCAGGACCTCTGATCTTCTCCGGCATCCTTCAGGACGTTCGAGCTGTGGAAAAGAGCAAGTAGAAGAGACTAGTCTTAATCTCTAAGTAAGTGACATAACATGAAATCTTTTTGGTTTGTGGAAAAATTTCGTCGCTTTTTGTTGGTGAGAGCCTGCTGCTTAATTTACTGTAAGAAAGGAAGCGTCCTTCTGAGGGACTGGTTGGCTGGGGAGGCTGGGAGCTTAGAAGAAATGGGAATAATGAGAAGAAACTAATGAGGTTTTGGTAAGTGCAAATGAAAATGATAAGAGAAACCATAATCAGGATGCTAAAGAATACAAAGAGCAGAGATTTTTCAGTAGTCTCTTTTTTTACTGTTGGAAACTTCACACCAGCAGTAGAGGTCATTTTTTTAGCACAGGCTTGACCTAGTTTTTATTGCTAAAACTGTTTGGAAAACTGGAATGTCAAATTCAATTGTTGTGATCTATTTTGGAAGGATCAAGTGGACAGAAAGCACTCCAAAAATGGCATTACCTGTTTCTGAGTTGATGGCAATTGGAAGCAAATGATCTTGAATGTTTATGGGTCATTGTTCTAACAGATAAGTCAGAAGTTGACAGGGTACTTAGCCGATATCAAATCACACTAGAGAACAGCGTGACCTGTGCCTTACCCACCTACAACATATAGGGAAAACACTGCTGTACTGTAGTGAATTCCAATCTGAGTGACATATGCTGGAGGTCTCGTGCTGCCAGTGTTAAAATGTACTTGGAATTTCAAAATATTTTAAATGTCAACTTCCTAACTCAAAAAGTGTTGCACCCAACACAGGGGAATTCTGTATTAGACCTCATCTTGTCACATGAAAAGGAATTGACCACAGAACTAAAAATTAGCCATAACTTAGGTATAACTGATAATGATTTGATCACATTTGTTATGTGCAAGCAGAATAAAGTCCAAACCAATAATATAGATATTTAATGATTCAAATGGGATAATTTTATAAAGGTGAATACTATTATAAGGTAAATGAGTTGGGAGAAAATTTAATCTGAAATGGGAGAATGATAATTGGAAACTGTTTAAGCATGTGAGCCCAGATACCCACAAATAATAATAATCCCACAACTAAGGAATACATTTGCTGGAAAGCCAGGGTGTTTTAGAAGCAAAACATCTGTGAAACAGAGGAAGGAATCTGGTATCATACATGTGTGCTGGAAGCTAGGAATTGTGGAAAATTGCTGTGGGAAGTAAAAGGTTATAAGGGAAATATACATATGGTCAACAGAGTTAAAATGAGGCAAATGAATTTTTTTTTTCAAGTAGAGAATATAGAAAATTATCTGAATCATGAGAAGACCTTATTAAGGGACGAAGAAGTCAGCTTTAGCCATAATTAGCAACAAACGTGGAATGTTAAAACATATACATATTTCTGTGCATTTGGGAAGACGGCAGCTGACAGTTACGTTGTATGGTACTGAAGAGTTGTTTTCTATTCAAGTGATAATGCAGGAGGACAGTTCAACTTGAGTTACTGAAAAAAACTGGCATAATAGAGTTTTGAATGAACATGTCAAGAAGTTGTATGCACTCCAGTCCTCATATTCAGGTGGTCCTGGAACACATTTACATAAAGAGGGTAAAGCTAGTATTGTTCTAATACTTTAAAAGAATAAATGGGATACTAGTAGTTTATCAGTGTGACATTGGTCACAGGCAAAAGACAGAATAGCCGATGTAAAATTCAGTTAACAAGGAATTTAAAAGATGACAGATAATTCCAATTAGCATGGGCTTCTGCTAAAAAAATATATACATATCCTGGCAGAAAAATAGAGCCTGGCAGACAGACTCTGTTGTCGTAGTAAAGCTGCATGTTTCACGTATTGATGTAATTTAATTAGACTTCAGTAAAGCATTTGACTTATTATCATATGGCTTTTTGGATTAAGCACTTCAATGACACAATTATTTATATCCTATCCTATACAAAAAAACTTGTAAAAACTTAAAAGATAAACCAGCAGATTTTAAATCACTGGTAATATTCTGGAATGATATCTGAAGTACTTCACAAGCAGCCATTTTATACCATGGCTACACCTTGCGTGTTAAGGAAGGAAAGAAAGAATTGTTTTATGGAGATGTGTTCAAAGGATCCTGCATGCCAAACAATATGTAACTTAGAGAGAACACTCTTTAGCAAACAATCTTAGACAGTCTGTATCTATATAGTAATATGAAGAGGCAGTGGCCTTTCTGTAGTTAAGGATGAAACCAACTCCTATTACAATGCTGTGTTGCAGTACTAACATAATTGGTCTAGAAGTGGCCTGCAAGTCCTGAAGGGAAAGGGTATCTGTCCTTGGGAAAAAAAAAAGTAATATTCAATTGCTAACACTTTTTGTTCCTGTCGTTGGGGTTCATCTTCTTTGAATTCTGTAAGCACTGATAATGTCCAAGAAAGGATAATATTTTGTAGCAGATCAACTTTGCAAAAACTGTTCGTATGAAAAATTAATTTCTTTGAGCAAAACTTGGTGTTCATATGTTGGCATATTCAAAAATGTAATCTAAAGGAGCAAAAAGTGCAATATATTGATCATTTTGAGTAGCTGGTACCCTGAGGAAATGTGTTTGTGCAGTTTTAATGGTTGTGTGAGAAAGGAATTGCTAATATACTGTCTGTGCTTAAATGCATCAATACCGAAAACTTACCAGAACATATCTGGATACTCTTGAATACTGAATACTTAAATACTGCTCATGAAACTAGTTAAGAACCTGTGTGCTATTACTTTAACTATATTAAAAAAAAAAAAAAAGGAAAAAAAAAATGTGACTCCTGCCATATCTCCAAATGGATTATCTTTCCATAAAATAATTTCTTTTTCTTCTGCATCTTTTACTTAAACATGTGAGAGGTAAAAAGCGTTTCTACCTTTCTGGTGTTCCTACATTAGTGAAATGTGTAAATTGCTGTTCTAAGTAGTTATTATAGGCCAAGTACCACCAGAAATGTTTTTCTCTTACGCACACACGAGACACTTCCCCAGGTACATTATAATGTTTTTCTTTCACAGCAGACTCTTCAAAACCATATTTAGGTACCTTACTTGGGATCACTCTGTACATGATATCTCTCTGGTCTCTTTAGAGATGAGCGTGAGGATTTTGTGGACCAATCTGCTAGTATAGAGCCCAGTTCTGCTATGCATTGACCAGCTGCTTTGTTGGTAGGTGCTGGTGATGCTGCAAAACTTGCTGGTCAGGTACCAGCATAAAGACAGCATGTGAAGAAGCAAGTGAGGTAAATGCAGAGCCCTCACAAGTAATGGCCGTGGTACAGGTAGTAACTAGCCAAGGAAGGCTGTGCCAGGCAAGACCTGATACGGCTCTTTTTGACAGCAATAAAGTATTACCGAGTATAAAAGTTGCTTTTCCTACAAAAGCCTTCTCTTAATATTAGAGGCAGTTGGAATACACGACTAAATTGAAGGATTTTTCTCTTTTATGGATTTTTTCTTTATGGCAAATACATCTTTACATCTGAATAAGTAGTATCATACTGACTAAAGATTTCCACTGTTCTTTTACTGTGGCACTTGCATCCTGTTTAACCAACCTCTGCAATATTTCTACATCACGTATCTCCTTTTTTAGCTTTCTATTTGAGTGATGAGTTGGAGACGGCCAGTAACGATGAAGATCAAACAAACTTACAGTATAAAAATTACTATAAGGATCTCTAGTCTTGCTATTCATTATATACATATTATGCATCGATACACTAGATTTTTGTCAAGTTCCAGTGCTGGCATAATAGGCTCAGGAAAGAGCCAAATAGTTGTCAGAGAATGCAAGTCTCCAAAATCTTTACTTCACGGTTCTTGTCATTTTCACCTTGCTATAGCTTGCAGCTGGTCTTTCGATGGAAGCGTTCCACGGTACCATTAGAGCGAAAAGATTAGACACCATAAGCTTTTGTTTTATCAGGATTTCCATTTCTCTCTGCTTATGTTGGTTCAAACACTGTGATGGGAAACTAAGCACAATAGAACTGCATTAACACTACTCTAAGGTGCTGCTGAGCATTTATTTATATGTTATTCTGTTCACTTAAAATGTAAACACTTATATGGCTAAAAACTTGCTAACGTAAGTAGTAAGCCTTCCCAGTTTAGCTCTAAACAAATAGGTCTAAGGGCTGATATGGCTGAAAGGGGGATAAATGTAATTACGGTTTACTAAAACAAGCCATGGTTATTTCAGTAACAATGTAGTCTCAGTGTTTATGAAAGTATGGCATGTGCCTTGGTAGAAATACGTACTAGGGAAGAGGAAATGCCACAAAAAAAAGAGAAAATATATTTATTTGTTTATTTATTTTTTACAAAAGTAGCATTTCCTCAGACATTGAAATAAGGGCTACAACAGGGAAAAAAAAAATCTCCTCTTCAGGCCTCATTGTTCTGCCTGACTAGAAATTTGAGTTTTGCGTTGTTAAAAAGGGGGTAGAAACATTTATTTGTAGTCCTGGAAGGTCCAGAGATACGGAACTTCCATCTTATGGCTATGATAACTGGATTCATGGTAACCTAACACATCTCAGAAGTGCCTAAATCAGTATTTCTTTAACCTGAGAAACACGTATAGGATAAACAAAGGTGGCATTGTACAAAAGTTTTATTAGCATTTACCTGAGATCACCTAATAAACTTATTCATGAATGATAGAGTCGCAAGTAACACTGCTTTTCAAAACTCATGCTGTTAAGTCTTTTATAGCAATCCATTGTAGGCATTGCACAGGAACTGCCCCAGCATACACTTAATATGTTTACTCCTGCTCCCTTTCCCATTCCCTCTTTTTACAATAAATTGAAATTTATCCCATGAATATCTCCTCTTGGTTCTGTGGTAATGTTTACTTATTTCACGTATTAGTACTCATAGATGTATAGGTATGCATCAGATAGATTTTCACCTACTGAAACATTTGTAACATTATCAATTTATTTGTTTTTCCTTCTTTTGAAAACTGTCTAGAAAGATTTTCTATACAAAGTTAATCAAACTACATCACTGACTTGGCTCATCAGTACAACTTTTTCATCACCATACCAATGTCTATGTGACATCTAGCTTATCATCATGAATTATGGGGGAAAGGATAAACAACCCATTAAGAAATTAAAGGCCCACAAAGGTGCAGTCTGATAAAGGATAAAAAAAACCCATGGGGTACGTATAATAAGATCTCTCTCCCCTGAAGAGTGATTGTTATCTTTCTTTCATGAGCGTCAAAGACCTGGAGCTTCTCAGTGCCTCAGGCAAGTGAGATTGAAGGTCTCCTTCATGATTGAATGGAAAATAGTAATCAGAATTAGGGTAAGACTGTTTATCCTATAGAGCATTTTTTAGCAAAATGTTTTATGTGTAGAACTGATATTAGTAACCGATAGAAACAGCCACTGTAATCATATTTAAAAAACTTCACTGTGTTTTGTATATTCAGTGTGTCATTGTCTGTTTATTCTCGTATATGCTGGGACAAGCTTTGTTTTATGGAGAACTGAGCTAAATAGCTCTAATACATTAATTTCTATACTTTTTATTCTGTAATAGGCGGAAGCCTGGGTAAAAGAACAGTGACTTACAGATAAAGATGTCTTTAGAACCCCAAGAGAAATAAGTTATTCTTAAATAAGTTTTCATTTACTGAGACAAAATATGCAGCCGATATCCTTACTGCACTGTAATTAATTATGCCTTTATACTAATAGAAAACAATAGTAGTTACAGTCTTTCAGATTCCTCTGAGTGAATTTCATGTCTCTGTGCCTGGTACGACTTGTGGCTGAGTGAAAGTCTAACTAAGTCAAAGGAGGTGCAATCAAAATTAATTACTTAAGTGATGACAGTAGAATTATCCTGTACAGTTTTCTTTCTTGTCTGATAGATTGTGCTTAAATTGGTGAAAAAATAATTTGAGACAATCAGAAAAGCTGCCAGCAAAAGGTGCTCATATCAAGTTGCACTGAAGGATAATAATTTCCCCCAGTAAGTTGAAACTGTGAAGTTGGACCTTGAAGTTTTTTTTATTCTTATTTGGCCATTAAACTCTTCTTCCATTATTGTTTTCTAGTTCTGGTCACACCAGTTGATTGCCTCTCATCTTAAACACTGATACAGACAAGTATCTACATAGTATTTACAGATAACGTTTCATGATGGAGCATAGCCCTGATACCTTTGTGCATGACTGCAGCGTAAATGATACACAGCAGCACGTTAACTACATAGAACGGATGTCTTTCTGGGTCTGGAGATCTGAAATTCTCATTCTGGCTGCCTTCTGGAACACTGCCAGCGCTGGCCAGCATTGCCTTTGGCCTGTGATTTATAGAATGTATTCAGGTGGGAGGGTACCCAGCGCAGGCTCACCTACGTTGTAAATGCTTACCTGCTGAGGTTTGTAACTTAAAGTAGCAGGAGTGAAAAATGCAGAGAAAGGAAAATAACGTGGTGGTGTTACGTAGTCCTACAGCAATGTTTAGTGCATCATGCCAGAGATAGTTCAAATCATTTGGGTTCAGTGGGTCTGGTGATTAATGGATGGTTTTGCTCCACTGTGTAAACCCTTTTGTATCCATAAGGCTAAGAAATGATGCTCTTGTTAGGTATAGCAGGTGTTTAAATTGAACTTTGAAAACTTTGGGGGTGAAAAGCACTTTGCAGGCATACATTTCCACATCAAATACTTCTAGGTACTGACCTCCAAACTGAACTTAAAATTATGCATTGTGATAAAAACATTGCATTATATTAATGCAATTTTGTCTTAGTGTCCTTACCAAATTATTTTGTGGAAGTTTCTGATACATTAGATTGTTGTTATTAACCAGCGCCACAAAAGTGATACTGAAATTCTAATGGAGGCCATTTTAACATTCCCTATCAGTGACATGAATATGGGCTTCATTTATTAATTGTAGCTGATTAGCCACAAGGCAAACATTTAATTAAACCTTGAGAGACAATAACATTGCACATAAATTATCCATTTAAGAGCACATAGGTCTTTATATTTCATTAAAAATTGTTTAACCAATAACTGCACATCTTAAGCTCAATCTGTATTTGCACAGATTTGAAGTCAGAAAATCCCCCAGTGCATTGCTGTTTTTTTCAGACATTTATTTCTTGATGCATTTTGATTTGTATTTACTTACCACTTGTTCATGCTGCTTTCCCGATTAGTGAGACTGCCACTCAAATAATGGATTAACAATTGATTTAAAAAGTCCTACCAAATTATTTACTTTTAAAATGATTTCAAAATAATCTAAAAGGTACATTAGGTGCTAATGGGATTCAGAAAAGCAAAAATCAAAACAGATACAATGTTACATTGCTATATATTGAAGGCTTCTGGTTTGAATTATTTTTGCCCCTATGCAGTTATTTTCTGTTCTTCTAGTACTCAGATTATTTTTTTTTCCTACAAGAATATATGCTGATTGTTTTATATGTTTATCTGAACACTGGCATTGTATTAAATGCACGTTTGTGTATGAAATTCAGGTGCAAGCCAGAAGATGACTGCTTAACAAAATACTGTATGAGTCTTAATACATGATTTTCTCTAAAAGCCCACATACCTTCCATGATTTTGAACATTATCTGGTTTCTGAAGTAACTTTAAGAAGTGGGAACAGCCTTAAAACACTCGTGGTCAGCCATAAGTTTTGTGGGCAGGTCATTTTTCTTTGGCGTTATGTTTTCTACCCACTACATTTTCTGCATAACTTAGACTGAGACAAAGACAAGTAGGTGGGGAAAAAAAATTACCTGATAAAAAGAAAGATGTTTTTGATAATGTACTGCACTGATTCTTATTTCATATGATTTTAAACCTTACAGCCCAACCTCAAAGTTATAAGAATTTGATATTAAATTCTATTTCACTATCCTATGATACTGTATAAGGAGCATAGGGAAACATGATGTGAGGTTTACATGATTTTCCTTCAGTGTATTTATATTTATGTAAAAAAAATACACAAGTATCAAACATGTTTTTGTATATTGGACATTGCAAATAAGTCAAAGGCGATTCATATAAATGTCAGTGCCAGTCTGTGTGCCTGCAACCTTCTTTACCTGGCCTTTGTCTGTGCAAGCAATACTCTTAGAGCAGGTATCTTGTCTCTTTATTTTCAAAGTGTCTTATTTTTAGGAGTACTGTGAAAAGAGCTTCTAATTAATTGTGGGATGAAAGCACTTCTGAAAATCATTCTTGTGGGGTACTACCAAAGCTTTGCAAATAATTGCTACTAATACTAAGGCATTAAAGCTACACTAGCTACTCTTCCTTGTGATAGACATTTTTTAAAGAAATTGCTGAGTTTACGTACTCTCTATCAAGAAAGCCAGTAATACCAACCTTCTTAGGTCAGATGAGCCCTCTAATATCCCAAGCTAACCTCTTTCCCTTCGGTTTTAGGGATAGGCCCTGCAACTTCTTTCCTAACCTTTTTTTTTTTTTTTTCCCCCGTCTTATTTCAATTTGGAAAGCAGAGAAATAAACAGCTGGAAATCAATTATCAAATAAAAGCAAGCAGACAAAAAACTCCAAAAATGCAACACCAAAAGGTGAAATACAGTAGATTTGCACAACTGGCTGTGAAGTTAAATGTAGGTTATGCTGTTCATGTATAAAGATATTTAGATGGCAAATGGAAAGTAGCTGCTGTGAAGCACATCACATTCATATATAATTGAAGCACCCAAGAGTAAAATACTGAGGCACAATAGGTGACAACTGATAAAAACAAGAGAAGAAGTATAAAACAGGATACAAAACCCTGGGGAGTATAGAGAATATCTAACACAGGCTGAAGAACCTACAATAACTGTATCTAAATTACCAGATAATACAAAAATAATAACTAAACTGATGAAGCCAGAGAATTCAGTGAAGTACTGCTGAGGCACAGAGCTTCTGTTGGAATGATTACATTACTGGAATCAGTAACATTTGCCTGATTTTCTTCACTATCATGCAAAAAGAGGGAAGATTTTTTAGCTTGTTGCAAGATGTCCAGAACAGGGAAGCAGGGGTTCCCCAGCCACTGTCCGTGTGCTTCTGGAAGATCAGCTTCGCTCATTCTTCATGGATCTGCCTCAAAACAAAGAGTTCGGAGACGCAGGTGACATTTATTGTCCTTCGGCCTGCAGGGGTGTTTAAGTGTAACTCAAAGTAACACCGGTCCAATCTAGTCTTAGCCTTTTTCTGCTTGCTTACCTAGTCAAATTAACATCTTTTGAAGAGTGAAATTGAAGAGAGCAGCTGGCAATGAAAGTTTAGGATCATAAATCCTGACAAAGACATATTACTATGCAGTTGCAATAGGCTTTGACGCAAGTGCCTTTGTCTTGTGGTGGCCACATGGCCAAAACTGTTGAGTCACATTCTTTTCTAAATGTGAAACAGAAGTTCGTATCAGGCCGTTTCTTATGAATTAGGCTTTGGGAGAGTACACTGTTCATGGAAAATGGATGGTTTTGTCATTGATTCTTCTGTGGACAAACTATTGTAACTGTAGTACACATGTATGTAAATGGGACCCTCCCCATCCAGGGAGGACTCTCTACAAAGACAAGTTTCCCAAGAGCCTTCAGGAATTCTGTATTTCTCTTCTCAGTTTCGAATTAATTGGTATAGGTTCTTAAAGTACTATAGCAGAGAAATGTGACGACTGAAGTGGATGGAATACAGGCATTACAGAGATCCTACACTTGACTGCTTTTAATTTTAACAATATAAAGAGCTGGACAAAAATGTGTGACACACAGGTAGTTATCTGCCTTGTTTTTAAGCAGGTGTTTCTGAAAAACTAGTGATTCTCTTTTCTTGCACCTGGTGTTTTCCTTCAAGTACTGCTGTTTCTTTTTCTCATTTACAGCTAATTCTTGATTATTCCTTGAACTCATAGCAAAATGAGCCTTCTTCCCATAAGAGCAGTCCCACGGTTTTGCTGTCTTTATCTTCGTAAATTTTTTCTCAGTACGTTTACATCATCTCTTGAAAAGGGACAAAATTCTGTATCCGTACAGGTAGGCAAGCAGGACTGCAGGAACATGCAGAAACTTTGTACACAGGCATACATTCGCAGAAATGCGAATGATACTGCTAATGGCGTATCCGTGTGGATGCTAAATCAGAATTTTATATTTCATTCTTCCCAGGAAAGATTCAGTCAAGGTCCATTCATCTCATGTAACTTGTTTATCTACATGAGAACACATCAAGACACCACTTACAGTGTCTAGTACAGGTAGTGCCAACATAAAAGCGTGGATGGCTTATAAAATAAAATGAAGCAAAATTCATTAAATAGTTAATGAAATAAAATGAAAATCACGCGTATGTTCTTGTATAGCCACTGATTGCTTAATGGAACAATTTTGATTTAAAATTTTAAGTCTTTGCAGAGTATCTGCTTCATTTATAAGTGAAGAAGCTCTAATCAAACCTGTCATTCAGTCTTAAAAGATTCTGTTCAGTTAGACAGTTTCTTACCCAAAAATCTTGCATTTGTTTTAAAAGGTGGAATAATCCTTAATTATTGTAAGGCCAGTAAGTGGCAGGTAGAAAAGCTGCGAACTAAGTCTTCAGAAAAATTCATTTTCTGTTTATATTTTTGATGCTGTCAGCTGTATTTTCAGTAATTTATGATAATGTATCATAGAATAGAGGTATTACACTTTTGTATGTTTGCATAGTTGAAGCAGGGCATAAATATAGCTGATAATTTTATGTATGATTTGAAAGTTAAATTGCCTAACTCTTGTTAATTTTCCTGTGCATTAAAAGAGTTTTGAGAATACAAGTTGTATTTACCTGTGCAAATCAAGCATTTTTCGTCCTTAAAAAATATTATTACAGGATTTCTGTAGCAATGATTTAAGACACTGTAAGTAACAATAGCAATACTGCAGTTTGCAGTAATTACTGTGGAATACTGTATTTTATAAAGGTAACACTTCATGACATATTTCATCCAGCAAACATTGTTTTTCATGTTTTAAAATTAATGTGCTAAAAAGTAAATGTAATTCCTCAAGTGCACAGTTACAATTACACAGATAGAGAAACAAGTGTGAAAATCTAGACTTTCGTATCTATGTTTGTATGCAATGTATAATCTGCATACAGTTGCAATTCAGCATGATGTTATTATAAAAGGGTGAGAAACCCTCATTTTTTTCTGGATGTGCATCTTATTACTTAGGGAGAGAGTAGTAGCTAGTACTGAGAAATAGAAATGCATACAGGTAACAATAAGTAGACCTAAACTGCTATATACAAAGAATATTATGGAGTGGTTTTAATCTTTGATAGACATCTGAGTTACAATCTGTAATTAGTAATCGTCAATCTAATTACTTTTGCCTGACTCACAAACATACTAGCACGCACAGCTTCCTATGATTCCTCTGTTATTTTTATTTGCTGTTACAACCATTATTGCAGTATCGGTTGTGTCGGTAGTGGCCAACTTATTTCATACAGGGATACATTTTTCAAATGCCATTCTGGGAATAAAATACTGACCCCACTGCATGTTTCGCCTCCCAAGATTAGCTGGTTTGTTCAAATTGGAATCCAAAATGAGAAATACATATTCTGGTTGTGAGTTGGACTTGGTCATAATCTTTACAGAAGATAAAGCACTTGATTGCTTTAATGTTTCTTGATCGTTGTACCTGAATGTTTGCATCTTCAGAGTAAATCAGATAGTAAAAACTGCAGCTGTGATTCACTCTTGAGTGCACGTGACATCATTTAAGTGATCATACCATCATAGTTAAGGTTATGGATTGTAAGTTAGTCTAAAATAGTGTCCTGGATGTCTTTATATCTAAGAGCTTTGTATGCTGATAAGAGAATTCTTGAACACACATTGCTTGCTTTTCCATACAATTTTTTGTGCTTTAAATCATTCTGCATCTTTCTGGCTCATATATGCATGGTGTTTTAGTCCTTATTTTCTTTTCAGGTATTAGCATCATAAGCAGAATAAAGAGCTGATGTCAGGTGTCAGTTTGCATATCCTTTTTTATTCCAGTCTTGTGCTCTGATTCAGGCATTCACACTGCTTATTCTGGTTACAGCTTTTGAACTTCTTGTTGCCTTATAGATAATTGGGTATCTTGCACAGTCTTTTTCTATAAAGAGTGAACGTGCTCTTCTGGGTTTTAAGTACAATCTATGGTCAGTTCTTACTGAGTATTTATGCATGTCTTTCCAGAAAGATTATTTTGTTGCTAATTTAGGCCACTGAAGAGCAGTGAGCCATCCCTAGCAAATTAAAACCTGTAGACAAATCAGATCTGTTATTTCATATTTTTCAAAATGATGACAACAACTAAATGATGTGTGACTAACACATCTACTCCCCCCTCCTCCCCTTCAAGCCCTTCTCAAATCCTGTCAGTGACATAGAAGTTTGCAATTTTTATGGTTTCATTCCTGTGAACTTTCCCAGGGTTCTACTATTTATGAAGTGGCAGGTACTTCTGGAAAGTAGGGGTTGATGTAATATGTAAGAGTAAGAGAAAAGATCTTGAGACACACAACTTTTTCCACTTTGTTTGCCAGGAATTTGCAGACACAGCTGGTAGAAAATCTGAAACATTATTGATTAAATACATTATTTGGCAAAGACCATTGTGTATAATATTTCAGACTTGCTTCAGCATTATGGACCAAAAGATAATTTAAAATAATCCCAGAGGAATAATCAGAAATTGTATGTTATACTATTACTGCAGTACTAGTTAAAGGAAGCAATCTGCGGCCATGTGATAGAATTTTAAAGTTCTTGGTCTGTTTGTTTTCTAAGGACATCACTGATACAATAATGCAAATAACTCTGGTAATGTGCCCATGCAAACCTCTCAATTTGTTATACTTTTTTTTACAGTTATGTATTATTCATGTTGCATTAGTATATGCACTGTTTATTTTCCTAATTGTAACAAGCACTTAATTAATTACACTATAACCTCTTGAATCTATAGGCCAACTGTTGCGTCTTTAGTTAATATTTTAAAGTCTCATCTTTTTCCATTTTTCCGTGTGTCTTTGATGTTTTGTTTCTTACCCTTCTTGTTTGGGTTCTCTGTGGAATAGTCTCAGAATAATCCTGCAGTTCTCTTTTATGACTGAAACTTTGCATTTTAACAGTTGTCTGGAGATAGTTTCTTCCTTGTGAAATATCAGTTTTAATAACAAGAAAAGAAAAATGCCATAAATCTGCACTAACTACATAAAGCTGAAGTCTCTGAGAGACTGATTAACATTGAGACTCTACACAGGTTTTTCAATAATTAGAGGATATGCTTGCATGGAGCCATGACTGCTCTGGCCTTGATGCCATTTCCCAGGGCAGACAGCAATTATTACAGCCCACAGTAAATTTCCTACATTCTCTGCCTCCAGCCACCGAAGATCTTTTTGGAGTAAAGGTCTCTTAATTTCCTACACTCTTGTCATCAGCTTGGATTAGCAACATGTTCTACTTGTTTTCTGCAGTTCATTTGCAAAAAAAAAATTGACAGCTGCTTTTCTGCTGTAGTATTTTCTTTGCACCTGAGGTTGAAGAGATCATGATCATAGCTTTGATTGTGTTAACATAGTAGATAACAGCCTTGGCACTTTCAGCAGGGCAGCTAGGACCAAACTGTTTCCACTATCTTTGAGCTCAAGTGAGTAACCCCCACTCAGCACTCCTAAGCTTTGTGGTGTAGATTATATTTATTGTTCTCAGATTTTTATCACCTCCATGGTTCACAAGTGAATTATTCATTGAGGTAGAGGGCTCTTTCTTCTATGATACAGTGTCTTCACCTTGTGTAGATGTTATTTTGACCAGAATTTTATTGTATTGTAAAAACACAAACTATAAAACTGACTCACCTAATTTAACATTAAAAAATAAAATATATACTCATGTATAGTGAATGAAATGTTAAGTGGTTAGATTTAAAGTAGTTATATTGCTCTTTAATTATACAGGTGAGATCCTCCTAGTTATCAATAGGGAGAAAAATGTCCAGATTGCTTTTTGTAACATAACATTGGACTGGGCTGTGTGGGCTATGGAGCCATTGCTATACCTTGCAGAGCTCAGATCCGACCAGAAGGGCAGATACACATAGTATGCCTTTATGGGTAGGCAGTTTCACCCCTCATCATCTGGCATATTTCATAATTTGCCTCTATGTTCATGCTACGCCTCTCTGCAGTTTCACAGTTAAATATAGTAAAGGGACTTTTTAAACAAGAAGGGACTTCAAACACAAGATCCACTGTAGCAGACTGCACTTCTAGCGCAAATTTGTTTACGTTCATCAGTGTTTTGAGCTGACCTGAAACTCATCATGAGGTAGACCAAAAGATGTGGAAAGTGAGAATCCTTGGCATCTCCTAGTTGTTTTTCATTCCCAGCTGAGTCACAGCATGCAAACAGACATAATCAGCTGCGTAAAGTAGAGCTCTAAGGCTCCCTGAACAGACTGGTGCAAACGCAGAACTAAAGCCCTGGCTGCTTTACGCCCGTTAGACTTCTTTAGCAAACATTAAGATGTTTTATGTGTGGATGCAAGGAGTATTAAAGTTCTTACTGCTACCTGGATCTCACCTCAACATACAGGCCTAGGTTTGCCCTAAACAGCTAACAGCAGGCACAGGTATCTTTTTACAGACAGTAAAAAGAACTGAAAGATGAAGAATAATCTCCGGAAAGAAGAAAGGAATATAACTTTATGGATTAGCGGACTGTTTAGAAACCCTTCGGAACAGGAGGCATGTGGAAACAGAATGACTTTTCAGAAAAAGATAAAGATTGAAACAAAGACTGAAAGAGAAGAGGAAGAATGAACTTTAACATGAAACAGGTAATGCAGAGAAATACAAACGGTTAGCTAAGAAGGCTCAGGAAGAGTGGAGGAGGATGAAAGATTTAAAGATAGTAGTTAGAATGTGAAGAAAAGAAGGCATAACTAATGTTAGTGTAAGAAGGTAAGCTATTAAAAACCTGCTGAATAAACTTATGGAGAGAAAATAGAGGAAAAATGCTGTCAGGCCAGGTAGTAGCTGTGAAAAAAAGAGTGAAAATGTGTGTAAATACCACTGGATATCCAGTGGACTGATATCAGTGTTGCCAAGTACAGCCCCTGGCAGTTTTGAAGAAAAGGTGAGATGTTCTGGGCAGATTTAACGTGTAAACAGAGTTTTCATTCTTGGCTTGTTTCAGAAGGATAGGTTTGAGTTCTGAGGTGGGAATATCCTGATGAAGGCAGTACCTTCTTAGTGCTATATCTATTCCACATCTTAGTAAGATCTTCAGTCAGGCACCATCTACCAATGTAACAATTTTATCTGGCATTTTTCTTAAGGGAGGGGACTATAAAGCATCTTTTTAGCATATCATCTCAGCTGCACAAAACATCAATAGTGGTAGCTTTGATTTGTATATTTGGGTACCAGGGAAATTGTGATGTGTTAGAAGCTGCTGATCTTTATGCTTCATCCTTTTCTAAGTAAAAATGGAGGAAAGAAGCAGACTCAGAAATGGAGAAGAGTGCTCTAACTAAACCACTTCAGAAAGAAGAGAAATTAGCCCTGTTGCATCCAACAGAGATGAGAAAAAGTATCCAGCACTAGGTAAACAGAAGGCCACAAAATAGGTTTGCTTGGAGCTGACCTTTTCTATACAGCATCACAAGACCTGAGATAAAGGAGTGACTGGTGCTGGAAGAAGAAATTCTGTCTGACAAGGAAATTCCAGCAGAGCAGGTAGACCTAAAGGAGAAGAGAGGATTTCTGTTTGAGAACCCTCACGTTAGAATTTTGGAGTGACAAATATTTTTAGAAAAAACTTCATACCACTGCATGTTTCTAATAGGTTATTTACTATAGAATATGATCAGTTACGGCTGGTAGAGGAATTAAACAGAAAATTTAAAATTATGACATTGATAAAGAATATTCCAGCAAACAAACCCAGTAGCCAGACTTGTAGCTGCAAAGCAGTGGCTGCTCAGCCCAGTGCTGTTTTGCCAGGGGTAAAGATAAGTCAAAGGAAGCCCTACAAATCTCATGTCTTAGCACGGTATTAGCTGCCAGAGCATCAGAGGAAATCTGACAAGATAGCAAATGCAGAGGTAGCCTGTTTCTTCCTGCCAGAGATGGGATTAGCTGAGCTGAAGGTGACTTAGAAAAATGCAAATAATATGACACTGATAAATCCCTTTTAGTCCAAGACCTCAAATGAGATTCCAGTCAGAACCCTGTTCCAAGTGCAAGGAACCGCATGCCCTGGACTTCATGCCTCCAAAGTTGTCACTAAAAGGTGTCATTCCCATGTACTGCAACTTCTTTCTCCAGGCTCTAGATATTTACATAATAATAATTCTGAAAATTTAACACACGCAGGAGTTTAACTCAATCTTGCAGAAATGTCCTCCACATTTAGTCCCCAAATATGTTATCGTGTATTCTATACTTTTAAATTTCATGCCATTGAAATCAGTTCAGATTTTAGAGTGATTCTCAACCCCAGATACCTGAATCCTTTTCTGTGTTTAAAACTTCATCTCATCTTTGACTCATTTATTCCTAATTGCCAAGACCATTTTTGAATGTATTACATGTTGTTCATCCCCTCACTGCTACTTTGCAAATCCTATACATCCTACACTCATCCTACACTTTTTTGTTTGCCTATTTCTCCTTCAGCACAGTATGTCACCACCTCCTTTTCAATGAATTCCCTACATACATTCTTGTATAAATTCCCCTGTAAAAAGTTACTCCCATGTAACATTGTGTTAGGCTCAGTTCTAAAGTGCAGGTAGGAAATCTTTTGCATTTTTTTTGTCTAAAAGGGACATCAATTATCTTAGCAAAGACTAATATTAGGTATTAATCTGAAACTAATTTCTATAATTACAGGCCATATGCTTCACAGCTTTCTGTGTATATATTCCAAATTCCATTAGCTCTTTAAATCAAAAAATATGTTTTAAAATAGTAGATGAGCATGTTTAGAAACATGGGGCTCGATTTGCAGCTAGCATAAGGCATTTCTCTGTTAGCTATGCCATTTCTTGCCAGCTGAGAACGTGGCCTATGACCTCCTTTCACTTATTTTATCATGTGATGGAAACAGAAACAAATGAGATTTTCAGATTTAGTCTGTAAATAAATAAAGTCAGGAAAACAGATGTTTCAGAGTTTATGCCTGTTATAGGATATTTTTAGGAAATACAACATTTTTACTTTCAGAACCGTCCATAGTGCATTGCTTTTTAATTGTTTTGTAGTTATTGAGATTGTAATTAATAATACATTTCCTAAATAAGGGGTGTTCCAAATGGATTAGCGTATATGAATATATATGTGTGGTTTTATATGCACATAGTAAGTCTAGCAGCTCATCACTGAATTGTGTTCCGGTTTTAAATGGAAATTTAAAAGGGAATAAACATTTTTATTTAGGGAGCAACGAATAGTAAATTAGTATAATTAGCATATAATTTTGTACTAATAGCATAGTATTCAACCATAGACATCTCTCTGGCTTTGAAAACGGGTAGAGGCTTCATATAACTATTTCAGAGCGTAAACCAGGAGTAAGTGGAAGCGTGAGAAGGAAACAACCAACCGGGGAAAATTGTGTCAGAATTCTGCACTGAGATGTCATATGCTTTTTTTATAGGTCAGAGACTGTTATCACAAACAGAAGACATCTGTTTCTGCCTGATTTGGAAGGTTATGCTCTTATGAGGATAAATAAGTGCTGTTACATAAACAGTGCTGCAAATGTTTTAGTAAAACATTGTATTATTGCAATCTGGTATTTTGGGATAAAAATAATTATTAACAAAGTATTTGACCACACTCACTACTCGTGCTTTTGTTTCAGGGCACTGGGTAGGATCCACAGTGGCAGAGACTCTGCAGGTATTAAATATAATTAGGAAGAAAGGAATTTTCAGACTAGAATACTGGCTGAGGCCCTTCCTGAAGGAGTAATTCCTCAATTTTATGTGGTCAGATCAAGGGCTGTGCTGGCCTTGCACAACCAAAGTACGATGTTTTAAAGGATCCTGGGAGAAGGATCCTGTGGATTCCTGCCTCACAAAGCTTGTGCTGCACCCTTCTTTGTGGACTATTGTTTCCAGTGCAGGCAGGGTTTACCTAACCAGGGATGCTGGCACATGGTAATGAAGTTGTCTTTATTTTACTAGGGAGACAGCTGCTCTGAAGCTAAGATGTTATGGGATTGCAGAAAGTTTATTTTTTTTTTTAAGGCAAAACAGGTAATGATAGAGTTTGATGTTAAAATTGATGAAACAGACTATCTAAATAGACTTGTTCAGAAATATGGGCAGGAAAGAAAACAATGCACCAGGGTAAAGCAGTACTCAAGACAGATTGATCAGAGGGAGCAGAAAAAGATATAGTTAGAACTGAAGACTGAATAAATTCTCAAGCTGTTTAGCATTATTCTGGAAAAGGATGGCTGGCTGTGACAAGAGTGTTCTGAAGACTTAACAGAAGGAGGGGTGATCAAGGTCACATTTGAGACACTAGGAAAACATTACATTGAAAGTAGTTGGGTTTTTGTCAACAGGAGAAGCAGATAAAGAGCCTAAAAAAAAGGAGAGGGGGGAGATATCACAGAAACAGGGTTGTTACATTTTTCAAATTTGAGTTACATTTTGAATTTACCCCAAGATATACACAGACAATTTAAGAATTATAAATACAACTTAATCAAAAAGTATGTTACATTTCTTCTACACTAAGACATGCGCTCTCTCAAAAATTTAACGTCTAAAGTTAGAGTTCCTATAGATGTTTTCTCTTTAACTTCCAAACTGTGTTTGCTCAGTTTTCCAGTCAAGATAAGTTTTTGAGCTTTTCAACACTGTAGATCCAATCTGACAGCTGCAAAGCTCTATTCTTTTGGTTTCAGAAATCATTTTCAACAATAGAAAACAAAATTCAGATCCGGGAAAGCTTTTTTTTTTTTTTTTTTTTTTTAGTGATACTGCCAAAAGCACAAAGAATGCAGTCAGCCTCTTGAAAGCAAAGTTACTCCCAGGGCACTGCTCGTCAACACTCTTCATAGCACTCTCTTCCATGAATTTTCAGACACATAGGACCGGCTGTCCGTTATTGAAATTCCTGCCATTGCTCTGGAGCAGAGGAACTACTGGGGGTGTGCATCGCACACACTTGCACCTTCGCTAACTCCGCGTAACTAACTTGCAGTGTCTTCTGCTTTACTTGTTTTTATGAGCAAAGTTACCTTCAACATTCCAACCAGCACTTTTGTTGCTCTTCTCAGCAGAGATCGTTCTTTCTGTCAGACTCGCATGGTCTATGTAGAACATAGACTTTTGAAGAACTTTTCTGAGCTTTCTAAAAAGGTTTGGGCATGTTGCTCATGATTTGGTGCACAAGGGTTTTTCATTCCTAGTAATGCCAATTTATATGTTTTGAAAAAAAAAAAAATATTTTATAAATACCTTTAAGTAATTTCTGGCATTCTTTCAGCATGTTGCCAAAATAACAAATTAAGAAGAAACAAATTGCAATTTAATGCAACTGCTAAAACGCTCTCTCTAGAGTCCTTAACTGTAAGCTAGAATAAAAATACTCCTAGGATGTGAAGAGCAACAGGACATAAAGAAATCCTACTTCTTTAAAAGAAATACTTAGAATGCTAAAGTCAGATCTGACAGGCAAATCTGATGAGAATACACAAGATAAAGAGGGACCCTTTGGAAGGCAGAGAAACTACTTGGTTGCTCCCTACTGTAGCATCTAAAACCCTTAAAATTGTTTAAAATTTGCTCATCTGTAGCATGTTAGAGAAAGAACTAATTTTTTTTTTCCATAGATATGCTCTGTGTTGCTAATCCTGCAGCTAATTCCCATAATTGTACCGAGTCTCATTTATGTTTACATATTAGATATGCTAAGGATAAAATAGAAGAAGATCTGAAGTTTAAGTGTTATTAATTTTTAAACGTAAAAATAATTTTATTTTTAAATTCCTAGCTATATGAAAGTTTTTTTCTCCAAGACTCCTTTCTTGGAGTTTTATGACTGTGTGAACCTTACAGCGTTACTTAAGGAAGGGTCTCCAACTTCATGCTTTCCAAAAAAAGCCACACTTGAAAATGTTGTTGATAGCTTGCTAAAGAAACAAAAAGACAAATAGCAAGAGGCTGTAATGATGTGTATGTGTTAATATGTAAGTATATAGTTATAGTTTTGGCTAAATATTTATGTACTGCTTAGATTTATGATTCTGTGTTTATGCTAGCGTGAGATTTTTTTCTAAAGAAATGCTCCAACAGAAATAAGAGAAAATAATTTTACTAAATCCAGTGAGATTCAATATTTATTTCTGTTCTTGTGACATTAATTTCCATACCTATCTGTGTATATGTAGTGGGGACTCAACCCTTTCTTTTGATTAAGAGCCCCATAATTTTAAGGGTAATAGTTATTGGTGGGGTTATTATCTTAGAAAAAAGGAGATTTTCCTTAGTAGCTCTAGCCATTCACATGAAGCTGAGTTACTCTTCAGGATATGGCAGCCTCCACTATTTAGATAAATGCCGCTTGGCCTCCTGCAGGCACGTTCTAATCTATTTGCAATGATCTACACTAAGTTTCTTAACAATGTTCTGTCAATAGCTGCTGTGCAATTACTTTCTTTCTAGTTTCCAAACTATAAGGAGCCTTACTTCTGACTGGCCATCCAAGTCACACATGTTTTTGTTTCTGGAGTGGATGAGTGTAATCTCTCGAACTGGCTATCTTTAATTCTGTTCTCTGCTGTAAACTTAAATTGGACTGTTTTTAAGACAGTTGAAAGAATGTTTTTTCTTGCCCTAGACCCTTATTTTATTTTGGTATCAGGAACATTCTGAACTTTTCTCATTAAAATAATATCTGAAGAAGAATCCCTGTAATAGATTACAGTAATTTGTCTTGCTAAAGAAAATTGCACGGAGTGTCTGTAACGTGTCATACGGTGCTTTAGTTTCTGGACCAGCAGATTTATGAGACTTCACAGTTTTATATTCCTAAGAGCAGGATGGACTGGACAGACAGACTGGGCATTCATCACTTTTCAGGGGACTGGTACTGTGCATATATTCCTCCTGTTCTCTGTGACAGTCCCCCTGGAAGTCTGTCCTTGGATCTGTGCATAATCATCTAGACAACTGAGGGTAGGGAATAGCTTCCATAAGAGAAAGGCTTACATAAACTAGAAAGAGTTGACTAAAAGAAGAAAAGCTGGACCCCTGTGTAATCATCACTAGTATGAAGAAAGTGGTCGAGGAATGATTGCTCGTTGTTTCTTTCAGAATAAAAATTTTGGAAAAAATAATTTCTTGCAAACAGTAGATGTAATCTAATCTGCTAAAAAGAATACAAAATAACCCTCATTCATTTTTAAAAATCTCCTAAATTTGGGGATATTTTTTGAATTTTCCTTTTTGGCCCTATTGCAGTTCCCATACGGAAATCTATTTTGAAAGGGTCCATAAAGATTACCCCTGACAGATTCCATTGTACTCATCACTGTGTGGTGTTCCATAGCACAGTATCACCTTAATTTCTTTTTCTTCCACATGATTTGAGTGGTAAGAATATAAAATGTGCATAAAATCAGTACCCCATCTTTCTTAAGGGAATCATATACACATAAATATTGTGTGCAGTTTCTCTCCGCTATTTCTGGAGCACCCCAACTTTATATGAGCTTAATTGCATCATTTTATTATTTGCATCCTATTTTGTTATTTACTAAGCTCCTAGTTGGCATGAGAAATAATGAGAAGGCTTTCAGAATGCACATTAATGCAGGAATTTTTTTCTCTGGCTGACATTTCCTATAGACCTACTGTACAAGTGTCATCTGGGAAAATAATATTTGTCACAAATGTATTAGCATGAGGAGTAAAGTAGAAAAAGATTTTAAACAAAACCAAGTTGTTGTGTGTTACTCTGTTTTTTGTTTTTTTTTTTCTTTTTTTTTTTTTTAATGGAAGAGCTGTATTTCCCACAGCATTGCTAATATTGCAGAAATCACAGTAGAGATCACTTCATTACTGACCACTTGGGCAGTACGCGGCCAAAGCTTTGACAGAACAGTCGGTGCAAAGGGTCACATAATACTATGCAATTCTGTTTGAGCCTGGAGATTTGAAAGGAGGATCAGCCATGAAATAGGAGGTCTTTTCCCATGCTCCATCATCTTGCTGAGATTTAAATAAAACATTGGGAAGTGAAACAAGTTGAGAGTTCTTTGGAGAATGTAAGGAACAAACTAAGGTAACAAAGAATCACTGCTTTGGCACCAGCAGGGCACTTGTCTGCCAGTCTTCCTGAGCAAACAACTTCCTGCAAAACAACTGGTAGGTGATATAGTCATCCTTATGGCAAAATAATCTGAAGAAGTAACTTTAAAACGTTTGGTTTTGTACCTGGCAGTTTGTGTATCTCTGTAAATTGTCACACCACTGTTAAATACAGAATCCACCAGCTACAATCTGTTGAAATTCCCACCTCAGTCATCAGCTGTTGCTCTGTCATCAGTGGAAGAAAATTGTCTAGAAATCAAGTTGCTATTGCCAATCCAGCTCTTTCTACAGAGGCTATCAGAGAGAGGAACTTTTCCTGTGTCAGATGGCTTTTGCAGTGACTCTCACAGAAATTGTCAGCTTAGAGTGAAACAAATACTGCTGCATCCAAAGTCGTAGCACAATCAGGATTTTACAATGATCAAGATTTCTACAGCCAAAAGAGAAATGCCCCAGCTTCTGGGTGTCTTTCTGTTCAAAATTAACACAAATTGTTTTCTTTTGAACAGAGATTATCCAAATTGCACACAAGTAATTCTGCTTTCAAAATATCCAAATCAGACACCACTAAGCCAGCTCTGTTGCCAAGAAAACACCTTTCTCTTCTCTCGTTTCTCTCTCATCTCTTTCTCTTGCTTTTAGTCCACTCTCTTTTCCTTCCTGCACTGAGAAGTCCCTCAGCTCAAAGGAACTAGCCTTCAGTTTGATGTTTGGAAACCTTGCCTGGCCTCAGACAAGTGGGTGTAACAGCTCAGCCCCTTGTAGGTGTTCGAGATGAAACAATGTCCAGTGGAGCCTGGGTTTCCTCCAATCCCCTTCTATCCAAACAGAGCGTTTAACCTATACAGTCACCTGAACGACGAGGCCCTTTATGTTTAGCACCTTCTCTGGATAGTTTAATATGAAGTAATTCCATTAATGTTTCATATTCTTGTTTCATTAATTTTTTGAAGGAGGAATGTATTATTAAATGTTCAGTCCCTTCTCTCTTATCAGTTCAATTAAGGTACAGGAGGTACATCCACAAAGATGTCCTCCAGCAAAGCCAGAATTAACATCTGATATTTTGAGGATTAAGAAGGCTGGGAATACCACAAAAAACAAAAGGTTTTACAGCTCCTCTTGTATATAATACACAAAGGAAAAAAAAAAGTGCAGTTACTCTTCTTTTATTAAAGAAAATGTTTTGGCTTGTTGTAATTTTAAATTGTAAATGTGACATAAAATCCCCTCTTTAAGATAAGTATCTCCCTTGATTAGGCCTTTCCCAAGGGCATTCAGCCTTTGCTTCCCATGAAAACGTTTGTCTCTGTTCTTAAAGTGTAAGCCCTTCTCTCCACTTCTTGTTTTCTTTGTACCCTCCACATTTCCACCTAACTGTATTAAAATTCCAGTGTTGCTACATAATTGTTCCATTTCACTCATTTTTAATGCTGCTTATTACCACAATTTATTTACTTTAGACATCCCATGACTGACTTAACTGCATGAATAGTGTGTTTTCTACAACAACCGTGTCCATTTATTTCTAAATTTTTTGTGCAATATAGTTCATTCTACTCACCACAACTCAGTTGACTTCATAGTTAGATGATACGCTTAGAATGAACACCCCACCTCAACGTGAGAGTGCAGTTTTAAAACATTGATAGTTCTGTAAAATGATAGTCTACTGCATATGGTAGTGACGGTAGATCCAAAACTGCCGGGAGTAGGATTCTCCCTATGGTGGGTGGTAGAGAGACTTCAACTGGGACCTGACAGCAAAAAGTCCTCCGATAGCACTTTAATAAAATCTAAAAAGGTTGCTGAATGTATGCAGTTTCACTCAGTCTTGCTGCAGGTAATGCAGCTGGATGGTGGTGCCAACTGCTCCAGTGTCTCAGGCAGGCTGTGCACGAACAGAACCATTCTGCCCCAACAAACCCTCACGTCAGTCTCTTCACTCGGGGTTGTGCCATCACCACCTTTCTCCACATCTGTAAGGCAGGTTCTCAGAGTTCCCCCAAATTGATTCCTTCTGTTCGTGCCAGGACTCCAGAAACCTCGAATTCTCTCCAGTCGCCCCCACATCCCTGCACATGATGCGTGGTTCTTTGCTCTAGCATTCCTCCAGCCTATGTAGCACGAGCAAAGATGTGTAGAGTATTTTGTTTTGGTTTTTTTTTAATATGCTGTGCCTAATGAGAGCCCATATTCCTGTGTGTATGTTACAGAGTGTTCTGTGTAATGCCAATCATTCCTTTGACTTTATTGCCATACTCAGGAAAAAGTTTCTGATTAATGAGTCTTTTTACCCATGCGAGCAAAAAAAAAAGAAGAGATACCATTTAAACCCAGTGAGCTGTGGAGGGAGGCAGAGGAACCAGTGTAGTGTTGTTTATGTGTTTGACTGACTTACATCTTGTTACAAAACTAAAACAGTGAAGGCATATTCTTGCTTTACCTTTTAGCAGAGCAGCGTGCTGTACAATATTTTCATCTACTGAAAAAGGTTTTTATAAAGGATGGATAAAGCATGTATATTTTTTTAAAAAAAAAAACTCACTTGCGTAAGCCTGTAGATCAATGACATAGTTGGAAGCACTTTATGAAACAATGCATTAACTCAGTAAAATACAAATTAAAACTGTATATTAATTGTTTTATATGCCCTCCTGTACTCATGTTTTATTAACTTTTTAATATTACCATGTATCGGGCTAGCATGTGATACTCTTCCAAATAAGGTACTATTTTTACTTGCTTTATGGAAATAAATGAGCATTTCAGATTAGCATTTTGATTTTGCATGAAAGCACGTAATGTTTTTTCTTGTATTCCCTGATTGTTTCAAGGGCATTGTATCATATCACAAAGCTGAAGTCTCTTTCATCCTCCTTCAGATAAATTTGGTAATTACTTTTAATTTTACATGATATTTAAAGACTTTAAAATCTATTATTACTATCAGTGCCAAATCCTAACATCACTCAGACACTCAATAACTTTTTTTTCTTAATGTTTCTGTTACAAAGTACAGTGATGACACACTCCACTGCCGCCTCATTCCCTTCCCTGACTAGAATTTTATCAGAGTACAAATGTTAGGAAGCTCAATGAAAATACAGTTTAATGCAGCCAGTTAAATTGCCTGAGAGGAAACAGTGAATACAGCTTTTTTAAAGCCTTTCCCCTCAGGCCATTAACTAAGAAACTGGTCACTAACTGCTGGTAACAAACCATTTTGGAGGGATTATTGCTGTTACCAGTATTCAGTGGTTTATGGCTACATTTTGTTAAAGACATTAGGAACTGTAACATGGATGGGCCCACAGAATTGGAAAAATCATTCTTTTCCCTTGTGATTAACAACAGTTTTTCTTCCAGTCTAGATGTCTCAAAGAGTGGGTTCATTATTTGTCATATGTCTCAATGCTGTAAAAAAGGCATTGCGTTATGGCCAGGATTCAAATAAAAAGAGTGAAACTATATTACTGACTTCTGGAAAAGTATGACTCATGTAGAAACCACCCCACATACGCTAGATTTCAACTATTTCCAAGAATTTCAGCTGCCACTGAGAACTGCTTGACAGAACAATATACAGCAGCTTTCCCTTCCTGTGATCAGCTGTTTCTCGGTGAAGGCATCAGCAACTGCTGAAGAAATAAACAAGGTTATATATTAATGTTATATAATGATGTAGTGCAGTTTATGTGTAAGAAAGGGGTTTTGATCAGTATGTTTCTAGCAGTCTACAGTTAATTCCATTTCCTAATTATTGCAATTTACATAATCCATAGTATTAGCAAAGATGGGTCAGCCTTAGTTGTACTGCAAAGTGCAGCACTGTAGGAAGTTCAGCGCTTAATTAGGAAAAGTTCTGTGCAGCTCCAAAAATATTTCTTTTATTCTTTTTGTTAAGAAACTCCATCTAAGAAGATATTTTGACAGCTTAGTTGTATAAATGATATTGTTGAGTTAGAATACAGATTACAAACACATTATTTGCATGGGAAATGTGTTTTTCACTGTATTCTATCCCCTTCCATCTTTTAATTTTTTTAAAAAAACATAGATCAGAACATATCATTAGCTATGCTTCTTAGTGAACCTGACTTTTCTCGAGAAATTTACATCTTTCTCTCATTTTCTGTTAAGGTTTCTTACCCTGTTTTCTCACCTAAAGAATTATAATGAGGTAGAGTGAATGAGATCTATGGGGAAAGCAGTGGACCTAGAGACTAAAGGTAAAAGGATGATTGATGGTATGAAATTACCATAAAAGTACAATCAGGATCAGATTTTAAAATGAATTTTTAAGCAGCCTAAGAGATACTCTTTGATTTGTAGTCTGGTGGAATGGATAATGTCTCATTCAGTGGATAAAGTTTCTCACTATGTGACTTGAGCTTTTTCTGATCTTTCTGACTGGGAGTAAAATGGAACCAAAGCATAAAGTGGTTTTTAATGCTGAAAATATCAAACACAATATTCTTAATGTCAGAACCTAGACGTAGCAGGTGAGAAAAGAAAAATAAATAAAGGAAAATTATAGTGTTGGTATTATTGTGCTAGATAAAGACACTATCTTCTTAAGCACCCTCTTGATCTATAAAAATATTTTAAACATAGTAAGGGAAGGGTCAGATCTCTATGTGATATGAAACCCCCCCGAATCTTTAAACAGCTTAAGATTTAAGTATTTGTGAATTTGTTAAAAAAAAAAATAAAAATCAGTAAAGCCTACCAAAATATTCAAATACAAGACAAAGGCTATAATTTACATCTATTTGAGCAACGCATGATGTAAATCTTGTGATCTCTATATAACTAACAACAATTCACAGTGCATTCAGTGGGTCAATTAAAATAAAGCAGAGCAGGTATTTAGGATTGTAAACTATCCTGTGAAATTATTCCCATATAATTGCATCAAATATTAAAATAAATTTAGGAAAGTTTTAAGTTGAAATTAGAACATTTTTATCTTTCTAATTTAGTACATTCACATGAAGCAACTAATTGGCTCTGTTCGATTGATGTTAGAAATGATTACTCTGTCGATAGGCGTTTTCTTTTAACAAAATTCTTGCAACTGTGAATTCTTTTCTTCCCCCCCGCCTTTCTAGTTTTTATTTAATTTAGAGGATTTAAATATGATGGTAACGTTTTAAAATAGGGACTATTTTTTGTAAGCTATTTCACTCTTCTTTCACATAAAAGGAAATTTATGATTAATTTCCTTTCTATTGTATATGTAATAAAGAAGGACATGTATATGATTTACAATATAACCTCAAAGGATTTCTTTTATTACATGGCTCCTTATTATATGGCTGGATATTGTGATATTAAAATTACAGCCAATATTTTAAAATAGTTTAGCATTATAAAAAAAAAATCCTAAGATTTCCAACAGTTGCTTCTTATGACAGTTTTCATTTTTTTCCCTTCTACTGACAGTTCCCATAATGACTTTAATCATACAGTCTGGAAGTGGAGCAGGTTACTGAACAGCAACAAACTCACTGGTCAATGTCGGTGTCACTTTTCTGGGAGCAGGACTTTTTGAGCATCAAGGAACTAATTTTAACAGCCTGCTGGAAAAGTGTTAAGTGCATTAACTCCCTGTCAATCACATTTTTAGCATGCTGGCCAAATAATTATTATTTGGCTCGAGACATTCTATTGAAACTTATTTGTATGGTATTCTTATCTGTGTACCTTATGTGACTAATGATGATTGTTTATGGAGAGGTGCCTGTCCAATTATTTTTGAAGGAACACAAGAATGCAGAATGACTGGAAGCATCAGGTTTTTGCCAGAGAATGCCTCAGGTAAGAGGAGAATGGCTAGAGGCTATAAGGAATCACAAGAGACAAGTCAGAGTCGTAAATTGGGAAACTGACATATCTCATCTAATATACTTGCTAACTAGGCCTTTAAAAACCTTGACATTTAACTAAGTTTGTGGAAAAGTTATAGATTTTGTCCTTTTCTATTGGCTATAACTCATTAATATGATGAACGGAGGTGTTTATAATCATTACCAGCATTAGCAGAATACCATATGGGATCATTTAGAGATCCAGTTAAGCACCTAAAGCCTGCTCAGTTGTTTATGTAGGTTGTGCCTTTTTCAAAGTCAAGTCAGTCAAAAATGATATTGCGAGTTATTTACCCTTTTGGTACTTCAGTGTGTGAAATAGGATGAAAGAATGCTGGTATTCAGCTGAGGCATTTAAATAATGCTTTGGAAGTCCTGGCCTGCTTAGAACAGACTGCAATCTTTACTCTAAAACGGAAATTTCTGATGGTTTCAAGAAAAAAAAAAAAAAGGTAGTATAAAAACAAACTCTGCAGTGAATGCTGCCTATTAACTCAAATTGATTTAAATACATCAGGGACTTAACTTTTTTTTTTGGTGAAAATAAACTTTGTCTTTACCCATTAATGTTGCAAGGATACATTAAATACATACCCTGCCCTGATTCTGATCCTGTGTATACAGGTTTGTATATGGGTGATAAAAAGCTGTAGAATTCTGTGTAATAAACAACAAAAGGAACTCATTGCCATATGGAAAGTGGAGATGATAATAATAAAAAAAAAAAAAAAAAAAGCAGGAGGCGGCACTATAGCACAATAGCTAGAAAACAGTACCTTTTAATTTCAGAATAGCTTTCCTGTCTGAAGAATTAATTTAAAATAATACACTTTGTAAGCAATCATTTTTATGCTTAGCAATTGCCATAATTATTCCAAAAAGCAGGGAAAATGTGAAGGGAGCTAGTCAATGGGGCGGGTGGAAGCTATTAGGGATTGTTTTCCCAGGGCAGGAAACTGAAATTCAGTAGGAAATGGCATTTTGACAAGCACTTTGTATTTCCGACTAAAATGGAATCTTGCTCATTTAGTGCAACTGGAAAACAGTTAATTGAGGCAAACCCCCCCACCTTAATCTTACATGTGAGAAACTGTATTGACTTTTATAGGATTTGAGTTAACTCTTCCAGCACTAAGAATTTATCACTTTTACCTGATGTACTTTGGAACATGAATAAATTATACTATAACATATGACAGTAGGAGAGAAAATGACTACTACAGTTCAGGTTGTGTGACGTTTTCCATGCTACCCCCATTTTCAGCAGCTCATAACTTCCTGAAAACTTCTGTCTGCTGGGTGAAATTTTCATAGTTTAGGTCTCTGTTAGATGAAAATTATTTTTTGAAAGTTTGAGGGCTTGTTCCATTATTTCTGGCTAGGCGTAAATAAAAACATCTAGCCTACCAGGCAAACATTCCTCTTTCTTCTGCACTATCCTGTTGTCCAAACGGAGAGTGAAGAAGGGATCATTTAATGGGAATTTGTGGACTGCAAATGAATAATTGCACGTCTGCATTTGAGTATCCTGGTTAGTTTTGAAAACAATGAAAATCTTAGAGGAATTTTCACTTTTGTCCAGTATGTTGCCGAATTCCCTAAGCTATTTGTCCTCAGCACATTTTTCATGTGACAATCACACAAACTTGTTAGTATTATTTTACTGATAAGTAAAATAATTTTCTTTGTCAGTAGAGACATCCCTGTCATAATCAGCCTATCCCTGAGAACCTTTAGGTCATGCAGATACCACCAATATTCCTCGAGGGGCTCTAACAGAAAACCTGCGGCAAATTAGACTGTGATGGGCTGCCCCACCTTGTTCTTTTAGTTTCTGCTTTTGGTTTAATATTTCAGCAAACGGGTAGCAGAATGGAACGCGTTGGTGGGCATCAGTTCACAGGTCAACCTCTTAGCATAACCTTTTGCACATCAGCCTTTTAAGATAATATGCTTGTCTGAGAAACAGTCACAGAACCTGATCTGCTGCCCCAGAAAAGCACGCAATGGAACAGAATGATGAAATGCTACAAATTGCACCAGAGATTGTAGGACAAGTGACATACGCTTGGGTTTTCTTAGTTCCAAGTGCAGCAAGGCTGCTTTATCCTACAAACTTAATGACACTTCTGTGATATTCAGCTCTGGAGGTGGGGTCGTTAATTTAAATAAAATGACTCAATAATGGCATGTAAGGGAAATATTGACTACAGTCACTAGAAATAAACTTTTCTGAAAAGACAACCTGGACCAGAGGACATCTTCCCTCCAGAATGAAAAAAAGGCCGAGTTGCTTTCTTTCCTTCTTATCAGAATTAAGCATCTTAACAGATGATGCTTAATTGATAAATTTGGGACAAGAGATTGAGAAAACTGTTTTTTTTTAAAGATTCTGAATGTGATCTCCCTTTCTGTGTTTACACGGCAAATGTATAAACAGAAAAGAGGAAAAACAATATTCCAGTTCCTGTCAATTCTTTGCATTTGGATTAATTCCATGTAAAATGGATGTGAAATACATCTCCATAAAGGAGAATGGATTGCTACATCTTTCCCTGGAAGTAATGTGAACCATGCTATGCCAAGTTTTTATGCTGGGTCTAAACTTACAGTTAACCTTTTCTGTATTGCTGTAGACTAAATCCTCAGCCCCTAACCAAAATTCTAGCTCCAGCCCAGAGCTTCTTTGCTTAAATAATGTATCTTGTTTCAGTATTATTTTATAGCTCTTACATCCTGCTTTCTGTTGGTTAATTGATAGGAATAAATGAGCAGAAGTTAATAATTTGGAGTAATAGCAGTGGTAAACTAAAAAAGAGATAGAAAATGTTTTTGCTTCAGTGTAAGTCTGTTATTGTGAAGGTTAGTGAAGTTAGCAAAGAAAGTTAATACAAGATGCATACAGTATGTTAGCTAAATTTGTAAGAGCATTTTTGGAAAGGTGTATGTATAAGTTTTCCAGTGGAAAGTACTGTTAATAAAACAGCAGCACAGTACATTCAAACCCTACGAATGTCTAAGCACTCTAAATGCATTTGGCTGCCCACGCTGTTTTCAGATTGGCTGTTCTGTTCAGCACGCAGGCTTAGCGCTGCGCCTGCAACAGCTGCTGGCTTCAGTGAGGCCTTTAATCCTACACATGAGTATATCTCTTTCTGCTTTACAATTCCAAAATTTATTTAATCAGATCTGAGACATGCGCATCTCTGGGCATGAATGGAATAATTATAGAGAAGGGACTGGAAAAGTACATGGAACATTCGTATTTTTAGCAAAACACCACTTGCAGATACGCTTTACAACTAGTACTTACATTTTCTTGTCTTACTAGGGTGTATGAGAAGAGAACAACAGAGTGTAACTTGTTCTGTATAAGTCTTCCTTAATTCTGTCATATATGAACGTTTAAGAGGAATGGAGAAGCAGTAGCGGTGGCACCCCCTGTGGCATTGCGACTGCCTCTCCGACCTCCACGCGTGGGTAGAGCTGTAGGTTGATGGTGTGGCATGGGAGACTGGAGAGACAGTGCTGGACGCTGGATTAAGCTCTGTGCCTCCCATCCCCTTTCCCAGCAATGCCTCTTTTGTACCACTGGGCTCTGTCTTTCAGTATTTCGGGTAGGGAAAGAAGGAGAGTCCTGTGGAGCCCCCAAACTGAATCTGGTGCAGGGAGAAGTGTATGAAGGCACAGATGGGAGGTTCAAGATGAAACCAGAGTTGAGATGGAGGGTGAGAAGTGAAGGCATTGAGGAAGAGAAGACAAAGCCTTTAGACCTGCTAACAAAAACCAAAAAAAAAAAAAAAAAAAAAAAAGGAACCTCTTTTGTGGTAGAGTCATAACCAGGCAGGAGGCAACGGATAACTTAATATATCTTTCCCTATAGCAAATGTCTGTGATCTGAGGATCTGAGGTTCCAGGCAGTTTGGTTTGATATACGATCCATCTGTTAGTTTTTATTTTATGGCTTGATCTTAACCCACTTGAGTCAGCGAGCACTTCTGCTCGCTTTCGTTCTATACATTCAAAACACAAACCAGTATTTCTACTACTACCAGCTAATCCCATACATTTAAAAAAATGTGGCATTTGACTTATCTCGTATATGTAGTCCTTGCCTAAGTGGAATCAGCATCACACAGGGTCAATAGCATCAAGTTTGGTTCCATTCCTAACTCTGGTGGACTCTACCACTAGCTTACAGGACAAGCTTATTCTAATCATGTAACATTCAGTGTCTTAGATTCCTCATTGTAAGACTTGGATAATAACTTTAATTTTATTTGTAAATATATAAGAACACCTTAGAGAAACAGATGTTATTATTTTTAATAATCAATTATGCCTGCATCCTAAGGTATTTACTAAGTCTAGGCAACACCTTTCACTGGATGAACGAGGCCATCAGGCTAGACAGAACACATACGTCCACATCAACTGAACCATTAATTTAATCTGCTTAATCTTTTTTCTTCTTTTTCTAATAATGGTACACCTGGTACTCTTGTGCTTGAGAAATCTAAGCTCAGCCATTTAAAGTAACTATGTGGAACACAATTTTGGAACAAGCATCTTTGCAGTATCCAAGACAAGAAACATCCAACTCCCTTTATTCTGTTCTGGTCAGTCCCTTATCTCAGCGCATTCTTGGCACATGTGCGAGTACATCTGTCTTGTTTACGAGAGGGTACATCATCTGATTTTATTGGTGAAAACAGGTTTAATAGCCTTCCTTTCTGAAAATAACTCTGAAACTCTGACATCTCCATTACATTCATGTCCATTTTACTGAACTGATGTTCTTCCAACATCCTGTTATGTTTTCCCTCCTTTTGTTCATTTATTGCTAAGAAAGCAGCCCCAAGAGTCACTTTAGCTGTGTCCCAAGTTATTTTTAGTTGCATCAAAAGTATTATTTAGATCAGAGCAATACTTAATTATTTGTGCAATTTTATGTTTGTCAACACTGAACTGATTCTTTAAAAGGCAGTTATTATATCTTAAAGCTTTCTGCAGACAGAAACACTGATGGTCTTTGAGATACAATTGCCTGATACTCACTGTACCTGGCTGTAGGAGGTAGCACATAGCACTTATTTTCACTACTGATTAAGAGTAAATGAAATTACAAAATTATTGTAAGCAGCATACATCACTTTTTTGCCCTAGCAGGGGTTGCTTGCAGCAGTGTCAGGGAAAGGGTACCATTTTCTGTCTTTAAGAATTGCTTACCCATTGCAGGTTTACTTAGAACAATCTTCTGGAAATTGAAACCTAAATAGCTGAGGTTAGTTAGTTGAAATAGCTAACCTAATCTTAATTCAAGTTGGTCTGAGCAGTTTTTGCTAACCTATGTGTGGCTGATACTAAAAAGCACAGATTAATTTTAGGAAAGCAGTCGGCCTCAGTTTTCCTTAAAATGATTATAGTTACCATTCACTCTTCAATACTATTGTTTTCATAAGTCTTATTTGCAGCCTAGAATCTCCCCTGCCCCCAGTTTACATTTTTCTAAAACTGTCTCAAAAAGACAAAAAAAAAACAACCAAAAAACGACATTCCCACCTCCATACTGTCAAGAAACCATCTGTTACTTGCCCATTTCCCAGGATGATCAACACTAGCAAAGAGGGGAGACGGTTTTTAAAGCACATGCTTTTATCCTCTGAGTATCAGGTTTATCAGTAAATTTTCACCAACATCCATCTGTCGTGAAATGCACTGTTATCCCCATTTATCAATGGAGAACTGAAGTAGAAGAAAACAATTTAGTCCATCTCATACTGAAGGGTTATGATAGAACTAGGGCAGAGCCTGAATTCCCTGATCTTGGAAGAAGGCTTTAACAACACATCACACAAAATCGCTAAGGGAAAAAGATAAATTTGGCAATTGAATTAACGATGCCTCCATCATTATATGAGGAGGAAGAGAATAATTTGCCTTATATTACACTTCTTGTTTTATGTCTTTAAAAGTCTCTCTTAAATTGCTTATGTTTTGGGGTGTCTGATTGTATTTGGGCTGATTTTTGGGGGGACAGGCAACTTCTGGAATACCTAGGGACTGATGAAAGAGTGATTTTCAACTCAACAGCTTTAAGAGTGGCAGGTGCCAGTGTGTCTCTGCTTGACATTGACTGCAACTATCACTAGGGGTTGGTAGATCTATTGAAAGGATGGGGCTGGAAGAGTAGTGTTTGATGGCTGCTAAACAATTTGTGTTGGATTATTTGTGGGTAAAAGGGGGCTTCTCTTGTCTAGTGCTGCTAGTACCCTTCATTGGATTCTGGCAATTGTGACTAATTAAAATAAGAAACAGGTAGTCATTTTTCAAAACAAATGATAAGTCTATAAATAAAACATAACCTGACTGCAAAGTCATTATTTTAGGGAATTACTGTGTTGCCGTATTCATTACGGTGTATGATAATATGTACATGTTTTTAAATTTATCTTATTAGTTCATTGGCATGGTTGTCCTCCCAGGCAAATTTTAAGACTATGTAAGTACCATGTTCTTTTTCTAAATTCTCAAATTATAATCCAGGTTTTAGTATTGGCTGTTAAACTGCTGATAGGTTGCCTATGGGAAATAAAAACAAACTTACTGGAAAATGAACACCAGTTTATTTGTTAAAGGTGTCTGGCAGATTAATGGGATATCACTAGAGCTATCTTAGTGGAGGGCAGAACATTTAAGTCAATATTTTGTCAAGACTTTTGGGCTGAATTCCCTTGTATCACTATGGACAGGTAGATGAGCACTGTAACACACCCACGATGCGAACCGAATCATCTTTTGGTGGTCTAGACTTTATGCTGTGTAATTTTTATATCATATGAGGTGCTTTGATTGTTAGAAGAGGTCTCTTGGAGTAGACCTTTTGTCTGGTTATGACTGAATATGCAATAGCTTTTGGCTAATCAACTCACAAGATTTAGAGCCATCATAATTCATACACCCCTGAAGATTGAGAAGCGTTCTACCTAGCTTGGGTGCCTTTCCAGATTTAATGCAAGTTACTCTTTGAGTTAGCTTAACAGAAATAGAATAGCCACTTTGCAAATGAAAAAAAAACCACCTAATACGTTTGTCATTCTTGTATGTTCATATGCCTGTATGTACTGAAAGCTTAACTTTGAAGATGACAAAGGATCAGAGTATATAAACATCACCATTATAAAAAATGTTAATAAAGACATAGGAAAAAGTGAACTGCAGCTCCTGTATCCCCTATTGCTTTCTGCTCAATCTAAATAGTTCTTTTTTTCTTGTTGTTTTTGTAGAGGCAGGAGATGATTAAAAAGCTGCAGCAAGTTTCTTTTCTTTCCCACTAAAATGGAGCAGTTAGCAACAGGTAACTACAGACATTTGACTGTAGTTTTCCTTAGAGTGCACTTTAGAGGTGGAAAGAAAGGCAACAAGTAACTTTAAAAAGCCACATGTAATACTGTACAGCTTTGGTACTTTAACTGCTTGCTTTTTCTGTCTGATTTATGAGGTATTTACAAGAATTTACTGGTGTTCATTCCACAAGACCAAGCGCACTGAAAATTTTTATGCAGAACCACCACTTAATGTTTTGTTGTTACACAGCAACAGTCGAGTTAAGAAACACTTCTGGCTTCTGCATCCAAAAGCTGTAATACCAAACAAATGTAAATGAGGCTCTGGAGTAAAACAAGCACTTCCATGAATTACTGCGTGAGAATTCTCCTGTGTTCACTTCGTACACACGAGGTGATTTGGAGAAAGCAGTTGGGAAGGCAACTGGAACTTCAGCTGAGCTCGTCTGCAGTCATGCTATCGAACAGTTACGTTAACAACTCCAGTTCACTGAAATTCTGGCAAATATCTTTCTGTCGGCTATTTGGAATGAGAAGGGCCGCTGACTGCCTCCCCCCTCTCTATCTCCCCCCAGGGAAATACATGCCAGAAACTTGCGGTGGGATAATATTTAAGAAACTTAAACTTTTTAATGAAAACACACAGAATGGACTTACAGTTTGAAGATCATTTTGCCTAGGCTATTTGTCACCCTGGCATCGATTTTCATCTGATGAATCCTTGGGGAGGGCAGAGAGGTAAAACCCAGGGGAGTGAGAGCTCCCATAGCCCTGTTGTCGTTCAGTGCACTGCCCCATGAGGCTGGTGTGACCGGGGATCAGAAGTGTCATTTAAAATCATCAGGCCCAGGTGTGTGAGTATCACCTGGCCAGAGCCGTTTCAGGAGTCATTTTACTGCAGTCAGCGAACAGGCAAGGATGTTGATAATTAATTGTAGTTTACACTTCAATGCAATTAACACTTATTCATGTGAATGAGTCACATTTTTAATGTGAAGAGGTTACTGTGTAATCCCATCTTTATTTCATATTTATTGCCATATGCTGTAGATTTTGTTCTTTTAAATAGTGTCAATATTCTCTTTGAATGCATTATATACAATAGCACATCTCTCTTTTGATTTATAAAATATGCTTATGAGACTAAAAGCATGTATGGTGTTAAACTGCATTAGACTAATAGAGCCACTGTCAATTAAAAGACTCGTCCAAAAATGCAGTTTATGGTCTCAACAAAGTCTCTTCAAAAAGATCAGCCCTTGAAGCTTCTGGGGGAGCAATCTGGGGCTTTTTTAGTCAGCAGGGAGCTGAACTCTGAGCTCTCACTGCTCAGCACAATTCATAGCTGCCTAAATAGCTTTATAATTCAAGAATTTCATCTCACCTGAAGCGTCAAAGTAGAATACAAATAGAGAAGTGACCTTTAATCAGTTACTCAAATCAGAAAACTCATGTATTTGGAAACAATCTGGAAGCAACTGCAAGCTTCCCTGTGAGCAATCCTACCACAGCATGCAAGCATGTCCTGTACTACACGAAGAGACATCAGATTTAACTCGGCTTGAACACATTACAGGGTGGAGATTAATCTCTAAAAGGAAAATTTGTGGTTTTCTTTGCCAAATAAATGTATGAAGAAAACACTCTTGGCTCCTGATACTATTATTTGTCCATCAAAAATAGCCAAAACCCTAGTTTGCACACATTTCCAGTAAAAATACGTCTTTTCCATCAGTTATGCTTTACCAGGAGTCATTTCCTCATAATAAAAAGCAAAAATTCTAGCAACTGTTAGAATGTTTGTTGTCCCTCTAGAACATACTTAGCAGCAATAGCTTCAATGTGAGCTTTATTGATTTTCATTTAAATGAAAGATTAATTTTTTTAAATAAAATTTTTCATGAAGAAGAGAGCAAATTCTTTTAATGAAAAGATTGAAAAAGATCCCATTCAATTAATGCACTACTTCAAAATTATAATAATAAGAGAAAATTTTCTATTCATTTTTCAGACACAGCTCTCACAAACCAGATATACGCAAAATAGTCCTTTGTAGCTGTTGCTTAAAGATACCCCTGGCTCCAAAAAATGTCTCTATACTGGACCAAAGGATGCATGCAGTGTCTGGTAGCTTTATTATACTTAAAAGGAAAGAAAACTACAGAAGGACGTGCAGCGTACTATGACTAGGAGAAAAGAGATTTTTAGATTTTTCTGCATTTTCTCTGTGAGGCTGCATTGGCAGCGTTCATATTAATTTAATTTTGTCACTATGTTTCTTCAGTAAATATTCAGCCCTGCTGTAACAGATGATTTGGGATTGCGTTGGCAGAAGAAGCTTCAGCTTTCATTTTTACATTCTGCTGTTGGTCATTTCAGGCAGCGCTCGAGGAATGTGCATATTTAAAAGAAAAGGCACTTCAAGCACATCGCGGCTCTTGCTTCTCGCTGCTGTGTGAGGGGCGCCTTCATTTACATCACTGGAATGTGGAACTCGTTTCGGAAGAGTTAGATGAAGCCCAGGAGTCCTCCCAGGCTCACAGCCCTATCTCGTTATTCATCAATGCCAACGGGCTCTCTATGCACAGAGAGGCTCAGAGAGGACACACTTCCACTGTGTAGACCCGGGTAAAAGACAGCTGAAGGGGAAGACTCCTATCGTGCCAGTAAGGGTACGATAAATAAGAAGAGCTGATCCGTAATACACATCTCCACCTGGACATTTCCAAACGGGTACTGTGTTTGTCAAGCATCTTTTGAGTAGCGGACACTTCTGTTGGAAGGAAGGGAGCCTGCACGCTGCAGGAACAACTGCTGATGGCCGAACTGCTTTAGATAAACAAATCCTGCCTACAATCCTGTATCAGAAATGCTTGCTGGACACAAGGGCTGTCCACGAGATCCAGAGTCACAGAACTGTACTTGAGAGAGAACACACAGCCTGAGCACAGGTTACTGTCAACGTTCCCGTGAATGAGAAGACAGGACATTTACCCAAGAGAAAATTCTGGCATTTCTGAATTCTTGTCTGGGACCAAAACAACGTGGCACTATTTCTAAATTTGCTACTGAATTCCCCCAAACCTTGGGGAGAAAATATTTTGAACAGTTCAACATAATATAACAATACAGAAGCAATCTATACAAATTAAATATGATAATGCAAATCATAAAATTTAACTTTTTTTCTTTTAAGTATCAACAATTTGAAGGTAATTACTGGAACTGCGAGTACATTGACATCCAGGAGGGCTGTGCAAGGTAGTTCTGAGTAAAGGAGCGATATATCTGGGTAACACTCAGAATAAAGCCTCGTGACCTACAGCTGTTCTCCTTCCACTGGAGGTAGTAACAAAGTAGAACTCATCTTTTCCTTATGACACTTGTTTCAATGGCAGTTAAATGGAGGAGACTCCAAAGTTTCTCAATGGAGCTTCTTCTGCCAAAACACACACAATCCTTATAAAAATCAATATTAAAAAGTGAGGAACCAATAATAAAAGACCCCTACAAAAACCATGGATGCCCAGTTCTGCATTTTATTGCATGGTAAATGGCTGCTAGAGTTTCTCAGCAGGAATCATCAATATAGCCCCAAAGAGACCAAATGACATCTTTGTGACTGGCTATTTGTCTCTATCTCACTTATGTCAGGAAAATTTGTACTAAAAGCATAACAAATGATTCTTGAATTTGTAATATCTAATTCCTGTGATATAACTAACTGCTCAGTGATATATTAATGTCAATCTCAGTTAAACTGGTCCAATTTTGTTTCAGTTGCTACCAGAAATGAATGTCACCCTTATAAACTGTATTCATTTTGAATGCATTGAGTATAATGCAGTACAATGTTACCTTCCCAAACCAATTTACAATGGTTTTAGCGTATGTACATGTTAGTATGTTAGCCCATACCAGCCCTTTAGCAGTGAGGATTTAAACCATTAATATTAACAAAGGCAGATTTTAAAAGCCTTCTCTTCAGCTATGGGAGTGTAAGAACAGAGGATGAAGCTGTGGACCTTGTTTTAAGTGGGGGCAGTTGCTAATACAACGCAGTAAAACAGAGAAGGAGAAGAAGTTTGAGAAAGAAAGGAGAGGAAAAATGCTCAAAGCAAATTTTATTGAAGAAGAATAAGCAAGACAAAGCCTGAAACAGACATATTCTTGGGGGCCCTTTTATGTCTTTCTGGTTCATACATGTTTACAGACTTCTGTCGTAAAATGAATAAAGAACACATACTTGGAAGAGTGAAGTTACTTTCTGAGGAAAGGGAGTGGGAAATGTATCCTGGGCAGGGGAAATGTCTGTAGCCAAGGAATGAGGAACACCTGCGGAGAAGAAAGTGGGAGCCATAAAGAAGAGCTCAAAGGCTTAAAAAGAGACTGTAAGACATGTAGCATGAAAGAGGGGAAAATCTTAGAGGGGACAGGCCAGGCCAAAGACTGAGAATGAAGGACGGGGTTCAGAAGAGGGAGAAATGACGCATAGCAAATGGTGGGGAAGGTGTAATTTAAAGGTGTAAATGAAGCAAAAGATTATGTTTTTTTATGAGATTTAGAAGCTGCAGGCCAATTTTCACAAGATTTTGGATTTCCTCTAAAACTATTAAACAGCAGCGTTAATTCTGAAAACAACTTAGACGTTTTTAAGCTTTTAAGCATATCAAAATAATAATACTGTTATGTGCATTTTTCTTGCATCTCTTGGGCAGATATTACTTCTGAGCCTAATTTAATGCTTCAAATGCATGCGTAACATTTCAGAACCGACCACTTAGCTGAAAGATCAAGTTAAACACACATATCCAAGACAGTGTGCCATACTGACTGGTTTAGAACTGGATAAACCAAGGATTATTAAGTGCTGCCAAGATTTTCTGGAGAATATAAAGAAGATTTCAGCTCTTCTTTAACCTTAAAATCATCTCCATCCCTTCCACAAAATGAGAGAGATTTCCCATGCAGATTTCCTACTATAGATTGTAGGACAAAAGAAACTGCCACGTCCGAGGAAGGTCAGTCCCTGTTTCACTATATGAAAGAAGATGAACTGGTTGCAGGTAGAACACTGAGATATGAAAATTCAGTTTTAGAATCTTTGTCTTGACATGAATATGACCAAAAGCAACACCCAAACTCTTGTCATGGTGATTTTGGGAAGGATGATAACTCTTCAGAAATGCTCTCTGCATTCTGCAGCCTTAGTTTCCCCACAGTTACCATTTCTGTTGTCTTACGAAACAACCTCGAAGGATTTTTTGTATAACTCATTTGCATAGTTGCTGGTCCAGTATGTTACCTGCTACATGAGTACCTTTCCTCAATATATTAGTTCGTGAATGATTACTTGCTGACCAGGGCTTCACAGGTCGTTGATGACAGTGTGCAAATGTTTACAATCATTGAGGGCATACGAATATAAAGAATTGCCACAATTTAAGTGACTTCTAGAATCATACCAAGCACATTTTCCTATATGAACATGACACAGTAATAAGCATCTCCCCTGCCCCACCAACCTCAGGGAAGCTAATTTTTTTTTTCATTTTATATTACATTTCAGGGAGCATATAGCGACTAAATATCTTTCATAGTTTGTGCTATATGATTATCTCGTGAAGGTTTACAGAGAGCAAGAATCAAGCAGCTGTGCTGCTCCTCCAGTAAAAATGTCAGGGTAAGCAAAGGAAACCTTCACTTTCCCCCCATCAAACGCATATTTCTGCAGACGTGTCCCCCCAGACCATAAGTTTGCCACTCAACTTTGCGCGCCAGTCTTGGACGTTTCCATTCTCAGTTCACATTCGTGCAGCGGAATTATTTAGACAAGCTCCAATTTCCCCAATTTGGGTTGGGAGAGAAAAGTATATGGTGCTGCCAGGCAGAAGATTCTGTCTTCGTTTTTGGTGGAGGTTTCAGGCTCTGTAGAGAGCCTGTGGTTGTGGCTGTCACTCTCTGCCACACTCAGAGGCTTTTTTTATTGTCCCTGTCAGTTAGCAGCCCAAGGTTACTGCCAGCTCTCTGTCAGTGCTTTGATTTTTGTCAGCTATGGCCAGGTCCTTTTAGTTATCTGCTATCTTTTCAGCTTTGTTCAGCCTGAGCTCTACTTGTCTACTAATTAGCTCTTTGGAGATTTCCCTTTTAAAACTCACTATCACAGAGGACAGGAACCGTTCAAAAGTTTTGTGCTTCATAGAAATTCCATATTCATCCACATCCCATACAGCCATCTTTTTAAAATTAAAAGTGGCAGGTCAGGCCAATTTAAGGTATATAAGCAGCACAGCCTGTAAAAAGATACCTTTAGGTTCTTGATCAGGTATGTAGATGAATGACAGGAAAAGAAAAAAGGTTTCCACTGAAAGGACCAAGGTGTACAAATAAAAAAGAAACTATCATTCTGTGTAACATATTCTCATTTTCTTTATCTTCTGGTGTGCAAATATTGTGCTAGCTGAATATAAAAGTAGCACAACTTTAGGGTACAAAAAAAAAACCACACTGTAACAACATCAAGAGTGGTCTTACATCAAGGAGGGCCCTGAGGATGTCTTTGTTGTCAACTTCAGAAGAAAAGAGAGGAACAGAAGAGGAAACTGGCAGAAGGAATAGATGCCAAAGAGAACTCAAAGGATTAGGTCCGGGTGAGGTGATCGGTATTCGAAAACAGTCTGCCTTCTGGCTCTGATCTAAGGGAATAGGCTGGCAGCAAAGCCAGAGGGCATAACAGCACAAACACACCTTCAGCACACTGCTGGAGGCTTGCCTCAGTGCCTTAAAAATTGTGGTAGCAATTAGAAATAAAGGTATATAGGAGCAATAGGCGAAAGTGCTCTATTTATGAATAAAAGTCCTCTTTTTACATAATACTCTGTCTACTTGTGTCTTTTTTTCTTTCTTTTTTTGCCACTTAGTACGTTTTTCTTGTGGTAGCTCATCGATGCTGTAAGTTGCGCCTACGTTGCACTTACATAGTGTTAATGCCTGGAAGATGAAAGTAAAAACCTTTGAATATATTAATGCTATAACACAGATGTCTTACTTTTTATACTCTTTTTTTAGAAATATGGTGTGGTTAATAATGATGCAGATTGTGCTGGATGGATGAGCAGATGAAACAGGGGAATACAGATTAAATAAAAATTTCTTCAAAGCTTACGTTTGCTTCATAATTTAACTTCTGTACTTGTCATGATAGTAGTAGCTAGGTGCAACCACGCATAATCACATTGTTCTAAAATATCCTGGTGAAACAGAACAAACCTAATCTAAACAGCACTGCCACACTTGTTCAGATAACCGGGAAAAAAAATAATTAAGAAATGTCAGCTCGGCTCCGTGGTTGGTGATAATTAGAAATCTAGAGTTAGAATAAAAAGTACACAAACAGTTTCACAGTTGAGAACCAAACATTTCTTACTAAGGCAAGGCTGCAAAGAGACTGTGGAATAACCTGTCCAGACCTCCTTTTTTTTTTTTTTTTCCACAACATCTCATGCCATTTGTGCCTGGTGTCTTGTTTTTCTGCTCTCGTATTTGTCTTACGCACCGGACAGCAGAAAGGAACACCGATATAACAAAGCTTTTGCTTTCTTTGCTAATGGGAAAGCTCTCTTCTCGGGTCGCTGCTGACCTGGGTGATGTTTGGCCAGCGTGTGGTAACTCGGCCTCATCTGAGAGCTGTTCCCCTTCTTCAGAGCTCAGGTTTTCAACGACCCAGGTATTCCAAGGAGTTACTGGTAGAGAGGATCTTACTCTTTGAACTGGCCACGTACACGGGCTCCTTTGCTCCTGACGTCTGGCCAGACTGACAGAACGACAAACATTTAGTTGTTTCTTGTTAAAAACATGTTTAGATGTTTTCAGCCTCTCTTAAAACTGCCCCATAACTAGTCTGGTTGATAGATTTGGAGGCTTTACACGTTTTTTCTATTTCTTGCAGGTTGAAAATGTCCGACATATTCTATTACAATATTATGATTCTGCTGTTCTCACGGTTGGAGATATACCATAATCTTTTCCTTGTTGGATTAATCTAAATCAGGGCATATTACTGGCATGAAAATAACACAGTTAATTTAGTTGTGTGCATTGAAAGCATTTTGAAGCCACTCTGACTGGTTTTAAGAAAAGTTCTGGCTAGTCATGCTCATTTTCAAATTGATTTGTAATCTTCAGATTGCAAAATTGGCCAAATTTTGCATTTGAAAAGCCAATTTTCATATTGACTTTCATAATTTGCATTCCATTGATAACAGCAGGTTTGACATGAAAGCCACCTGGTGTCTTTTTTGGAAAAGCAACATCCCAGACACGTTCTCATTGGCATCACAGTATTTATTCGTCCCTACTTTCTGAATCTAGCACTTGTACATTGAACAGTTGGTCACCTGTTGGTGACTTGTTCCTAGGGTTACATACCAGATACACCAACCTGGAGCAGTTATATCTGCATTGCATCTTTGTTCAACTGACACCTTAAATGCTTGGAAGCAGCGTAGTTCAGAAAACTTACTGATATTAGCAGAGAGTCTCTTAGTCTCTCCTTCCTCACTAGGAAGATGTCGTACTTCAGGTGTGGGCAGCTGTCACACTGCTTTAGCCTTTCCAGGTTCAAGGTACACACGTGACAGACAGCAAGTGACCCCTGTATAACACTGGTGACAGGCATTGCTTCTCTGGTTTTTCCCTTATTTTAGTTATGCTTCCCTAGCTTGCTCTTAGAAGCAAAAGGATGTTACAGACATGATCTACCCTGACTTTGTGCTAACTTCGAATTACTACAGCTGAGCACGCTGATCACTCGGGTATTTATCTCAAGGAGTCCTCTTAGCATATTTGGCTGGCAGCATTAATATTCTTTTACAGCAAATTTAATCTGTATTGTCTCTCTCAGCCACCCATTTCCACTCTGTAGCGTAGAGATTAGGGTAAGTAATTGCTTGCTTAATACAATCTTGCCTGGTTGTGAGACAGTCTGTGCTTTTGCCAGCCAACTCAGATATTATTTCCTCAATTGCCGGCGTCTGTTACTGAGCTCATCTCCGTACCATCTTGTATAAATGAATTGCTCTAAGCAAATGTATTTTGTCAGTTTTTTCACCAGCTGTCATGCCGCTTACCCAACTCCAGGGCTGTGTCTCTTCACTGAATTTTTCCATTTGCTTATACTGAAAGCATTTAATGCATCAGTTGAATCATTTCATCTAGTTCTAGTACTACGTGTCTGACAGACGTTACAGTCCTTGAAGTACTCTCAGTAATCTTTTAATAGCTTCGTTGCAATGTGCATATTTTGCTTTGACTGATTTTATTTCTTTTTCTGTGTTGATTTTATGGGTTATTTGTCCTATTATAATAACTGAGGCAATACATACCCAGCAGCGATTCAGCTGGTCAAAACCAGGCTGAGGATTCATAGGGTATTACAATTACCAGTGCATTTGCAGCGTGTTTGGGAATTTTCCGAAAAATGCCTCACCGAGGGCTTGCCTGCACTGGACAGTAACAGAAAGAAGAGGGGGCCCCGAGAGAAACAGTCGCTACAAGCACATTACTGTCACATCAAAACAGCTCATGCTGAAACCTGCTCCTCGGAAAGGAGAACACCAACAGTGAGGGAAGTTCCAGAGAGAACCTTGTATCTCTGGCCTTAATAATTTAACAAGGTACCTCCTCTCCTCTAAAAAATAAAAGCCTCTTACCACTACCTCGAGACTGTCTAAAGATCAAAACTAGTGAAAGCAAGAATACGAGGGAAATTTAATTGACTGAAACTGGTGTCAGAAATGAGGTTTAACTAGTGGACAAATCCATGACGGACGCACTGTGCTGCTCCTTGCCCGTCTCCATCATGCTCTCCCTGAGCTGGGGTGTATTTCTGCACAGAGAACAGCAGCTCCTGAGGATACACCAGATGTTGTGGCTCTAGAAAGAACTACAGGCCTGCACCTCCCAGGCAAGGTTCGTGAATTACATGAGTTCAGTGGAATCACACCTTTGGTTGAAATAAAATGCTTCTAACAGTCTCGGCCGTAAAGAAAAATTCCAGAATATGATCTAAGTTAAAGAAAATCACTGATACCTGCCTGGGTTCGCAGAGAAATATGTTAATATTTGTGCATGCGAAAAACCAATTTACTAATCCTATTCCTGTTTTAAATGGCAAGCAAACCCCATCCCATCAGGAAGAGAACAGAAATAGCCATCAAGAGGAGAGCAGACCCACACAGCTACTCTGAAAGAACACGGTCACTCTTTTAGGGGAGAGGAGATCTCTGGTTCTCACTTCAGAAGCTCACCTTCACCCTGAGTACGTGCATACCGAGGGCCACGGTGTTGGGCAGGGAAGAGAAGCACATCGCAGAGTGGAACATGTCACAGGACAGGTTTGGCTCCATCTTGCCTTACGCCATCCTCGTTACTGGGGAGGCAAGGGCACCAGGGCCCAGTTACCAACCCCATGGAGTTATCTAGCAGAAGGGCCAGTGGAACCTGTCCCGAGGAATCCATGCTTTCTGTTACAATCGCTTACTTGAGTGAAAGGGCAACGTTTTTTTATGGCCATGAAATCCACATTTGAAAACAAAGGTTAATTTAAAATATGAAAAAAACCCACATGCCTGTTAACATATTTCTTTTCCTCTACAGGCAAACATCTATTTTGCTGCAGAAGACAGTAGGAAAACCAGCAAAACTCCCACAGGTAGAATTCCGTGCTGTTGTTGTACCTGCAGTACTGGAAGCGCAATACAGGCCGTGTGCTGGGGATGGGAATAGCTCTCCCGGGGAAGGAGAAGCAGGCAGCATCATGGTAACACCAAATTCTCTTCCTTCCCAAGAACTCAATTAAAGAGAACAGACGGTATTTCTTCAGGGCCTTAACAAATACTGAAACCCCTAAAATCCATTTTTAAGGGATGTAGCTTAAACCCCTTACTTTACAGAGAGGCAAAACCAAGACAGAATTTTTGACTAAACATTAGTTAGAGGTCTTCATTTTAGATCCCTTGCATTTTGGATGTCCAGGTCTGTCATTCCTCCTGCTGTCCTCCTCCTGCTCCCCCTTCATCTAAAAGATGCTGAGCTCTCACAACTACAGCTCAGAAGAGTCGTGTCGATGCTCAGCACCACAGAAAATGAGACTCAAATGATTTCGGGTAGAAGCCCAGGTGTTACAAGTTTCTGTGCAAGAAACTGGACTCTCAGCATCTTACTCAGGTCTTTGAGTTTTGATTTCCTCTAGCTCAGCACTCCTGCACCAGGAATTCGCAGCGCTGCCACCGTGTATCTATGTGCGTGCGAAAAATCTTTTCCAGAAGAGGCCAAAGGGCAAACAGCCGCTGCATACTTTGGAAGTCGGTCTCCGAAGCGATGAATGGTTATGGGGACATCTACAGTCTTTCAAACAGACAACAGCCTCCTTCGGTCATTCTCTGAACTTGTCAAGCACGGATCACCCCAAGCTGAAATCTCGCAGCCGTGGCTAGTGCTTTGAGGAACCCACGGGCAATGGGCCCTGTAGTCAGGATCAGCATCCAGTAATGTCATTATTTGGCTTCAGCCTCTTTTCATCCTCTTGCAGACTTCACAGACGTATCCTAAACAACCGCTGTTGCATTAATCTCTCGGAAATAAAGAAACGTGATGTTAAAGAAATCTCATCTTCCTCCTCTCATGGTTGGTTTCACACATTTTTGCTCTATACCAAATCATTTTAATGCCCTTTTTTTAATCTCTAAAAATTAATATTTTATTTTTTCAAAGAGTGAAGCTGCTCTGCAAGGTGAAGAGGGCTGTGGAGAGAAGGCACAGCAGGAGTTTAGGAAGCTTGCGAGTTTTCCACGTCACCATTTTTTTCCTGGCTGTGAGTGCGGTGAAAAATAATTAAGATCCTTGTAATTAATAAAATATGAAATCTGCGTAACTTCTGACTCTGTATATGCAATGATGCATTAAAAACGGTGATTCACCTGGTTTGTACTACAAAGACGAAGTGACACGCTTTTTTTGAGCAGTTCAAAGAAGTCCCTCAGTAAATATAGTATATATACTTGACTGGTTTTTTATTTCCTAAGTCATCCAGACCTCACTCACATGGCACTACATACAGGTAAATAGGGAAAGAAGCCTCTCTGCATTTTTGGAACAGCAGCAGGAATTTAAAAGCTTAACAGTGGCCTTGAGCAGCCAAGGTGTCAGACTAAATGATGCAACAGAATTTGAAGCCGGGGTCCCCACGTGTGTTTCCTTCTAGATCTACTTTAAAAGTAATTTGTGCTGTAATGTTTACAGAAAGCCCCAAAGATAACTATAAGGTCACCGGAGACTTGAGATTACATTTAAGCAGTCGTCTGCATCTGCACATGGGTGGTCCCCAGATTTTGTTGTCCCATGCACCATTAGTGAGTTTGCTGGTGATGCCAAGGTGGGAGGTGCTGTTGACCCTTGAGGGACAAGACGCCTTGCGGATTGAGACAGATTCCAGCACTGGGCTGAAATTTAACAAGCCAAAATACCAGATTCTGCACCTAGGACGGAGTAATGCCAGGCACAAGTATAAATGGGGAGAGGAGTGGCTGGAGAGCAGCCCTGCACAAAGGGATGCAGTTCAACAGGAGTCAGCAGTGTGCCCCGGCGGCCAAGAGGGCAAACCCCATCCTGGGGTGCATCAAACACAGTACAGACAGTGAGTCAAAAGACGTGATTCCACTGTATTCAGCGTTGGTGCCACCTCACCTTGAGTACTGTGTGCAGTTCTGGGCCCCAGAACTTCAGAAGGATGTGAAGGTCATTGAATGAGTCCAGAGGAGGGCAACAAAGCTGGTAAAAGGACCGGCAGGAATGTCCTGTGAGGAGCAGCTGAGGACTTTGGGCTTGTGTAGTTTGGGGAAAAGGAGGCTGAGGGGTGACCTCTTTGCTCTCTACAGCTTCCTGAGGAGAGCAAGTGGAGAGGGAGGTGCTGATCTCCTTGGCATCCAGTGAAAGGACACGTGGGAATGGTTCAAAGCTGTGCCAGGGGAGGTTTAAACTGGACATTAGGAACCATTTCTTTACCAAAAGGGTGGTCAAGCACTGGAACAGGCTTTGCAGAGAGGTGGGTGATGCCCCAAGCCTGTCAGTGTTTAAGAGGCATTTGGAAAATGCCCTTAGTAACATCTTGGTCTCTTCTTTCTCTATTTTATGTCTTGTTTCACAGATGCTGGTAAAGTTGGGGAGAAGCCCAACAATCCAGGAGGGCCCAGTGATTTCCTAAGGATTTCACTTGAGCCGAGAATTCCACCTCTGTGAAAGTATAAGATACAATATAAACCTCCTGAATGCTGTTGCTCTCACTTCAGAATGCAGAAACCATTACAATAAATGCAACTATTTGTAGTCAAACTCCCATACTTGTGGCATTTGTAATGGAACTGAGACTAGAAATTTTAGTTCCACTTGTAGTTTTCTATTTTAAATCTTTTAGCAATGCTCGTGTCCTACAGAAGATCTGGCAGATCCCTAACAAATACTACCCCATTTTATAACAACTGAAGCATAGTTTAACTTTTGTCCTGACAGGATAAAAATCCTGGTGATATCTGGCAAAGTCAGGGGTGATAACAGAGATGGCTGTAGGTGGTTATACAGAAGGTTTGAATTCCAGAGAAAATGAAGAGTGGAAAACAAGCGAGCGGGAGATAATCTCAAACTGAATGCAAATAATTAATGGAAACACTAGATACCACAGTCCGACACCACGCGGTGGTTCCATCTCCAAATCCCAGAACATATAGGCAGGTGCAGTGTCCAAAGCCACATCTTCAGGACCTCATTATGATTTATTCCCAGCTTTGTGAATGACTGCAGATTTTTAATGGCACTAGAAATACTCAATTTCCTACCGTGTCCGTGATTTAACCGACCTACCTCCTGCTTCCACAACCATAGATAAGCAGGATGTAATACGCTCAGCCTAATACTAATTAAGAATTAAACACCGTCCATTCTATTGCTCTACCAGAGAACTATTACATGCATTTTATAAGAGGAAGAAGATATAACCTTTTCTGCCAGTTAGAAAAGTGTGCAGGGATTTGTATGTAAGGGTACACCAGATAATGAACCCCTTCAGGAGTAGGAAAGTTGGGCAGAATCAAACTAGGAATAGTTTTATCAATGTTCAAGTAATATACAGACTAATAATCAACATAACATTTCATTGTTCTTGTACCAATTCTCAGTAGTTCCTTAATCCTCACCCTACTCAGGAAGAAAGGGATTTTTGAAAGAGGAACGAGTCAATTGGTTTTGCAAATTAGTAAAAAAGAGAACTGAAACACTTTGCAAATAATCTAGAAAAGGGATAACCCTACATGGATTCCATCTGCATGTCCTTCTGGTGACAAGGGTGCATCTGCCTGGGCATAACAGCAACATCCTCAAGAAGGAAGAGGAGCTCTGAGATGTCACGTCTCCCATATTCACTTCTGGTGGATCACAATTTTAAAAGCACTTTTGTCTCCCAAACAATGTAGTGGAATATGAGAAGGGGGAAAAGTATAATTAATACCAAGTAGGATATGTAAAAACACAACTTCTCTCTGCCAGAGAAGCAATGAGTTTCTACCTGGTCCCTTTTGGGCTAAGCTGTTTGATCAGCTTCCCTCAGTCTCTGTGGATGTCCTTATACTAGTCTAATTGAAGGACCCCTGTTCTCTTTTTATTTTTGCTCTATGAAAAATGCATTGGAGATGTCTTATAATGAACTTTGATATGGTGAAATGATAATAATGTCCTAATTATATATAAAAATGTAATTACACTTGCTACTATTATAGAAAAACTCCCTTTATAATGAAGTGTTATGTTAGAAAAAAAGATTTCATTATAGGCGGATTCCTTTACTTGTTAATTTGGCCTGTGATTCATCGCTTTAATATTAAAAAAAAAATTCTCTCTAAGTTACTTTTGATGTTTCTCATTTATGGTTCATTTCTCTGCTCTGGCACCTTAAGATGCCAAAAATTACAAACTTATTTAAGATATACTTAAAAATGCACTAGTTCTTTAAAAGGAAGATGGGAAAAAAAGGAGTAAGAGTCCTTTTTCTGGTAAAAATACTTTCTAATGAAACATGGAACCAGGTTAAATACCACGGCTGTGTTCTCACTGACCAATTGCCTTTGCTGTTAAAACCTTTTTCCTCAACGTATTAATAAAGAATGGTAGTATCAAATACCTACAATTGCTAATGAAAGGAAGGACAGCGTTAAAAATAGACCATTTAGAAAGACCAGTTCCACAAAAGAAGCATGGACATTTATGAAAGTCGCAATAAAGTGACAGTTCTGAGCAAAATCTGGAAGAGAAAAAAAAAAGAAAAGAGGAGCAAGAACATAATGTGATCTCAGGTCTAATATATCAAAACTGGTATGAGTTCAGAATATTTTCCCTCTTGTATCATGAAAAAAGTACTTCAAGTGTTTTTATGAGGCAGCAAGTTTCCCTCTGCATTATAGCACAGCTTGCAGCTAATCCCCTGTTTAAAAGCCAGAGAGGGAAGGTGATGGTAAGCCAGTGATTTGCTAATAATTGAAAAAGATAACAATAATTTTTTGGAACAGGAAATAGCATTTCCCAACCCCAAACATAAAATGGTTATGAGGTGATAGAATGTCTAACCAATTCCACTAAACTACGTAGTCACTGTAAAGAGACATCTCCTAAGATCTTTTAAATTGAAAAAAAAAAAAGGATTTTTAATAAAGCATACATCCCAGCCTATATTGTGTTTCCAAGCAGAGAGCTTCAGTGGCCTTTTGCATGGAAATCCCCTGCCCCATCCACTCTCTTTCCTTCTTCTTTTTATTCAAGGTGGCCTCACTAAAGAGGATCTTCCCCACTCGCCAGCAGCGGTCAGGTCTCCAGCCCTCGCGAGAGCGGGGAATGGATCTGCCCTGGTACAGAGCGTTATGGAAATAAACACAGTGTGAGGAAGAGCTCTCTTACACCTGAAACCTTCTCTGTCTTTCTCACGCTGTACTGGAGACCTAATGGAAGATACTGCTTTTTCTTACAAGCCTTGCCTCGTTTCTGTCTTTAGACCATCACAGCTGTAACACCACTGATAACAAAATTTATTTATTTGTCTGTGGACAAAGCTAATGTATTCTGTATGATGCTCACAGTGCATCACCGTCTCCACTTTTGCTCCCTTGCCAGATACTTCTGTGAAAATAGCTTTCTGCTCTCTTTATAGTTCACATCTATATACACCTCCTAGCTGTCATATAAAGACAGAAAGACTCTGAAGGTCCATCTCTGCGGGTTCAGTACAGTCCTGCGGGTTTTCCTCATTTTGCCCTCTTGGCTCAGGGCAAGACCCTCAATCCTGCGAAGGTTCTCACAGAGAACGTCCAAGTACCAAAAGCTTTTGTCCACATAACTTCCCTTGCTTCATTTTGCTTATCCGAATAAAGAGAGATCCAGGAGCACTTAGCTGTTTAACAAATACGAAAAAAGTGAATTTGAACACAATTATCCTAACCTAATTGAGACCGCGTCTGTCCACCCACCTGGTTTCACCTGCATCCATCAGGAATTCCAAATGTTATTTTTCCTGGCCCACGATATAGGTAGTGTCTATTAAAGTAATATCCAGTTACCTATACCTTGTAGTGACAGAATCAGGTCTGACATTTTATTCTTATTCTCTGTATAGCCTAGATGTGGCTAGTCCAAATAATCGGCACAACATTTCAGCATTTGCCTCTCTAATATTAAGAAAGCAAAAAAAAAAAAAAAAAAAAGGGGAGCAGGGGAATGGAGGTGGAGCTCCCACCAAAACAAGGATACTGGGAAAAGCTCCAATAAAAAGACATTTCTTGCCCTAAGTGAAGTTAGTGCGGAACAAGCAGTTGTTAAAACAACATCCCCGGGGACGGGAACACTCCGTTGTGCAACACCACTGTCTCACACTCCAAAGGATGCTGTACCACGCTGTTACGCTGTTCTAGCACTAGACAAGATTCTTTCTTTCCTAGTCAGAAAGCTGACATTTTAAAAATGATTCCCACATGCAGACTGAAACAATTCATTGTGTAGAAAAAGAAAAACGTGCTGATAGATACTAAGCGTGAGTGGTTGGTGTAAATTCAGATGTATGATATTGCACTTTTGTCTCTCAGGTATAACAAGTCCTGATCATGATACAAGAGTATTTAGCTCCTCTAGAGCATCCTTTCAAAACATCCTCCTTACAGCAGCCCTGTGTAACACACTTAGTGATTCATTTTTTCAAAGTCAGCAAATCAGATTCTTATCTCAGTGTGCATTTAAGCTTATATAATTCATTCCATGGAAATAACTTCGATGAGACCCTACACCTGGAAGTCTGAGAGAGGAAGGGACGTGTCCAAGGCCATAGAGCAAGTCAGCGGTAGGACAGAAAGAAATGGGCAACATCAACAGGGTGGACTGTTCTTCCAGCTGTCCTAATAGCAGCTGGTTCCTTTTCCAGTTAAAAAACCCCAAACCTATTAGTCAACCCACTTGCAAAATCAGCACAAGCATTTGCATATCTAACGGTCTAAGTTTTGAGGATGTTTTTGTTTTTGCAGTTGGAGGCTCTAGATATACAATTAAAGAAATAGGAGATTGGCTTGAGAGGTGGGGCTGAATAGATTCATTCCTAACCTGTTGTGTTTTATAGCACTATTTTGTCTTCACAGGGGAAAGAAAATAAAATCAGTGGGGACGTGAGGAAGGGCAAAAGAGAGACTTTTAAAATAGAGCAACAGATGTAGTCTGCAATAGAGCAGCAGTGTTGCTGGGGGAGATGTAATCTCATGCCCCAACACAATGCAGAATTCCACCCAGTTTTTTTTTCTCCTTCGTCAAAGAGACAGTCACATGAGAAACTGCAGATGAAGGAAAATTGGTTTTATAGAGGAAAACTAGTCACAGTTTTAATCACGGAAAATTTCTGAATTAATAAAAAGGTGTACTTTATTCTGTTGTCTTTCAGGACCACAATGAGTGTGTTGGGGTTCTTCTGATGTTTTGATGGAGATGATATTTTTGGAGTGTTATTTCTGATCATGTTAAAGTTATCGGAAAATGAGGTTATTTTCTGCTTGGTTAAAAACACAGTGAAACATCTTAAGAAATGCATTTTTCAGCCTTAATTATGTCCCTACTACACCTGGCCACACAATTTCTGAGTCCGAGCAGCTATCCAGTGGTGGAGGGAGACCTCTTGGCCAGCTGTGCTTACTCCCAGACCCTTCTAGTGTCCACCTCAACATACTTGCCTGGTAGCTTCACTGATGGGGCCTTGGCAGGTCTACCATGGCAATGGCTGCAGAGCTCAATGGGCATTTAAAAGGAATTTACTGACAATACTTTCTGCCATTCAGAGATGCTAATGTTGACGTACAAGGCAAGTATTTCTTCTGTTAGCAAAGCCTCACATAGCAGAGCAATCGCAGTGATTTTTGACAGAAAGCACACCTTTGAAGGCTTTAAGATCCTTGCAGCCTTTAAAAATTTCATTCTAAGCTAGCCAGTTGCAAGATATTTCAAAAGCTTAAGCTTCCCATGATCAAAGGCGCTCTTGAATAACACTATTATGTTCTCCTCCTTAAATCCTGTCTACTTGGCAGAGTTGGTGAGGAATTCGGCAATTTATTACTTCTACTAGTGAAGCATATTGAAACATGCAAACTGCATGCATACAGCTCCTCAACAGTGTCACATATCCTGTTGACATCTCAGGATCTGACAACACATAGCAATATTTTGAGAAAAACAGATTGCTGTTTATTCCACCGTTTAATTTAGAAAGCAGAAAAGTGATCAATGTTCAGTAATACCATTGCAGGCAAGACAAACATGTAGTTGCCACTTTGCAAGTCATCTACTTTGAAAGTAACATCTATTTGAAAATAAAATTGAGGACCAAATTTTCAGTCTCCGACTTAAAATTTTCTTACCCAGTTTCACTTGGTGTCTTGCCTGCAAAGGCAGGGTGCATTCAGACAGCTATTTGCAGGTGCCAGGGTGGTTCACCTTATCTCCTCATTAGTGTATACAAACACAAGTTGTGCATTATAGAATCATAGAATTGTCTAGGTTGGAAGGGACCCTTAAGATCATCTAGTCCAACCATCAACCTAACAAAAAAAACCATCACTAAACCATGTCTCTAAGCACTATGTCAACCCGTCTTTTGAACACGTCCAGGGATGGTGCCTCAACCCCTTCCCTGGGCAGCCCATTCCAAGGCTTAATAACCCTTTCAGGATAAACATTTTTCCTAATCTCCAATCTGAACCTCCCCTGGTGCAACTTGAGGCCATTTCCTCTTGTCCCATCGCCTGTTCCTTGGGAGAAGAGACCGACCCCCCCGGCTACACCCTCCTTTTAGGGAGTTGGAGAGAGCGAGAAGGTCTCCCCTCAGCCTCCTCTTCTCCAGGCTGAACACCCCCAGCTCCCTCAGCCTCTCCTCGTAAGACTTGTGCTCCAGACCCATCACCAGCTCTGTTGCCCTTCTCTGGACCCACTGCAGCACCTCAATGTCTTTTTTGTGGTGAGCGGCCCAAAACCAGACACAGATGTCCATTCACATTTCTCACACACCCGGTTTTGCCAATAATGAATGCTGTTAGCGATGAGTTTGTGATAAACCATACAGCTCCTCGCCTATATTTTATCCACATTGCATTTATTAGCATAAAGTTAAAAAAAATATGATGGGACTACTCAACTGTGCAACTTGTGCCAACTTAGGATCTCCAGTCTCAACAAGGCTGGTCCAAGGCTGCAATCACTAGATGTTTATAGTTCAGAGAGTCTCCTTTGAGGGACACTTATCTGTCACCGTCAGAATATCTCAGGCAATCTATGTCTTAGTCTCCCACACTTTTATTTGATATAAACTATTTTATCTCTCTTTTTGTATAACACAGCTGAATATGACTAAATGTGCAATTTGTCGACAGAACCTACATGATTATTCATCCTCACCATTAAGACAAATACAACTTTTCTTGCCAGAAGGGGAGAAAGAGGGTGAGACAAAAAATAGGTATATTGCAGCCTGCTGCTGGGCTACGGTTCCTATCGGTTGGCTCAGGTTTGAGGGACAGTGAGAACAGGAAAGTTCTCCATGAGCTGTTTCCACTAAGAAAATGAGCTACTGGGAAAGCTGCCAACTAGACTCAACTCTCTTACACGGGTCTGTGACCCACTGCTACCTATTTATGTTCTGTTATAGTCTAGGAGCCCTGATCTTGGTTTTTAATTCCTTTGTTTCCTCAAATATAAAAGAAATAATTTTAAATTTGTGAAATATAAGCACGTGTGGCCACCTCCAGAAGACCTGAATCAGACTTGAGTCTCATTCTGCATGCAAAATGCATGGGCAAGCAAATACGTAAACGTACATATTAGCTGTAAAACTTGGAGATACTGGCAAATGATATCTACATAATACAAATAAATATCTGGTTCTTTTTTCCATGTATTTGTTTATTAGAAGTTTTGACATTTTTACTCTTTATCTTATCTGAAGTCATACTGGGGAACATGCACGGTTTTGGAAGTACCAGCAATCTCCACTAGCAAAATAGAGAAAGAAACATCTAGGACCCTCACGCAGGCCAATGCTCTATCATTCCTAAATAAATGAGAAATTATATATCTGGGGAAGAAAAATATCTTAAATCAAAACCATGGGGAATGAATGGGAAGGTTCTGTCAAGGTTGCATCTTAAAAGAGAAGCAACAGCAACTCTCACCAAGATGTGCAAGGAGCTCCTGCGTTTCATCATGAAGCTGCAGTGTTCAAACAGGGCAAACTGCTGCCTTTTAGTAAAAGTAAACCATGAAGTCAATAAACTCTGCACAGAAACTTTGCCACCTTTTGAAGGGTTATTCGTTTTCAGTGGGTATTCAGTTTAAATTATTTCAGTTGAAGAGCATTCATTTGCAAGTGATGATTTAACTTCCGTGATGAAGGTAAGAATTGAGGAGGGTCCCAAACACACGCTAATCACAAAACCAAAACCCTTTTTAGAAACTATTATTGGAGAATTCTAGTTGCAAGTAATCTTTTGGAGATTTTCACAGAGCTCTTTCTTGTTGCAACTACAATTATCGAAACACCTGTAATAAACTGGACTGTCAATCATTTTTAGCCAGAGAAGTGTCCTAAAAGACAAGTGTCCTGCTCCAGGAGCTGTACAAGCTGCAGACCGAGTCAGTACACAGCAACGTGTAGCAAACAGCAATATTTAGCTAAAGAACTGATCCTGCCATTTTTAAAATTCTCTTGATTTTTTTGTGCCGCCGCCAACTTCTCATTCAGAATTACGGCAGCTTGAGTCCTAGTCTTTGGGGAATATCTGAGAGACGTTTCAGTGTCTGATTCTTCAAGTAGCTCATTAGGGTGATGAAAAGCCACATGATGAAGGGGCAGTGCCATGCTTGAAGAGCTAGGGGTTCCTGTTGTCTTGAATTATTCACAAGTCAATATTTAGTGGACTGTTCCTGCCTGCCTGCCTACAGCAGGTGGTACCCCACTGCCTTGCACTTGGAAAGCATCTGCTTGCTCTGAGCCTCCCCAGAGCTTGCTATAGTCATTTGTTCGATTTAAGACAGACACTGTCATTATTCCGTGCAGCACTTCACAGAAATATTTCCTACTAAATGCTTGAACCATCTGAGCAGCACTAGGCAGGCTGCAGGCTTCATTAATAATGCATCCCTGCTTATCAATAGATTTAGACAACTGGTATTTAGAAGCTTCTTCAGAAGGAGTGGGGTTTTTTTCACACCAGTTAGCTTCATTCTGTCAGTTCCTTGATGTAGACATTACATCCAACTGAGTTCTGAAAGGCAGAGGTGCTAAAATTGTATTTGAGCTGCTCCCTTGCTTTGGAGCACCATTTGACTGATGTAACTCTTAAGATCAACCCCTGTTGCATTATTCTTTGCTGGTTTCAGGGGTTGGGGGGGAAGGGTGGAGGAAAGATTACTTTTACATTAAAACAGAAATTTGCCTTTATCTTACTTAAAATACATGGATGCATTGACTTTGCAATTTGCAATGAATTCAGCTTCCACTAACACTTCTCTAGACTCAGCTCACACACGAGGGAAGAAGATTCAGTACTAGTTACCTTATGATTTGTAGAGGAGTGGCAACCACTTTTGGCAAAATATTAAGGACACTAAAAATAGTAAAAAATATCAAACTGTTGCCTGGATCAAACAGCAGAGTAGACAAAGTAGCTATTGCACAATTTAATGTGCAATAACGGGCAAGGAAAACAAAGATATAATTCCAGGAAATGGGAAAAAATTGGTTTGAATAGCTGTGTCATGCTTGTAGAGAAGATACACTTGGATCTGTTTTGGATCTGCCAGCAAGCCTTCCTTCTGGGTCAGGTTTCCCCTCCGTCACCCCCTCGGTGAATCCCACAGCCTTCAGACAGATTTCTGCAGTGCAGTTTTCTTGTTTGCTGGGCTGGTTCTATTTGCTATCCACAAACCTTTTTCTTTTTTTTTTTTTTATAAAATAACGCACTCAAGGAAAGGGTTAGAAAAACTTCTTATGTACAGATCTTACCTACCCTCTCATCTTTACTAGAAGTTTACAGAAGTCTCTTTCAGCCCTGTTACCTCTGTCCCTGCATGAGGAGAGGCTGCTCTTGCTGCCTATCCATCTCTAGAGATGCTCATCTCCAGCTGCTGTGAACAGCCCACCCAGAAACATCACGGTTTTTGGTAGACCTGGAATCCTTCAGCAGTTTCATGTCCCCTTTGCCTCTGGCTTGCACAAGGAAGCCAGTCTACACAGTTTTCTTTCTTTCATTCATTTGTTATTTCTGTGACACAATTCCTTGATTCTTCATAATAGGAAATTTTCTAAGGTTTTATTGCGTTCAACTACAGGAACCTTCAACCTTCAGTGAATTAAATGAGAGAGATTTTAGCACAAAGTATGGAAATATCAACGTGCAATGGACGAAGTTTGCTGTCAGGCTAATTGCAGATTGCTTTTACTGTTAGAGTGTACTCAAGGAAAACTCCAAGCAGCTCTCCAACCTGCTCTCCAAGGCAAAATTCATTTAAATGCCCTGGCTGCTGAGAATTTGAGGGCCCAGCCTGGTACCCATTGATTTGAGAAATACTCAGCTAGCACCAGAAGAATGGGATGCTGTTTGTACACTCTACTTTGTGAATAAACAAGCACTTGTTAAATTGTTGACACTGGCACAGGACTGGGGGCTGCTGTACACAGTCTCAGCATTTGCTGAAGTTCATGGGAAGCTGAAGTTTGTCCAAAAAGGGCAAAATTTGGCTGTCATGAGTAGAATGACATTCACACTATAAACAAAGGAAGCTGAGCTGTAGCTGCAGCTGCTGCTGTGCTTACAAAAGAAGTGAACCTTTCAAATATCTGTCAAGAACTGAACATGAAACCCAATTCTGTGATGCCCCAAGGACAGACTTGTGATATGAGGAATAAAGCCACAGTTTAAAAAAAAATAATATTTTGTTCTAATAGTTTTATGCAGATATATGAGAAATGAAATTATTTCAATCACAACTCTTCTAACTCCTTTGAATCACACAATGGATGAAGCTTTTCATAATGACACTTATGACAGGGGATTGAACATCCATGCCTGAAAGGACCTCTTCAGAAGGAGTTTGTGTCCTATCCCCATCCACAGCAGCTAGGTCACACATGATATCTCCAAAGATGTAAGAGCATATTTCAGAAGAACAACTTCTGGATCAGAAGCCAGTTCAATCTCTTTGCCTCTTAATTCCTCAGCCTAGCTAAGAGGTGCCAGTGGTAACTAATTTGCAGCTCTGTCCACCAGTACTAGGTTGTTGTCAAAGCCTTGTTTAATAAATTAAGAATGATTATTTAAACAAAGGTACTGGAAGGTACAGGAAGTCAATGTATTTATTATGTTATCTCTTTTTTTTTTTTTAATTTTGAAGGACTAAATTCCCTTATGCCATCATTATATCTCTCTAACAGGGTAAAATTCACTCATCATGTAGAAAGTAAGCACAAGATCTTCAGCCCTATCTACATACAATCTTGATCCATATATCTGCACGTCCTCACCAGACAGAGAAAATGCAGCAGACAACAGACTTGTGCAAAAGCCATGAAGGAGCAAAGAAACCACAAAGAAGCAAGAAATTGCATGTGGGCTTCTGCTTCTACAGATTCAGTGCCTCTAGAAGCAGCAGGCATCTAGGAATAGGAGCACTGAACTTCATACTTAGGCTTGGAGATGGAGAACACCTTCTAAGTCACAGCCTGTTCTTCATCAGGACAGTACGATTCCTCTGTCCCACCACAGAAAGTTATTTCACCCTCAGTTTACTCTGATTTTTCAACTGCCATCAAATCAGAATAAAAATTCTAATTTTTTACAGACTATTATTTTCTTGCCTCATGCACAGTTAAAAAAAAAAAAAACAATAAGATAAAACCCGTTTAATAATTTTTAAAGAGATTTTAAATGATACTCACTTTATCAAAGCTGATGAAAATGACAGTAATGTCAGAGGGTAACAGGTTGCTAATAAATACAATAGTTTAGGAAAGTGCTATTCTTGTCATGGAAAAATATATTCTGAGAAAAATAATACCACCGTAATTCATTTTTGAAAGCTATAGAGACTTCTTGGATGAGGAATGCAGTTATTAAAGGCAAAAGTACACAATATGTTGGTAATGAAATGGTTGTGCTACACACTTCATTAAAGGTTTTGTGAGCCATCTGGGAAATTCCAGCTCTCCCCCCTCGGAAGGGAATGTTTTTCGTGGTTGGATCACTAGAGGGAGCACACAGAGCAAGGCTGACAAACAAAAACATACTGCCTTGGCTCCAGGCTGCCAGCAAAGCTGAACAGGGGGAAAGATTAATCAAGGGGTTACCATAATTTGTATTTATTTTCCAGTGAAAGAAGTATGGTTACAGGATTCATTGGGAAAGACCTGAACACTTCCAGCTATCAAAAAGAAGTTGATATAGCGATGCTGAAGTTCTTTCTGAGCCACAGGCTTGGGAAAAAGCTGACAGACTCTGCATTGCACGTGTCCATTGGAAGAAAACATACTTGTCATATGAGATGCTGAAAAGCTTAAAAATTCAGAGAGCACAGTAGGGAGTCTTCCAGAAGGATTCAAAGAACTGATATGTTTTGGATGTGTTGACTGTTTGATTTACAATATTTAAAGGTAGAAAATAAAGGGGAAAAAAATCAGTCAGATTTTACATGAACCTCAGAGGAATGGGAGCTAAGGAAGGGCTGAACTGCAGATCTGCTGGAATATCTATGTTATTTGCATGATCATTTCAAAAGCTTATCGTTTGTGTAAAAAAAAAAAAAAAAGAAACAAACAAAACCAAACCCCTAAGTCTATGTTTTAACATTATTAGCAGTATTGCTGAAATAATACTGTTTACAAAGTACATCTTACAGTTTTAGCTCACTTTAATCCACTATTCCTTACAGATGAGCAACAAAACCTACATTAGAGACAAAAGAATCAGTGCAGAAGAAACTGCACTTGTATCACAGAAGCCAGTGAGCTGCTGAAGTGCGGTGTCTTCCTGAAAAGAATTTACAACCAATGCTGTAAACTTGAGGTATACACCCAGTAGAGTGCATAAGGCAAACGTGAAGATATTCTTGTACAATGGTATAGAAATAATACGTAATATAAATAGTGGAAAGGTAATTTTTCCTCATTGTTTATCAAAGCCCGCAGCCTATTAACTTTACTGTTTTCCCCCAATTAGAATTACAATATGCTCATTTGAATACCAGAGCATAAGATAAAGATTGAAATTTTAAATGAGTGCTTTCATTGGCAAAGTTTTTTTTAGTGTCTCAGATTAACTGCAGTAACAATTATCTCTGCCCGTATCCATAGACTCGCAGTCAGAAGGCCCCGGTGGATGTGACTGCCACCCAGCCCCAGAATGTACCATCTGGCACCCCCAGGCTTCATTTAGGCAATTTTACATCAAGTCCAGTGAAACCCTATGTAAAGATCGACTTCAGTTTGAGTGACTCTTGCTCCCCAGCCCTTGGTGGAAGGACCGGTCCTGTCGCACGCTGACACAGTGCGCTGAGTGGTTTGCATGCACCTGACCAGACTATTTCAGTCTTAAACTTCTCTCCTCGAACCTCCAATTAGGAATTTTAGCAGTGAAATGCTATTAGTGGTCAACGACCATTAATAAATGTTTTCTGGTATATACATACATAACACAACTCTACATCTCTTCATATGTGCGCACATATATATATGATACACTAAAGTAATTCTGAAGTGTATAAAGATTTCCAAGTCAATCAATCACAAGTTGACAAAAATACTTAAAAACCAAAGGAAACACTGGTCTTAAGTTTATTCACACAACCTTCAGTTTCTCTATGAAACACCTGTATAGTAACTATCTTAAACATCATTATCACTTCTTTTTTTTTTTCTCCCTACAAAATCACTGCCTTATTCAAAAAAGCATTTACATATTTAATACTGTTCAGGGAATGGATCGTTCCAAACCTTATTCTCACACACTTCACATTCCTGCATTGAGAATAAAATTATTCTGTGTCACCAGTTTCATCATGTCTTACAGCAAGGATGCACATATTTTCACAAACACAGCAGAAAAAGTATTATTCCCATTTTATAGATGGGGAACTAACGGCTAGAGAGATTGAAGTCAAAATGTCAAGTGACCGCTGATTTTCTTAACAGTGAGACGGAAATGAGTTCTACAGAAGTAAACTCATCTTTGTTTACTCTGAGACCATTTTTATTATGTTTTGTCCTGTAACTTCCTCCTGAATTTATTACGTTCCTTCCAAATGGGACAGTAATGAGGTAGCAGTCCTATAGACAAGAGTGTCCTCTTGTCTTGCCTTTTTCTGAGATACCGTGGCACAGATTTTGGCAAAGGGAGCAAGCCCCTCTTCCAGTATTTTTCAGTAACAAGGAACATGCTCTCAGATTTATGAGGTGGGTTTTCCCGATCAGCTGTTTGAAGCCATCACACATCCCTCTGCTTGATGTGTGACATGCTGCTTGGAAAAAGACACAGGAGGAGAATTTTTTCTCCTTGTTCAATTTTTGTTTGCCAAGCTCTGCAGAGAACTGAAATGATAGCCAAGTTGGGTTCAACGCAGCTTTTTGGCCATTCTTGCTTCAGCTCTGTATCTATTAAGCACCAGGGCATCATTCCTCCTCCCAATCAACTCCCTTCTGCATTCCATATTGGTTCTCTTTTTACTTTTAACACACAGTTTGACTATAGTTCCAGGCAGATCTATACTCCTTTCTACTAGTATCAACTTGCTTGCTGCTAAAACATTTTTGATTCAAAACTATTATATGCCTCCTCCACGTTCAAGTATGTAAGCTTCCCATTACTCACTAAATAGCCTCAGTTTTTCAGTTTGCCTTTCTAAGGCCCCAGGAGTACAGCTTTATCTTTTGCTTTTCTCAGACAGAGAATTGGACAAAATTGAATCTGCTCTAAGCTGGTTTTATGTCCAGCCCCTTTAGATCTTGCTCTTCAGTGAAACCAAGCATAACACATCATTACATTTTGCTGGTTTACTGATTGTTCAGTAAAAAACATCTACCTTCATTCAATTCCAAGAATATCTGAGACCCGACTTTATTGGAAAATAAATTTGGGGAAAAAAGCTACAGTATTCAAATGTCCAGTTTTTCAATGGACATTTTTTTGTGTCTTAGTCTGGGAAAGCTACAGTCTCCCATGATCACATAAATTTCACTACTACTTCCTGCCCCCGCCTCCCAAAATGGGTATCATTATCCAGTTCTGAACCTTGGATATTTCTCAGCATCCCTCTTCCTGGTGCTCCCACTTTTTATTACGCTAGCAGTCAATGCTCCCTCACTGCCTATGTATATAGTTCTCACTTCCCTAATCAGTTTATATCTTTCAATTTTTTAATCCAGAGTATATAATGGCTGGCAGATTTCTATCACTACTGCAAGATTTGGGTTTGTATCTAGTACTGAGAGTTTTAATTCCTTCATCCTATTATTAAGGCTTCCAGCAGTAGGAGGAACAGCCAGTTCCAGGAATGCAGCCAGTGTACTCATCGTACCCTTTCATTTGAAATTGTTAAACATCACTTTTTTCCTCATTTCATCCTTGTGCAACTATGCCTCTTTCCCTTTTACTGTCTGTAGCAGGCTTAAGTAATTAAAATGTTTTAGCAGCATTCTCTGCCAGTTTCCTGGTTTGGAGCCAGTCACGTCTGCTATCAACCTAGGGAGCTCTTTCCTGGAGATTAACTGGAGTCCCTTCTTTGAGGAAAGAAACAGAATTCCTACCTGCATCACAGAGGCCAAACATTGTCATTCCTTCATAAGAGCACTACATCCTGATTTGGCAGGATTCAGGTCAAAAGGCCTGAATCTACCTTCTCTAAAGGCTGAGTCAAGTTTTCAGGAGCTTCAAATGAACTAAAGAGAAATGAGAGTTGATTTTATGGGAACACCATATAAAAGCAAATAATGTTTACAAACTTTATCACGTACACAGCATAGGGACTCCATCTCCATCTACCATTAGGGGAAAGCCCAAAAGTAACAGTCCCAGTCCTTGCAACAGACCTTCATCCTCTATGACAATGCTCCTCTGCCTACCTATTTTGCCAGTACAGTCCCGTTGGCCTCCGTCCGTTACCATTTCGTTTAGGAAACTGTAAGATCAGAGAGGTGCAAAAGAGAGGAGCAAGGGCCCAGGGAGAATCTGTTATTATTCTCAGTCTGTTCAGAAGTTTTAAGTGCCCTGACAGCAATTAAACGCAGTTAATACAAATATACTGCCGGGTGGCACAATACATTAAGAAGGTAAAATCTCAGTCAACATATCATCAATCTCTTTGGTCCCGTATCTCTCCCTAACCTTCTGCTCTTCCCAGCAGAGAGATACTTCCCAGGAGTATCTTTTAATAGGATTAGGAAAATAATATAAATTAATTTCATGCTTAAAGAGTTGAGGGTTAAATTCAAATGTTAAAGAAAATAAATATTACTTAAAACTAAGTAACAGTAGTACATCTTTTTTCTTAAAGATTAATGAAAAGGCACGATCCTACAGGACAAAACCTCTTGCCATATGAAATCCACATTTTGAGCTGCTCAGATAAGAAAATGTCTGCGGTTTCACGAAACCTTAAGGCTCTCTGTGGTATATCCATCATCATTGCTCTTGTCCTAAAAGCATTTGCCTTGACATCCCTTGCTGCTGGTGCCACCACACACTCACAGGCAATAGGGCACAGCCTGGGCCTTCTTATGCCGAGATGTGAAAAATCAATTGAATCCCCAGCAGATGGAATCAGTGGTGCAGAAAGTGACTAAACACGAACAGTTATTCTGTGATACCAAACTCTTGAAAGAGGATACTGCAAACACATACACTACAATAAAAAGAATAATAATTTAAGAAAAGGTGATTTAATTTACAATAACTCCCTGCATGATATTGTTATTTTGGGGCTCTGCCCTTCTACAGAGACGCTACTATTCACCAGTAAATTAAGAGTTTCTCTCCAAATATTTTCTGTCCACTGCTCACACACAGGTATGTGATACGATATGGCATGATACACACCGATATATGACATTTTCACATCACAATAGTGAAACACGCAGAATATTTCTGTTCCCTTAGCATTATGCATTAAAAATAGACAAGACCGACAGCAGAGTCTTTACATACTGTGACAGGAAACAGGATTTTTATTTCTCTTCCAAACTTGTGCAATTCTAGGTTCTATATGCTTGTTTTACTAAATAATGTCTAATTATTACATCCTGTGCATAGTATCTATAATGTACAATTGAGTCCTGGGTTTGAATAAATCCAGCCTGACTCCTCTTTCTTCCTTCTTTTTTTCTGTCATTCTCTACATTTTCTGGTGATTTTATCAGCATCTTCTCACCTCTATCTCCAATTCTTTGTTTCTCTCTTTCACTTCACAGATTGCCTTATATATCGGTGCTAACATCCAGCTGAGCTGCAGGGAGGATTTTCTTAGTGTACTCTCTGTTTGTGTCAGTCCTATTATAACATACTCAGGATGATATATTACACTTGAAAGCTTCTAGTATAAATATAAAGAAGTCCTATTATCTATTCCCAAAAGAATGTTAATCACAACCCTCTAATCATAATGATAATCATATACATATTTGAAAAAACCCCCACATTGTATGGTTGAGCATAGGAATAGATATCAGAAGATACATGTTCTCATCTTGGCTTTTGCACGATCAATCTTGTGGTTGCAAGGAAACGATCTGATTTTGTTTTCTAGTTTAGTTTGCCTGTCAAAATATATGAGTAATACTGGCCTACTTGATTGGGCGATGCTTGATTCAGCTAATGTTTATAAAGGCTTTCAAAACATCGACCATGCCAGGCTGAAGAGGTGCAAATTATTATTAGCTGTCAACTATGCTTTATAGAAAACAGCGTGGCTGAGTGCTCATCGAACTATTAAATTGGTAAAAAAAAAAAATAAAATAGAGAAAAGAGAAGAAAGAGGGTGAATAGTAAATATTGGTTTGAAAAAGCATATATTGGAGCCCAAGTGTGATCTGAGGCAACAAACTTTTGCATAAAATCTTCAGAATCTGCAGAGCTACTCCTCACCTGAAGTGTGAAACTGCAGTGGACACACACTACTCAAAATGAAACTTCCCAGTTTTAAATTCTCCAGCTTTCTGTATAAATTCTGTGCTGTAACTATACCGATGCTCATGGTATGAGGTCAATTAACCTTGATCTCTAATGACAAGAGCACTGGCTCCCTAATTTAGTGGAAAAAAAATAAACTTTCAGCAACCCTGAACACTCCCTATGCACCACTATGTCTGCTCCCTATCAAACTTATAATTGAGCACACTCTAGCGGTCCCTGGCATGCTAAGAAAACCCTGCACACAAAGGTACAGTCAGACAGAACAAACGGGTTCATACATTTAACTGTGCAATATGACACAGTGGTTCAGCTGTGGACAACTCACCCATGCTCTTCCAGCGGTTTGAGAACATCTGGCGTAAAGACCGATGACGTTCGATATTTGCAATTTCTACTTTCTATGGCTTGCTTCTCAATGAGATTACACAATGCTTTACAAACTGGCTAGGGCAATTTATGGAAAAAAAATATAAAAATGCATGTCACTAGATTAACCAGTTTGAGATCATAATTTATCTCTAATGGCCTTTCTTTGACAACAAGAAAACAAAAGAAAATTAAAGCTGATAGGGCTGTTCTAGTAATGTCAAAAGTTGGCATTCTTTATCAGTCTTTAACTTGAAAGCAATCCTTGTCAGAATAATGATAAAGGCATCATAGAAATTTTGCTTTTCATCTGTCTGACATATAAATCAGTGATCCAAAAAACAAATCATTATATATGTATTTTTTTTTAAAGTGAATATAAAACAAGCCAGCTTGTCTACATTTTATATTCATCTTTGACAGAGTCGGTTATACCATCTCTCCGAGCACTCACTCGCGGTTGAAACTGCTCCCTCCTCCCAGTTATAACACTGACCCCGTTCAGAGAGCACATCACGAATAGATGCACTGAAATCAGTAGCCTTTTCCAGGGTGTGAGCTGACATAATGGGCAGCTTGGCTTTCTCTCGGGAGCAAGCACTCTCTTTATCACTAGGACAAATGACCTGTAGGAGAGGTAGCCAAGGCTAGACACTCTATTTCCTTATAAATGCCAGATCGGATCATAACACATTACTGTGACTCACTGTGTTAATGACCAAGCGCTTCGATCTGCAGGGAAAGCACAAAGACGTATCAGACTGAAGCTCAGTCCCGCGTACGGCAGAGTAGACTTTCTAAGCAGGAACACGACTTTTAAAACTTCACTTTCCCTTTCAGTACACAGCTTTGAAATTCATAGTTACAAACAGACCAAACCACTTACATTAGCAGAAGCGAGGCTTACCTTACAACAACTGCCATCTGGTAGAAATGATGTAAATGATGTGTTTTTCACATCAGGGAAGGGTGGCTTTCAGCTCTTAAGGGATTCTTCACTTTGCATATTATTTTCTTTTTTTTTTTGAGTGCAGGTCCTTGTTCCTCAGAGTGGGCAAATGCCAGCAACTAGATATCCTTTCTCAGAAGTACAAAGTTCCACCTCATGCCTCGATAATCCTGAGAATGGAGAAGGATTACTGAGCCTAAAAAACAAAAAAACCCAAACAAGTCTTTTTCAGGTTTGAATGACTCAGAAAAAGAAAAACAGAACTATTCCATATTTTGGAGGAAGAAAATAACCCAACCCTACTATGGGAACAATTAAAGGTAAATTAAGAAAGAGAAGGAGAAGTAGAGAAGGAAAATGAAGATTAGACGATAGAATGTGGGACAGAGAAGAAGAAGATGGAATCAATAGCAAAGGATTAGAAACAAGAAAAAGAGGAGTTTAGTAATAAAAAGGAAATACTAGAAATAAAAATATTTACCTTTTCTTCAATGCATCTGCTAAGATTAACAGAAGAAACCTGAGGGAAAAAAAAGGAAAATGTTAAATATCCACAGTGAATAGAAAAGCTTCCTGAGAAAAAAAAATGAAAAATCCTAGGAAATTAGAAAGACAGTACATGTGGGGGAAAGAAAAATATAAATACATAACATAAGGACATAGCCCTTCACATTGGTCACCAGTTCAACTGCCCTGTAACTAGACAGCCACAGTGTGGAAGCCTGGATCAGAATTGCCAACCCTTCAGTTCATGTCAGGCCATGAAACACTTCACAGAGCACTGAAGTAAACAAAACGCTTACTGCACCCAAATAATGTGTCAGAGGCAGAGAGCAAAGTAGATCATGGTACCTTAGGGCCCCACAAAAGAGGTATTTTAGGTTACAATTCTCAGAAAAATCTCAGAAACTGTACCCCTATGCTCTGCAGGAAAGGTAGGAAAATGCTTATTTCTGCTAACTTTTCTAATACCCTGACTTTCACATAAAGCCAACAAGGTACATGAAAGCAGAGGAAAACAGAGACTTCATCTCAAGCTCCTTTGATAATACAACTCTTAGGATGCATCATTTCTCTCAATAAAGGTATTCAAAAGCTTATATGTATTCCTCAATATACAAATCCTTAGATGTAGGAAAATACTCAAATGTATTGCCAAATTAGGAGCATAAGCACAACTGTTCATTTCTGTTCATGTCAGATGGACTATGTTTACTTCCAAGTCTCAGAAATCTGTGAGCAAAGGTCTTGATTCTTTGAACTCTTAGTCCTAGACTGTTTTCAGAAACTCTCATTAACTGAACCATTCTAAAAAACAGTATACAACTTCAGTACTTATTGCAGCGAAGAGCTGCTAGGGCAATGGGCCATGCAGATTAGCTGTCTCCTTCCTCTGCCAAGGATATTAGTCTCCTGCTTACCATGCTTTTATCTGTGCTTATCTTCTATGTCCTTCCTATGGTTTCCACCTTAAGGCAACTTCTTAGAGAAGCCCATTTTCTTTTCTATGGAAGTGGCACAAATAATAGTGGATAGAGAAACACAACAGGTTTGGTAAAGCAGGTTGTAGTCAGTACATTCTAGCTAGCTAAATCTTAGATTTCCCAGTGCAGAAATTGGGAATCAAAATGAAACTTTTCCAGTTACTACTTTTTTTAAACAGCAACTTAAACAAAGCCATTTATTTTGCTTTTAAAGTCGGTGATGTTTTCTCCATACATACTGTATTATGTTTAAGGTCAAGCAAGACCAAGCTCTAAAAAGAAATTTTTATCTGATGTAAAGCTTTTTAAAGAAAGTCTCACAAAAGCATTTTAAAATTATATACACCACTACTAGATGACAAATTATCAAAGCTTTGTGGTTTAGTCTTGGTTTTGTTGTGAAGACGATAAAGAGTTGTGTTTGCTCTCTTTTATTATTTCTGCTTTACCATTTATGTTTACTTGCAAATGAATGTTCCTTTCTTTACTTAACATGTTCTTGGTGTTTAAAAGGGTATGTCTAGTAGAAATCAGTTTGTATCTCTCAGAGAAAGATTGCAGCAATTATATGCCTTTATGTCTGTCTCAGAGTTAGAGCTATGAGTTTTATACACAGATGTACTCGGACATACACTTACATATATATATATGTATATGTGGGTTTCTTGGTCCCACAAACAAAACTTGAGTACAGGCAAAAATAGGTTTCCCTTTTCCACCCAATACCAACCACGTGTCTGGTTTTGAGCAACACAATTACTCCTCCCTAGAGTCAGCAGGAAATAGATTCGGTAACAACATCTGAAGAGTACAGAATATAGATCAGTCCTTGTTATATTTGATATAAGTGTCATGTTAGAGAACATGAACGAGCATAAACTCTCCAGACAGTAGATTGTCATTATTAGCTTTTTTCCCAAGCAACTCCATGACACCTGTTTCCAGGCCTCCTGATGAATCAGAGGTACCTTCAAATACATTAAAGAGTTAGCCAGAAGCAGGCAGGTCAGAGGAAGAGAAAGATCTATAGGTTGGATCCTTCATCCCTAAAAGAAAAAACCAACTATATTTATTCTTACCCTTGCTAAATTGCCAGGTTTTGTAGGGCTTTGTTTCATTCTAGATTGCTGCATCTATTATGCTTTCCTTGGTACCTCTGTATAAAGGTTATTGCAATTTACTATCTCACAGTGATCCGTTACATTTGATTGAGCAAAACTTCTGTCATTTGTATTGGTAATAATATTTTGCAAGAATTTAAAAGCTTGTTTATTACATTTTTTAAAAGAAAAATTTAATTCAAGTTCTTTATTTGAACTTCAGAACCATTCATGTTAATAGCATTTACCAGAAAAATAAAAATTAGCTAAATAGCAAAATACAGTAGTTAAAACAGGATTTTTTCCAAGCCAAAAAATTATTTGCTAAGCTTGCATTTAGATATCTGTGCTAATTGTGCCTGTCTTTTGTTAAAAAAGCTTTGACTTTGTGGAAGGGATATTTATGCAGGGTAGCTGTGATAAATAAGTGCTGGAATTTCTTACCCTATAGATGATTTGCTGATGCAAACTCAGTACGAATGGGTTTCAATCGCTTTTTTTTTTTTGTACTGGCTCTGTATACGTTTCATAGTGTACAAAACTTCATACTAGCAATTTGCACATGTAAGGCTGCATATACATACACACATTGCCCAGGGCGAATCATGTCAGAAAATCAGACTTTCAAAGTTTCCTTTTTGGTAGTAACAGAGAGTGCCCTGCATTACACAGGCTGGAGACCCATTATACCGAGCTGCATCTATAAAGATGTTTTCTCAACTAATGAAATCATATATCTTTTGTTCACTTTACAGTACGATATCAAGGTGATCCTTTGAATTAAACATACATAAAGCAGCAGTGATAGTGGCTAAGCTGAGTTAGGCTAAGTATCCACACGAACCTATGGAAATGCATGTTTCATAGCTGTGGACAAAGATAACGGCATGCAAGGAGCTGCTATTCCAGAAAATGATGTAGCCTTTCATCCTTAATAACCAAATAAAAAATGGTAAGTCAGTACTTGGGAGCTACCCTAGCAAGCAGATCTCCAGGAAACAAGGTTCCCCACAGACTATTCCTTGATCTTAAAGCTTAACGTGAAACATTTATATGCACGTAGCACCTGGCCAGAAGACGTGGGAAGGCACTTTTATCACACTGGCTGTATTTCTTTCTTAAATAATAGATTTCCTCTTTTTTTTTTTCTCTCTCCTAGAAATGGAATACATGCTCAATAATGTTTCTGTACTTTTTAAAAACAGTTTAAGAACAACCAGACAATCTTGAAAACCTCAGTATCACACAATCTTGAAAATCATTAACAGCCCTCAAACTATCTGGTGCTGAAGTACATATCCCAGTTTTTGAAAGCAAAAATACGTAGTCAAAATAAGTTAAGCATTATTTGGATGAAGAAGTTTGAGGTTTTTTTAAAAGAAATGCGTTAAGGTTAATTGAATGCTAATCATCCATCCACATTTCTTTGACATCCAGGCACATGGATAAATGATGCACAGACGAACTAGGTCCAACTGAACCTACACAAGTCAGTTGAATTATGTACAATATTTTCCCAAAGGCATTCCACAGGAGTGAGGAACAACAGTATGTGCACTTTAAATCGTGGCTCCAAGCTATTGCCAGCTTGACTCACTTGTGTCTTAAGCAAGAGTTAATGTGTCAAATACATAATATGTACGTAAACCTGTACATACTGCAGCTATATCTTTGTATTCTTCAAATTATTCTTAGTTTTATTTACATCCTTAAAGTAGCAAGAAATCAGTTATATGTGCAAACCTCCATGATAACAGCATAAAGCAGCCTCTATGTACATGCTTCTGCTGAAGCAAATAGGAAAACACACTTTAAACCAAATGACAAGTATCTTAGTCCAATGCTTATTCACCTTTGACTGCATGAGAAATTAAAGGGATTCCATATGGATTTTAAATTTTTTCAGTGTTAATATTTTCTTTACAAATAATAAATCCAAAAATACGTTATCCATTAAGAGAAGCATCTGTTGAGTGAACAGGCTGAGAAAGTAAAGCCTTTTTTTGTGTGTGTACAAAACAATTGTTCACATCTTTCTCAAAAAAAAAGGTGTCATTTTGCTTCAGCTTTGCAAACAAGTCCCACATTTTGGCTAAGACCAAACCAGAAAAAAGAAGAAAAAAATTTCCAAAACAAGATTACTCAAAACTGCAAGTGGGGGTATCTGTTTGTTTGAGTTCCTGACTGTGCCTCCATTGCTGCTGTGCTACAAAGAGATTTTTCTGTGGTTTAAATGTGAGATAACATACATTTTAAGAGAAACTGTCATAGATGTTTTTTACTCTGGTTACTTCTGTGATCTGGGACAAGCAGAAGTTGAACATTAAATTTTAGCCTTAAACCACCTTTGGCTAATTCCATCTCAACTTTTGTCCCTTTTTCAGGATTCCCAGGGATTTGAGAAATAAACTTTAAAAAGATCGTTAAGTACACAGGAGGAAAAACAGCTGTAGAGACCACATACAACTCAGGCAGTAACAGATGCAATTAGGTCCAGACAAAGCAAATGAGGAAATACTGGAAAATTTCACCCCCATTTTTGCTTCTGACTACATCAGAAATCTTTGCTGTAAAGTGTGAATTGACCTTGTGTCACGTAAGATTAGGATTTGAAATGAGAAAAAGCAGCGTCTCTCTTCCTCTGCAACAGGAACAGAATGGGAAATACCTAAAAACATTTGGGGCTTGTACAGCTATTGTAACAGCACTCATCTCTCCAGACGATTTTTCCAGATTTGCATATGTGTAGAAGAATAACAAATATTCCTCTTTTCTGCCTTCCCCCGTGTAGGGGTGTATTGTTTCCAGTTAACATTTTGGAACCTGAGGCAAGGGAAATTCTCCGCACAAGCCAGTGGGAAAATCAGCACTACCCCCTGTGCTCTCTCTCCTGCTTTGAAAATCTTGAAGAGCGCTCACCGGTTTCTCTCTGCTGCTCAGGAAAGAAACTTAGGAAAAAACCAGCAAAAGTGAGCCACTAGTTTTCAGTTAGACAGTTTTGAATTTGGGCAGGTTAAAGCTACTGGTGCGAGTTCAGTGACAGTGAGCGAGCCATCCTGACCGTAGGTACTGGGGCACTCGGGCATCCCTGTGAAATGCCACCGTGTTCCTTATGGAGAAACGTAGATGCTTTGGAATGAGATTCAAAAAAAGTCCAGCATAATAAGCAGGAAACCTGCTCTATTTTGTGGCAAATAAAGGGCAGTGAGCATGGCCTCAACCCAGACAGCTATAGCTTAGCGATTAGAGTGTTCTGGGGCACAGGTCTACACCCATTTAGTCAGACCAAACCCCAGTTTTCCTGGGCAAATATTGCAACCACTGAGCCGAAGAGAAAGCAGCATTTGCTTCCCTCTCTCATGTATTTTGCAGGCCCTACTCTAAGAACAACAGAAGGCAGAGCACAGGAGCTGCAACAGGCAGAGAAACCTCAATTTTATGAATAGTGAGAATCCTTAGGGATGTGTCTTTCCAGTACTGTCTCATTTCTGGCAGTTCAGATCACAGTCTGAATCAGCGTTAGACGCCTAATGTAAATGAATGTGGGCACACATAGGAACTAGCCAAATCAAGTGTCCAGCTGAGTTGGGACTTGCGAAGATTTAAAATTTGGACACAGGTAGTCCAAAGAGCAGGCACCTTCATGAATCATAAGTCCCTGATGTGGATTTACACCAAAAATGTAATTGCTAATGTTAGCTTATTTGGCTTGCTAAATGCATTTACGGATCCGTCTTCTCTACAGCGAAAATAGTTGCTTAGCATGAGGTTATTTCCTGCCCTCATTAAGCACGTCAAGAAGGAATTGCAAAGTCCTGCTCCAGCACTTTTACAGTCAGTCCAAAGGCTGGGCGTCGGTACATCCTTTTCAGGTGGAGACAGCAAAGATTGCTTCCTAGCAGTATCCCTTTCTCAAAAGGAACTAAAGAGGAGCTGGCAGCGGTATCCAGCCTCTGCACTGGTAACTCTGTTGACTGCTGGAGACTGCGAAAGAAAGGCCAGGCTTGTGGCCAAGCCACTTGCTTGGTGCTCAATCTAATTCTTGGTATTAACTCAACTTTCTCTGTGACCCTGGGCCAGCTGCCTATCTGTTTCTCACTTATCCAGCTATAAAGTAGGAATTCAGAGTACCTCCATGTTTCCTCACCATCTGCCAGGTCTATTTTCATTGTAAACATTGGGCAGCAAATGTCTTCTATTATTCATAGACTAAGGCCAGACGAGACTAGAACACCTTCTCGTCTGACCTCCTGCATACCAGAGGCTATTATGTGTATATACAATACACAGTAGGGAGCTGATCACAAATGGGGTCTCCAGGTGCTCTTTCAAAAGAAGAGAAATAATATTATTAACTCAAACACAGCCGTCACCTTCCTCTATACATCCAAAGCCCTGGGCCTATTTAGATTTTGGAAAGAATTTGTGTTATTTTGATAAAGCTAGCAAACTTCTGTGTGTTTCTTCCTTATTTTAAAACTTGTTTCTGAAGGTGATTTTTTTAAAATGGAAGTTACTGAAAGAGTTCATAAACATTAGGATATTTCAAAGACAAAATACTTGAACACCGCAGCTCCTGAACTGATAGTGTGTGCTAATGCACTTAGCATTAGTGAAATAATTTCTAAACTAAACATAAGCTTTAAGAGAAAGTATATTCTGGAAATCGGTTAGACCGTCTGGGCATAAGGCATAAAACATATAAATCAGACCTCCTTAGACTAGCTTACCCCACTCATCAATGTCTAAATATTATAAGGCTTTTCCAAGTAAAACACCCATATTCTCGTTATTGATATAAGTCGACAAACAATGAGTAACTCAAGTTCAACCAAATCAGAATCCTTAACTTTCATGCATTCTCAGGGGATGTCCCCAGTGGCATTATTTGCTTTCTGTAGGTTTATAACGGAGTATTTAAATGGCACTCAACTCTATTTAGGATAGGATCAAATAAAACTCAGCTTAATGAGAATTAAGTTTACACCTCATTTCTGCTGGTATGAAAAAGCAAACTATGTAAGTACTTAAAGTAGTGGTAAAATTTTCATATCTCAATGGACTGGAAGAAAATAGTGCAAAAGAAAATACCGCAGCAAGAAATGTGACAGAAGGTGTCATATACATACTATAACATCACCTATTTATTCAGTTTATAATTGTATTACACACTGCCATCACGTCAGCTCTCAGAAAAACACCATCCTATTGACAAAGGCAGTAACTCACATTGTTTCTCACCCAAGTGTGTGTGCGTGTGTGTGTTTCCTCCTTGTTTAAGGACCTATGATCATCTCAGCGTCAAAATTCAATTTATCAGATCCAATATATATTAAGGGAGTGAAATAGAAGGGCTTGCAACGTGTAAGAGTTCAAACAAGATGATTTGATTATCCCCTCTGGACTTAAACCCTGTGATTCTGTGACACCTAGCGCTGAAGTGAATGAGCTGGAAGATACGCTGTCTGCTTTCTGTCTCCTTCTAATACAACCAAGCTGATTTAACTATAAAATTGGAAACAGAATGTGAGACAGTCCTCGACTGCACTCGCTTCTCATTCAACAGCTACGTAGGGATCTTCTCCAAGAAGTTCTTTCAGGGAAGAGTACCCTGAAGAAAGGTACTTCATCAGATCTGAAGACAAAACCTACCTAACTTAGGTACAGGCAGGAAAATAACTCAGCTTGCAGGGAGGTTACACTCAGGAAAATACACTATGGTGAAGGGCTCCAAGGCTTAGAATGGACCCTGTTATGCAGGATGGGATGAGGGAAACTGGTACTGGAAGTGGAGGAAATGAAAACTGGGAGCAGAGGGGCAGTGTGGTACTACATGGGGTGAGAGCCTGACGTCAGGAGGAATCAGGAGGTAACAGGAAACTTGTAGGATTTGAAGTGGTATCAGCTCACCTGATCTAACCCTGGAGAGTACTGGGCTCAGAAGACAGCAAACCAGGGAGAACTGAACCAGGGGTGAGCCAGGAAATTGGAGAGTGTGCTGAGGCAGCTATGAACAGTAACGAGAAACGAGATGAAGGAGTCAAGGAAGAAGAACCTCGGGAGAAAATACAGCGGCAGGGAGGAGGATGAGATGGAAGACTGAAGGAGGGAAATAAGGAGTAGTCAGACAAGGATAGAGAGGTACAGTCCTCGAGGAGCCGGTCAGTCAGCCAAGACTTCCTTCCCAGGGACTTGGATGGCATGGGAAAACGTCTCGACTCCCAGCAAGAGGTTAGGGAATCCACGGGATGCACACCCTTTCTTCCTTCCTCCTGACAGTCAGTATAAAAGCTGACTCTCTGCTACTGCTGTCAGTGACACAGTCAGCTCAAGCAGCAGATGGCTGTCAGATGTATCTAAGATTGCCATCTTGCTGATGACCCCTGTGGGTGTTGTTATGATACCGCAAGATCTAGTTCGGTGTTTGCAGTTTGCTTTTCTAAAAGCCTAGGGAATTACACAAAATATTCAAAAGAATATTATGCTTGCAAGTAAAGAAATTCATAAGATAAACAGTATCAAAATTACAAATACCTATTCCTCCTTAATGCTCTCTCTTCTGTGCTTACTCCTTGCGATGTGCATTGCTCTACAGCGATCCCAGCTGCGTAGCCAAGACTGCTATTGTCCTTACAATTCTCTCTCGTGTCTTTTTCTGTTGTTTTTGTTGTTGTTTGTTTTTTAAATAACGCAGAAGATGGGTGGTAAATTAAGGAGATCACTGTAGGTAGGTAAAAAAAAGGATATTCTTAGGGTCGAGGCAGTTGAATGCTGGCTGAAGAATGAGATCCTGTCTGCTTCTGTACGTAACACAAGGCAGGGCTCTGAACGGAAACCTTAACTAACACGATGAACACTAATTCTCTCACTTCTGACATGTCCCACATGAAACATGGCCAACTTTGCTGAGTACTTACAGTTTCAGCCAAAGTTTAATGTATTATAATGGTTTTCTGAATACCTAATATGGTATAAAAATGTGGAACGCTTTGAAAAGCATTTTCAAGACATCTCCCTGTGACCACCAAAATTAATAGTAGTTTGGCAACTTTAAGCTTCATCTCACAACACTGTCCAGGTTGCCCAGTAACACTGCTTGATACTATATGGATACTGTAAAGTATTACAAAAGTGTCCACAAAGAAATTACTAATTCAGTCATCATCATAGAATATGAATATCATATCTCATCTTTTTCAATGAAGATAGAAGAAAGCATTGAATGCTGATGAGGTAAAGACCATCCCAGCTGAAGATGAAAGAAGATGCTGACAAGGCAAAAAGAAGTGTTGTGTGTTTGTATACATAAACAGCGTGTTTCTACTTCTGTAGAAAGGAGAAAACACAGAATGCACAAGCAATGTTAAATTTAACACGTGTACTTGATTTTGCAGCCTTAACAATGCTTTGTTAATCCAGATTTTTGAAGGCAATACACTATATATAAACTCATTTATGTAGTTTTCAAGAATTTATAGGAAATAGAGAAACCCTCAAAAAGTGTCCAGGTGGGTTTGAATGTCTCCAGAGAAGGAGACTCCACCACCTCCCTGGGCAGCCTCTGCCAGGGCTCTGCCACCCTCACAGCAAAGAAGTTCCTCTTCATGTTTAGGTGGAACTTCTTATGGTCAAGTTTGTGCCCATTTCCTCTTGTCCTGTCCCTGGGCACCACTGAAAAAAGAACAGCCACGTCCTGTTGATGCCCACCCTTTAAGTATTTATAAGGATTGGTCAGATCCCCCCTCAGCCTTCTCTTCTCCAGACTAAAAAGACCCAAGTCCCTCAGCCTTTCCTCTAAGAGATATGTTCTAGTCTCCTAATCATCTTTGTAGCCCTCTGCTGTCCCCTCTCCAGCAGTTCCCTTCTGGAACTGGGGAGCCCAGAACTGGACCCCTACTCCAGATGGGGCCTCCCCAGGGCAGAGCAGAGGGGCAGGATGACCTCCCTCCACCTGCTGGTCACACTCTTCTTGATGTACCCCAGGATGCCATTGGCCTTCTTGGCCAAAAGGGCACATTGTCGGCTCCTGGTCATCCTATTGTCCACCAGGACTCCCAGGTCATTCTCCTCAGAGCTGCTCTCCAGCAGGTCACCCCCACCCTGTAGAGGTGCAGGGGGTTACTTCTCCCCAGGTGCAACACCCTACGCTTGCCTTTATTGAATTTCATCAGGTTCCCCCCTGCCCACGTGCGTGGCGATCCCAGCGCCTCCTTGCTCGCCCCCGGGGAGAGCGGGGGTTGCCGGCGGGTGGGAGCTGCGGGCGGCGCTGCCTCCCGCCCGCCCCGGCGCAAGCGGCGCGGAGCAAGGGCGACATCTAGCGGGGGAGAGGGGGCAGCGCCACACGGCGGGGACTGCCCGGGACGGGGAAACGCTCCTTCAGAAGAAATAAGGGAAATCCTTGACACCCCAACTCCTCTGTCACATTAATATTTTTTTTTTTCCCCCTTTTAATCAAGAACTTCTTGCTGAAGAGGCGATGAAGCATTTTCTAGACACACACGGCAAAATGCATTTTTCCCCCTTCCCATGTCAGAAAGCTCCATTCAGCCCAACGCTGACACTTCCTGGGGAAACACGCCATGAAAATGCCAGGGCCAAATGGTTAAAACCTAACAAGTAATGATCAGCTGAAACCAGAGCCTTACAAGTGAGGATGCTGATGCTGCCACTCCGTGCTCTAGCCCTCCAAAACTTACACAGGCTGCACAGGAAGATCAAATTCAATACGTTCTGTTTTGCAGCCCAGATGTTTCATTACATTCATACATGTCATCCCAAAATTTCTAAAAAGAAACGACGGTTCACTAAAATGCAGTCCCTCCTTGAACTATCCTTGGAAAGCAGGAAATGGTATGCACAGGCCAAGAACCTTTTTAAGGTTCAATCTTTTTTAAGGTTCAATCTTTTAGTACATGTGATCGAGTCCTTGGGAATTGTGCCACAGCAATTTTCTTTAGCTGAAACAAAACTTTTGTGTGCAAATGGGTGTTTATTTGTCATCCATACAGCCAGTGAGGCTTCTGCTTCTTTTCAGTTCTGTTGCAGAACAAAGTTTAGGAGGCTTGCACTGTCACAGGCTTTAGTGAAAGGCAAATATGGCTGTGGTGGTTTAAGCCCTATCCTACTAGCCCTGATTGCATCCTTCCAAACCTATTACTCCCAAATAGGATTTATGAAATGGGGATACATGCCATTTCATCAGTGTTTAAAGTTAAAATGCTGAGATTTGTATTACAATGGCTGAGACTCAAGCTCTTCAGAGGCAGACACATCCAGCAGAGATGCAGCGCAGAGAGCTGCAGGTTAAGGAGACAGCTTAAAGTACCACATCAAGACCCACCAGAACCTGTCTGTTAAATCCCCTTTTGTTTAACATTTTGTTAAAGTCAAAAAACCTCAGTGAGATTTTTACAGACACCCACCTGGCTTGCTCTATCCTGTAAGATGGCAGGAAGGGAGAAGGAAGAGTTTCAGAAGACTGTATAAAATGTATTTGGGGACAATAAAAAAATAATTTTGATGCAAAATATATTGCAAGAACTATCCACGACTAACTCTGGTCAGGCTTAGCATCTATATCACAGCAAGTAGTACCATTTTCTGATTCTACAACTACTTTTCTTAAAAGCAGTACACGTGGTTTTTTTTATATACTGCCAAAACTCTTGTACTCAAGGAGGCTCAGATGAACTATCTTCAAACACTTGCTGAGTCCCTCTGACTGAAACAATTCTTACTCAACTAGGAGGTTTCTTATACAGAGACTACAGGGAGGCTTCTGATACACACATCACGGAGCTACGCGTGTGTGGGGACAGAAGCTGTGAAAAGAGCACAGCAACACAAAACCCAAAAATAATGGTAGCAGTGAAACCTTTCCTTTTCCTCCTAAAAACTAATAATAACACTAAAGCACGTGCTGGGTAGCAGCAGTTCATCCACGTGCTAGAGGAAAACAAATAAAATAAAACTAAAAAAAAAAAAAATTAAAAAAATGTCTGAACAGTTATACAAGCTGAGCCCTTTGAGAGAAAAAACAGCCCTCTGAATAACCGAACTCTGGGTCCTGGCATTGGGTTTTAGAGTTGTTATTCTTCTCCTATATGACTGCAGTAATCTTGAATGTCTACTTACCCTTCTGAGGTCCATGCAAGAATCTATTTATAATTGTGGGATACCAGTGCTAGTGCATCATGACACATGGCCTCTGTTACTGGAAATGATCCTGCCTGATTTACTAGCAACGGAATGAGTAGCTGACATACACTATGAGTACAAGAAGTACAATTCTTAGAGAGGAAGAAGTAAAAAGAAAAGAGAAGCCTTGAGATATATTCAAAGGTACTCAAAACAAAAAAAAAAAAAAAAAAAAAAAAAAAAAAAAAAAAAAGGAAAAAGTCTCCCTTTTGAATGCAGCTGCCCTCATTGATGGATAAGTAACAGAGTAAAGAACAAGTCAAAGACCACAGTATCTATCGGTTCTGTTACATCAGCTCTTAGATGGCCTAATTAAGATAACAAGTGTATACTTTTTTTGCAAGTGAAAAGTATCCATAACCACAAAAATAAAAGCCAAGGAAACCAGCCCTGGCATGCACTTTAAAAAAGCTTTGCTCACAAAAGCATCCATCACCACACAGCAACTCCACAAAACTACTAGAGTAAAACTAAAGCTCATTTCGCCAAAAGTTTGAGAGTTATTCTTTCCTGCAATCTGTCAGAAAGATATCTTCACAGAACCAGAAAAAAAAAAAAAAATCCTGCTGGGATATCAGCTGGCACATTTTTGCCTCTTCCACAACTTTCTCTTTTCCATTCCCTTGAGTGCTGGTATCAGTCAACACTTCACAATGTCCACATTCTCTTATCAACAATCAGACACCAGTGCTCATGGCATCCCCTTGCCAATGGATAGGCAAGTTTGACATATGCCTTATTTATTCTGGGAGATCTGATGAACTGTGATTCTTGGCTCTTGCTATTTCTAAGTTTGGGAACAGCTTTATTTATCACCAGCTCTGAATTAAGGCTATAAAACTTCTATGAAAATGTGTAGATTGTCCCTTAGAAAAGAGCTGTGCAACACTGCTAATGAAACAGTTAAGGACAATGCCTGTTTAATAATAAAAACAAGTCGACCTAGCATGCTAAGGAGTAAGCCACACCAGTACTGATACGACTGGAGCGTTTGATAACGGGAGTCTATTTATACACTTTGGTGCACAGGGCAGACACTCACACTCTGTGCTAAGCACAGGTGAGAGTAAGAATACACACCTATGAGCCATCTTACCCTTTGAAAACTATCTTCTCAGTTTACACACACTAATTGCTTTCAAGGTGTTTTTCCTGGAGTTTCAGTGAGTCAAGGGAAATCCACAGCATTCCCGCAGTTGTGAATGCTTCTGGCTATTCAAATGTCACCCGGTGGGAAAGCTAATTTGAACTGTTATTGTCAGCAGGAAACTCTTACTTAGAGTTTCCACAGGACATCCCCGCATCACAGTGACTCCATGGAGAAAGAAGGGTATTCCTTCATGTGGTGGCTCCTGACTCATCTCAATACGGTTTGTCTGTAGCTACTGGAGCTGTGTATTCAGAGGAAGCTGCTATTTCAGGTAGTAGCAGTGATTTAACTGCCTTTGCAGAGGTCAGTGTTTCACAATAAAGGAGGCTGTTGCTTGAAAAGAGCAGAGTATCACTATGAATATCACCTTCTTACAGTTATTTCTCTTCTTGGTAGTGGTTGATACCTGGAGTGCCAAATTAAAGAACAAATGTGGTAACTACAGCCTACATTGTAAAATGAGGAAGTTGACAAGCCTCCTTGGATCTTTCAGTCTAATTCAAAGTCTCTTATTCCCTTGTCTACAGTAGAAGATATTTAACCAGGTAGTTCATATTGCAGGAGTCAACAGTAGTCTGGAAAGTGCTTTGCCTCAGTTTGAAGACAACATGTTCAAAGAGCCATTTCTCTAAGGAAAATCAAAAGAACTTCTGGTTAATTCAATGTAGGCATCCCTAAAGACAGCACTGATGGTATTTGCAACCAAGATATTTAGGTTATGCAGCGCCATCCTATAGGAGATTCAGGATTTTACACGCTAAGAAGAAAATCTTGCAGCTTAAATAGGTCATTAAACAATACATTTTATTGTTGTGGGTTAGCTGCATCTTCTCCTTCGCCAGGGTTATTTGGTATGCGTTTGGGTTCTGCTAGCTTCTTGCACTCTTGTGTAAGCTGTCAAATTTCTGTCATTAAGAAACCTCTTGCTTGCAAAGTTTCCTTCCCTCAGGTCAATTTGATCCCCAGGTTTTAGAAGTAAGACCTACACCTCTGTTTCCGTTACAGGTTTTGGACTAGAAGGTACAATTGCAGTAGATGCAGGTCCACATTGCCACCAGTTCAGGCAGAAAACAATTAGCTCCTTCCTGCATTAATTCTGCCTCTGACTTCCAAGAGCTGTTAGTAAATAGTTTCAAACAGGCATCGAAAGACTAATGTCAGGAAAAGTTTTAGAAAGACAGAATCTTCCAGGACGTAGTGGTAGGATTCTGAATAGCTGATGCTATCGCGGGGGAGCAGTACTCTAGAGCTACCTATAAGTTAGAGGCTGGTGGACTTCAGGCCTGTGAGAGGAGGTGGGCCAGAAGCCAGTGAAGATACTGGGGATTCCTCCTTCTCTCCCCAGGCCAGCAGGCGAGAGTCTCGGCACTCCTGAATATGGTACACACACATATCTCTATATACATCCTCGGGATAATTAAGTTGTGGCTTGTCTTTTAACCTGTGCTCTCTGGTGTTAACAGTAATTCACAGATGGCTCTCCAGATATTAGAACCAACATTTCCCTGTCAACAAGGCATCATTATTATTTCATTGCTTGTAAATACTAAGGTGATGAATCTTTAGAGTCTGACTTTGGGCCAGGTACTGCTTTCTAGGCACCTTCTTCCCCTGTGGAGAAGACAGCAATTTGCAGGCCACATAACAGGTAGTTACTGAACATTAAAGAATTACCTCAGGACAGCCCTGCCCAGCACCACACGCTGCTTCCACACGCAGAGCCCGGTATGGAGAGGCAGTTTCCCCATTTCACGGAATCACAGACTTGTTGGAGTTGAAAGGGACCTTCTAGAGACCATCCAGTCCAACTCCCCTGCCAAAGCAGGGTTGCCCAGAGCACATCACTCAGGAGCATCCAGACGGGGCTTGAAGATCTCCAGAGAAGGGGACTCCTCGCCCTCCCTGGGCAGCCTCTGCCAGGGCTCTGCCACCCTCACCTTAAAGAAGTTCTTCCTCCTATTTGAATGGAACTTCCCATGTTCCAGCTTGAGCCCGTTGCCCCTCATCCTGTCACTGGGAACCACTGAAAAGAGTCCGGCTCCATCCTCCCTCAACCCGCCCTTTAGATCCTTGTCAGCATTGATAAGGTCTCCCCTCAGCCTTCTCTTCTCCAGGCTGAAGAGCCCCAGCTCTCTCAGCCTTTCCTCATCAGGGAGATGCTCCAATCCCTCCATCATCTTTGTTGCCCTACGCTGGACTCTCTCCAGCAGTTCCCTGTCTCTCTTGAGCTGAGGAGCCCAGAACTGGACACAGGACTCCAGTTGTGGCCTCGCCAGTGCAGAGCAGAGGGGGAGAATGGGGGCAAGAATTTGTGTATAAGCACTTGCATAATCTACACCGACACTACGGTCCAGACAGAACCCCTTTATCAGCTCTGCACTCAGGTCACGGATTGAACTACTCAGCTCCAGCAGATTCCCCACCTCCCAACAGCTGCTCCTTCCCAGCGCATTTGTTGGGAGCAGAAAAGCCTTTCTGAAGGCCCTCATCCTTGTTGGTTTTAAGGCTCATTTCCCAGCCTCTGTACAACCCATGACAACCCAACAGTGCTCTGCAGCTCCTTTAACTTTAGCCAAATATATTTTTGGCACTCTACAGGGTGCCTCTTGAGGAACTCAAGCCAATTGTCCTCTGAACTGCTGAAAAACCCTGAAACCTCTACCTACAGACCCTTCCCTCTGCCTTGCGTGTACTGCCAACTATAACAAGAATTTTTTCTCACAAATATCTTACTGACTTCTTCCTAGTTCTTTAATGCTGAAGTTACTCCACCATCACTTATTTGATGATTTACCACCTTCACATCATTCATAGAAGATTCAATGGAATCCAGAAACACCTGACACTTAGTAAAAGAAAGGTATAGGGTATGATGTTGAACTGCTTATAGGGACATTACAACGTTTGTTGTCCTAGAAAGCAACCTACTGCACTTTCCAGCATCTACACTGCTCTGGGGGCTGAAAATTCCCAATTTCAGTATGTGATTAAAATACAGAGCTCTTTGTGAGGTTTCCTCAAGGTGCTCTCTGTTCAAGTCATACTCCTCACTCACACCTCTTACTTCCAGTCCAATCCATATTAGAGCAGGGCACCTAAGAAAGCAACCTTAAAGGGGATTATTTTGAAGGTTCTCATAGGGCTTCATCTGCCCAGGTAAAAAACCTTTAAGAATGCCTTGATTTTCTTTCATCTGGTTTAATGAGACCCAGCTTCCAGGGAATTTTTTTTTTTAATTTCTTTTTAAAATTCTGATTGCCCACAGATTAACCATCATGACTAAATAGACACATTTTTAAATACCACTATTACTTTTAACATATATATTATGCTTTTCTGTTTATCCAGAAACAAACTAGGTAACTGTCACTGTCAACACAATTTCTGAGGGGGTCACAGCAGCATATTATTCCCCAAACTGACCCAGAGACCACACTAAACATCTGTCCTCAACAGTTTTAAACTGTCCTCTGGCATTAGTTTGGCTTTCTCTCCATGTTATTCTTTTTTTAACTCAGAACAACTTTTTCCAGTCATCCAGAGGAATCTCCAGTAAAAACAGACAAGTCATGAGTTGATGTTCTTGATATTTTTGAGGTTAAACAAACATTTTTATTTTTATTTAGAGCAAATCAACATAGTTCCTACAGATTGCAGTGGAGACTTCTGATTGAACTGAAACTTTGTCTCACATGCTCTATGAGGCTGCATATACATCTCAGTAAAGAGGAAAAGGAGGGCGTAAGTCTTATTTTTCTTTAAATTACAGAAATAGTTTCATTTTAGCCAGCTATGTTTTCCTTCGCAGTCAATAATACTCCTTCAACATCACAGTTTATCCTAGGATTTACACCCTCATGTAAAAAGATCCCACACTTTCACAGATACATATAAGTTTGCAAGTTTTAAAACACACACAGGAAGAGACACGGTGCCAGTGAACATGGACATTACCAAGAATGGGCTCATGTTTGAAGAGGCAATGGTCAAGAGTGGCTTAATGGATGATCACATGGCCAATGGAATCAAATTCACAGTAAAAATTCCTTCTCCAGCTGGACTGACTGACTGTTGAAGTGGGACAGGTTTAATGTTGTCTACTGCAAGAATTTATTTTTTTACTTCACAGTTTTTTCTAGCATTCCGTTATGGAAACTGTTTCTTCTTTCAGCTGTCTAACCAGTTAGGGTCCTAGATAATATACTTTGAAAAAATAATTTCACCTAAACATTGAAGAACTTGAATTGGGCTGTTGCTTCTGACTTCTATGTGGTCTAAGAACAGTTCCAAATAGAATCATAGAATGCATGAGAGGAGTCTGAAAAAAATTCCTGGAAATTAAAGCATTTATTTCCCCCAATGAGCATGAGAATCTAAGGAGAAAGAAAAGGTAGTCTAATTAAAAAAATCACTGCTTTCACTATTATACCCACAATTAGGAGGAACTTCTTAGTAGCTGCAACAATTTACTATTTACTTTTAAAATGCCCTCTTTGAAGGCCAATTTGGTTTTTTTTTTTTTTAAACTGATGCTTAATCCCTCTCCAATAAATTCTCAGAGACCATGAATCAATATAGATCCACAGAAATCAAGTGTGTTGTACAGATTTACTATATTCAAGGATTTTTTTTCCCCTAGCAACTAGCTGTTTGTCAGTTACGTTGTCAATGAGCACACTGGATTTGAAGTGCAGAATACCCCAAGATACATTTGGTGCTTTGTTTTAAAAATAGTGTTGTTATGTGGTAATGGAACTTTTCCACACAAGTCTTTGATCACTGACCTAATCATCCACTGCCAAGGTGAGCATCTCCAATGAAGGAGATAAAAAATAATTTATTTATTCTAATAAAATGTAACCTGAATGACACAACATCAGTTCTAGCAAGTTACAGGAACAGGGAAGAACTACATGTGCTAAAGAAATAGGGTGGCACAAGAACAGGCAGTCACAAGTTATCCAAAAAAAGATACAAAGTTGGAAACTGGAAAAAAAAAAAGTTTCTAATAATGAAAATCATGATGAACTGCAGCAAAAATCCCTAACCACTCTAATGGAAAAACTTGGGGGGGGGAATAATGGAAAAGAAAGTGACACCATCAGATTAAGAATATGTGCAAGCAAGGGAGGGCTAAGACAATTTTCTGTGGGTATTTTTCAATTCTCTGAAAGGTGCATGAAGGCAGGACAAAACAGATCAAGTGATAACTCAAGGATTGGTGTCAAAAGATAAGGTTGGGGATATTCCACAATTGGAAGTCATTTACAAAAAGGAGGAACTGTCTTTGAACTATAGACTCTGACTAGACTCCTTAAAAGAAAAAATAAAAAAAGGAAGAAACAACCTTGTTGGACCAAATCCACTACAATCACTGCGAAAAAAAATTAAAAGGAAAAATAAATCACATAAATGTAAGAGCCTTTGATTACCTAGTCCTGTTCCAGAAAAAAATAGGAACAAATACAACCACTTACCTCCAAATCTTTCAAGCTACAAGAATCCATCGAGTTACACTGGTGTTTTCTCCCTGAGCCATTTCCAGTTCATGGAAATCCTTCTTGAAGTTTGGCTTCCAGGGCATAACAGTGTTCTAATAGCAGCTGAACTCGTACCAAACACAGTAACATTTATCACTCTATTCTTATGAGAGTTTCTACTGCTTATTATGCACATTTGTGCTAAATTCTCCTGCAGCTTAAGCAAAGCTGATTAAGGAAGGCATAGGGCTCATGATGCATGAAGTTGCTGCATCTGAAGAGAAATCTTACACACTCTAAGTACATCCAACAGTCATAGCTCCTAGATATCTGACTTGTGTGAAATCTTTTGGTTCCATAGACCAGGGCACCCCAAATCATTTCCTGATCCATTTCCACCCATTTCCTAACTTATAAGCTCCTATTTTTTTTTTTACTTTTTTTTTTTTTTTGCTTGCTGTCAAATATTAAATGATACTTTCTCATCAACTATCATGCATTGCAAACCAAAAGGTTGACGAAGGACTAGGCATTGCCAATTATATGTGGTCATTAGCCTTCATTGATATGGTGCCAGGATGCCTTTGTAAGGCACAGGGTTGGATAATGTATTTCCCAGGGAAGGTAAGAGACCCAGAACTGTCTCTGAGTAGAGAGAGCTGGGTGCAGTGAGACATTTCTGGGCCATGCACCCAGGGCTCTGAGCGAAGGCAGGGTCCGGTTATTTGGAGACAGAGCTAGTCCTGAGCTCTCTGTGCATTCACACCATGCTGAGCTGAAACTTTTCCTTCCTCCTGGAAACAAGCATGTTCAGAAGGAATTTCTTGTGGCTTTGAAGGAATCAGCACAAGCGTAGGCTGGCTTCTAACACCTGTTTCAGAGAATGCTTCAGGTTGGAAGGGACCTGAAAGATCTCAAAGCCCCATTGAACCTGGCCTTGAACACCTCCAAGGATGAGATGGCTACAATCTCTCCAGCGATCCTGTTCCAGCATCTCACCTCCCTCAAAGTAAGGAATTTCCTAATAGCTAATCTAAATCTACCATCTTTCAGTTTAAAGCAGTAACCCCTCATCCTATTCCTACACTCCCTGATAAAGGGTCCTCTCCATCTTTCTTGTAGGCCCCCTTTAGGTATTGGAAGGCTGCTATAAGGTTTCCCTAGAGCCTTCTCTTCTCCAGGCTGAACAACCCCAGCCTGTCCTCAGAGGAGAGGTGTGGTCCAAGAGGTCTATGTCCTTCTTATGTTGGGAACTCCAGAGCTGGATGCAGTACTCCAAGTGGGGTCTCACAAGACCAGAGTAGAGCATCTCCCTTGACCTGCTTTTGGTGAGATTCATTTCCTCTGAACCAGTGGCTGTTGACTTTCACTATATTTTTTGCATGATAGTTTATTAATTTGTTCTCCTGTTTTCCTCCTGTGGTTCCCAAACACCAGGAGGAACATTGGTAGAACACAATCTCTTCCAGCCTGTTGATATCATCACATTGCTGAAAAACCATTGCTAGCAGCTGGCTCAGCTAGCCACTGGTTTTAAAACTCTCAAGATGCATGTTTTCCAGATCTGCATATTTTAAAATATTTGATATGAAGCCTAAATACACAGAATGCTTAAAGACAATGGAAACAACAGAGGCAGTGCTCACAGACCAGGCTGGCAAGGTTTAGGTAAGAGCCAAATGCTACAATCTCTGTTGTTTTTCCCTTGTGACCGAATAGAAAACTAGAAGCCGGGTTTTCTGATTGCATGTGTGGTCAGAAATAGGCAAGAATAAGAAAAAACATGAGGAAGAGGAGTGTGGAAAGACGACCCATGAAGCACTAGTAACAGACTACTGGAGGAAAGATTGTTTTTTACATTGAAGGCTGTTTAGACTTGAAAAATCAGAGCAGTTAAAGTGAATGAAGGGTCTTAAGAAAATAAAATTGGCTGGCTGCCTGACCAAACACCGAGTGAGGTTTGTATCAAAGTTCCTATAACCTGCAATGCAACAAGCTTTCAGGAAAACGTTTAAGCATATTCCTAGTGTTACACACACATTCTTCCATGAGACTTTGATGACTACAGAAGAATTGATTTAGGCATGCATTTCCTACAAAGGCAATATTTCATAATTTGTTTTCTGGGAAAAAAAGCCCAAACCCTAAAACTTCAACATGAAATCCCATGAAACGACAAAGAGGATTTTTTATTTCTTGCAGTCTCTGCCTCCACATTGGGAAAGGAAATGAAATCTGTAGCAAGTAAAGGAAATTATAGCTTTTTCTTCATTCCTCCTACACGTGCATTAAAAGGAGGGTGTGCGTGGGAGGAACATAAACATGTTAACGCATTTACATTCCCTTTGCTCCATTTTCTCCATCCAAAAATCAAACAGAGTTGAAATGAAACATGAGAAGCTTTAGCCCCAAAGCAGAAAGTCTCCAAAAGTGTCAGAGGTTGTTATGAGAATGAGGACAAACTAAGTTTAAAAGGCCTTCCAGAGTACATCAGTTTCATTAATATCCACAAATTAATCACCTTACCTGCCCTGAACTTTTAACTACGTACATATGTTAAATCACTAGTGATCAAAACTTACTGATATATTGTTATAAACTCTGTCTTCTGAGCACATGTATCAGTAGTTTTAATCTATACCACTTAAGACAAAAGAGGTTGCCCATATTTCAGGTTTGTCACTACTTACATATGAAGTTGAGACACTCCAATATTTGTTTACAGACAAAATATTTTACCTAACTGCAAACACTAGGTAAAAGTGCCTGATCTAGGACACCTCTGACAACATACTTAATGTATGACCAGACCTGTTTTCATTCACTTATTTTCCTGTAATGCCATTGGGTGTCAGAATTATTCCCTGCAATCACAACAGATAGGGAGCTTATCCAGGAAAACAAACTTGGACTGCAGTCCACAGAAAAGTTAAAATCTAGCAAAGAACTTTGATGTTGACACGACCACCATAATAATTACTATAAAAACAGTGCACTTTGTCAAGTTCATCCTCAGCTATTTGCTAGGAAATTGAAGACTATCTTATGGTTATTGCACAGTATAAATCAACTATTTGTTTATTAGAGCTATTTTTTAAAACATCAAAATAAATTAAATTTTTCTTTTTGCATTAATTTTTCCAGGTTCTTTTTAAAATAAAATGTTCATTTTAGACTATGACAGCTAAAACAGAAAACGCTGACGCAAACTTAGCTTTCTAGCCTGCAGGCAAAATATAAAATTGTTGTTAAATTGGAGCGGATGACAAAATGGATGGTGAAACTCATGTATGAAATTTTTTGCTAATAACAAACATTTGTCCCATGACATGGACTGTAAGTACAGCACAGGGCAAGGTATGCATTACAGCAGCAGGATTCAGGAGCATTTTGCTGAGGGAATCCAAAGACCAAATACTTCTGGTACAAAGATATGTAGATGTTACACCATCAAATACCTCACTTCATTATATGCATTATCAGCACATTTTCCATGTGATGAATAAACTCAAAGTTTTGTAAGCTGCTTCATGTTCATTTAATTAACATTTGAGTGAAGACAGAAAAGATAATTTACTGAACATCCCCTTTAACATTCATGCCCTTTGCCTCAAATATCATAGAATGGTTTGGGTTGGAAGGGACCTTTAAAGATTATACACTCCAACCCCTCTGCAACGCGCAGGGACATCTTCCACTAGATCAGGTTGCTCAGAGCCCCATCCAACCTGACCTGGAATGTTTCCAGGAATGGTGCATCTACCACCTCTCTGGGCAACCTGTGCCAGTGTCTCACCACTGTCATTGCAAAAATAATTCTTTCTTCTATCTAGTCTAAATGTACCATCTTTTAGTTTAAAACTATTATCCCTCATCCCATCATAACAGGCCAAAACATTTGTTCCTGTCTTTCCTGTACTGCAAGCACACATTGCTGGCTCATGTCCAGCTTTTCATCCACCGGTACCTCCAAATTCTCCTAAGCACGGCTAATCTCAAACTCTTCATCCCCCAGCCTGTATTGACACCAGGGGTTGCCCCAACCCACATGCAGGACACCGCACTTGGCTTGTTGAACTTCATGAGGTCCACATAGGCCCACTTCTCGAGATTGTCCAGGTCCCTCTGGATGGCATCCTGTCCCTCTACTGGCTGTTTGAAACTAAATCGGTCAAATTATTTTTTAAAGTACATGGCAATATAAAAAAAATACATTGGCACTGCAGGGACAAATCTCAGGATTCTACTCCCAGCTACAGTAAATCTGTCGAGAAACCTAAGCTTACAATAAAATTGAAAATAAGTCACCATAGTTATCAAAACATTTAAGTAGGTGCTTCCATTTCCAAGCAGATCTTTCTCTCCTTGTTCATTGTTATTTGCCCCAGTGTTACAACTTTGTATTCTCTGTGCAAGATATAAAGGAATGGGTCCCTAATGTTCTAGTATCATAAAAGATCGGGTTGAACATAAGCCATCTCAAATATTATCCTGAAATGCGAACTAAACATGAACTTTTTTGAAGTTCAAAAAGTTAACAAATCCCCACGCTTCTTGATTTTAATATGACTTTTAAAAGTCCTTATATGGAAAAGGTGGTGTATTTCTAATTAAAAAGAGATGATTAGAGATTTCCAGAGCACAGAGGATCAACCCATTTATAAAATTACCATACCAAAAGTGAAGCTGGGATAGGGATGCAACAAAACGCGGGCTATAATCCAAGGCCAGATATTGAAGTTCGATGGACTAATTTCAGGTTTCATGAAAAAGGAAAGCTGGCTACTCCTGTCCCTATAAGGAATCAAATTTCTTCCTCAGTAGGAAAAATAGCAGCCAGCTAAAACCTTGCAGTTACTTATGCTACTTCATAGTATGTAAATTATTTGCACAAGTGATGATCAGATATTGAGCAGTCTTCATTGCCCCGACTGCCTTCAAGCACTAAATATTGCATGATTATATTTTTTTTCATTTATAAAGGAATCACCTAATATACAAGTATCTTTACAGCTGTGATGGTCTGAAAACATCACAGTGAGCAGAACAGTATCTTTGCAGTAGTGACACTGATTCAGTTGGGGAAAAAAAAAAATAATACACAAGCCCTTTGCCCAATAACATTTTACCCCCCCAAGTGATATTGGTTTAAACTTAAATTAAAGATTTTATTTGTGCACAAAAGCATTGACTCAGCTTTTCTAGAAATTACAGTAAGAAACTCTGGTGCTGACCGTGACCTGGCTGATCAGAGATAGGATAATGGCTCTGTTGGGGGCAGGGGGAAAGAAGGGGAGAGGACAGGACCAAAACATCCATAAAAACCACCCAAACACATACATAGACAAATGGTTAGAAGACCACCAAGTGCATTCTTAACTGTTCTCCACAATGAATTCATCAGCAGTCCAAAATAACTGCACCATTTTTCATAATGAAGTATTTTAATTTGAGCCAAGACATCCTCTAGGCTCTTGAGGAGGAACTTGTGTTCTGTGGTGTTATAATGGTGTTAGAATCAGAAATATCATTATAGGACAAGCTTTTGCTTCAATTTTTTTGTGATGATTTACATAGCTGAGCTGTCAGGAGTATCACTGTGCAGTTAGCATGCAGTTTCAACAGAAATAACAGACACCACATTCCGCCTACTACTGACCACCACCACGATTTATGGAAGCATTTGAAGTCAAACAATGTATTTATGGTTACTGCTCATCTTTGTCTAAAGTGTGGCAGCCAGCTCACATAGAATATTTAAGAGATTTACTCAAGGCGGTTGAAAAGTTTCCTTCAGCTTTGGCTCAATACGATCTCAGCCTTGAGCCAGAAGCACTGTGATCTTTGGGGGCTTACAAAGCATGAGTAGCCTTACAAAATCTAGGCAGTTTGCCAAAGGTGGTGGTTTTTTTTTTTTTTTTTTTTAAATTTTGTTGAACTGTGGTGGAAGGTTAAACAATTCACACAGTTTTGATTCTCCCTACCCCCAATTGGCCTTGTACTTAATGTCTTCTTGTCAAGAAAGGAAGTAACTTCATAATGGAATAGATGGAACCATTTCAGCTATTACACAGCAATGATGGTATTGCTGGAAATCTGAAACAAATGTTAACCTCAATCCTTCTCAGCTTGAAAGAAATAAGTATATTTAATATGCTGAAAAGTCTTTACATCACATGGTATCAATTTTCTTATGGCTTACTTAAATAATTGAAAAACTAAACCCAGCTTTATGCCCAATGAGAACTAGGGTGCAGAAGTGAACTGCTCATGCCAGGGGCAAGACTCACAAATTTGACTCCAGTGAAAGGATGTCTTGCTTCCAAAAAACACTAATGTGCACATCATATAGTACAAACATATTTCTATGCATGCATTTTATTTTATGCATGCTTTGTGGCAGAAAAGGTCTATCACTTAAGAATGGATATGAAGGGGGGGGGCGGGGAGCACAACCTGTTGAAAATTAATGTTTGAAAACCGTGGGTCATATTGGGCCATTGATTTTTAAGATTAGAAACAGATGTCTCCTTTCTAAAGTGCTCTGAATGATATATTGCTTCAGAGAACTCTCTAACTGGACATAGAGATTTTAAGTCCTATTATGAGCCACAGAAATTTTGTAAATCAACCCTGAAGTGAGCGACACGTTAGGAAAAAACACAATAGACTAACGTAACAAGAGGTATTTTTGTTTGTTTTGACAAGTGTTATTTTGTTCCTGGTTGCACTTTGAAATGCTCTTGTGAATGCACTCTGGTGTGTTTTGGGGGCAAGGGGAAGACAGTCTTCAGGAAAGGCCTGTAGCTGGGTGCCTCTGCTAAGGAACCTGTGTCACGAAACACGAAGAATGGGCCCTGCTTCTTCAAAATATAGAATTCCTGAATTAGCCAAACATTGATTCATTTCTAGACTATAAAGTTCAGCTAGTAAATTGCTAGATAGATTTAGGCTGAAATTTTCAATATGCAAATTATATCCTCATTAGTAAAAATAACCGTACCTATTCTTGCTTAGAAAGGTATACACGGAATGGGAACCTGACACACGACTCTTTAAAGCAAGAGGAAACCAAAAGGTAAGGTCAGCAACATTTTCACCATTTTATACCTCTACTTCCCTTTCAGGCCTAATTGTAGCCTGTAGCTGAGCTGTAAACAGTTGCATTAGCCGGCATTCGCTTTTCTGGTTTTAATGTAAGAATAAATAGTAGCAGTAACATTATGCAGATTGCATCATTGCATCAGCAGCTTCGCATGCTGGTGATGCTCTCTCTGCCTGGGCCTTATGCCTTTTCCTCCCTCCCAACGCACAGCAAAAAGTAACATATGCTTCTTTTCTAGGCTGAGAGCCCAGCCACAACATTGATATTTTTACCTCTGTGAGCAACCCCTCTAAGGTCCTGTATGGTATGTTATCTAAATTGTTGCCAAATTTCAAGCCACATAGCTAAAAATTCCTCCAGAGATGTTTTGCTTTCTTTCTTCATTTCTCTATTTCATTTTTCAAGAGCATCTTTCTATAAATATTCAGTAAGTTGAGGGCACACTTTGGCATTTTTGCTCCAAGGGAACATTTTCGTGTATGTCAGCAGGAGGTTATAGGACTGTGCGCTGAACATTTCTTGTGAGCTCTTAGCTCCAAGTGGTGAACATTAGAAACAAACACATTTCTACTGAGCAAGTTATTTAGGGGTCTGACTCTGGCTTTGGTGGAGCTACATGATATTCCCCAGTAACACCATGCACTTCACACTCTTCTAAATATTTCTAACACCACATTTCTTTCCATGCATTCACACTTTGTCCCAGTTTGCAATTTTTCTGAAAGTGCTTGTCTTTCATTGATTAGGAATAGTATAGTGGAATAATTATTCTGTAATCCTCACGTTGCCTATTTGCATTATTTACCTTTATTACCATGATTCACCTGTTGCATAATCTGTTCACGTTCTCTTGTCTTGCTCCTGATGAAGCATCCCATATGATTGCATATATATATTACCAGGAATAATAATCACAAATAATTTACAGCTTAGACTTTGAAAACAATGATTTGAAGCAAATGTATTGAGTTTCCCAACAGAAAGCTTTATGGTAGTTATGCAAAGTGAAATATAATATGTATAATAAAAACTGTACACTGTTCTCTCAATCTCTAATGTTATTTATATAAATAGGTACATTTCACTTTAAGAAAACAGTAGGGCAGCTTTCAGCTATATAGGAATAAAAACTGTTTTTCTCAGGTCCTGGAGGCTCACTTCAGCTTTATCACAGAGAAAATACTTATAATCACAGCATTTCAAAAATTAAAAGATATTCACGGAGAGAATCAGAGGAAGCAAGCACAGAGCAATTGCAATAAAATATTCTCATCTAACAATATATTGGAGAGGTGGGAAAAGGGAATAAGGCATTTATGTGAGAGGTTGAGCTGCCATGTGAGCTGTCTCAAAGTGGTTTGAGGTTCTCTGACATAGATGTAAAAAGCTGAGCAATTATGCTACTGAAAATCACTTAATCACTTGACAGTTATTAGACATGAAAAATCTAACTGCATTATAGTCAGTTGATACCGTTGGGTAAGCTAATAAATTCATAACATACACAAGCAATTTACCTGAACAGTTTGTGCTGTATACTTAGGACCAAACTCAACCTTTGTTTACTCCAGACATCCCCACTGGGGCGGCAATCATTGCACAGGTATAAGTAAGGAGAACATCGATTATTTTCACTATGTGAGTTTGCCAGGAGCAGATAAATTCTATTCTGAGTTTATATGTTTATGATACCTGTGATACCCAACAAAAAAAGTTTAATACAAGCAGCAGACAATTGCAGTGGAGGAAGTCTAAGTATCACTGCTAACAAGGATCATGGTTACAATAGATAGCTCTGAGAGACAGAATTTAGGCAAATGCTGGACACCAAACTCCATTCCCCTGCTCAGGACTGTTTTGCCCTCACTAGGCACTGTCCAATTTGATCTGAGAGCTCCTCGGATGCCACACAGGCTCTTTGCGCGTGTGTCCAGAAGAGATCAGATGCAGATATCAGGCAGAATAGCACTTAGATCCCCAAAGGTCCTGTACCACTCACTCTGCACAGAACACATCTAAAATATACATCAAGGGGCTTCCAATCCACTTTCTAGAAACTGCATTTGAAGATGAGTCACAGAGTATAGGAGACATGTGGGGCGCCTATAGTCCTGTGCTTTTTCTGGTGTGGATGTCAGGCAGGCATCGCACCGTAGTGTCTGTAATGGTGACCTTAACCTCATGAGCGAGGACGATCCTCAGTTCTATCATCTCTGTGACCATCCTAGATTCAGTTCAGTTTGTGCTTATCTTACCTCCCATGACATATGCTATCAAAGATTCTTATTTACTTTGGCAAGCAAAAAACTGCTCTTGAAAAGAAATCTAACGAAAGAAATAAGTAGTAACATACCATCATGGCTTTTTTTTTTTTTTAAAAAGAGGATGAGGCTAAACTGCAATCTCACTTTTGCCACACATTTAAGGACGCACTTCATGCAGGCTGTCTGGTCATATTGAATCTATTAGGCCACCTACCTTAATCAGTAAGCCCACGGGGAAACACCACTGAATTAAATATATAAATGTTCTACCTCTGCAATTTTCAGTTTGCTGTTTTCCCCATAATACTATTCCAATTTCAACATACTGCCAAAAAGAAAGGCAGCATAAATCAAGTCTTCCTAAGCAGAGAGAACAACCAAATACCATACTTGTAGAGAGATATTTATCTGAAGACTTGCAAAAGGAATAAGCAATAAACATCATCAGTTCAAACAAAGCAAAAAATCCCAAGCAAACCTATTCTGTACTTCAATTTGCAGGATATTCTGCAGGACATAATGCATAACATATGCCTGTCTCAGCACTTTGATAACTCAAATTCACATATCTTGGCCTTACTGAAGAGGAAACATTGGAGACTAGGATTTATTTCTCTTTTCATCTTGCTTTTCATTTTTGGCACTCCTTTTTAGGGATATAGATGTGGAATATTCTTCCTTTGTTCAATATCATCAGTGGATATATTAAAGGGACAAAAGAAGATCATGCCAGTAGCCTATTTAAACAGAACCAAACCTGAATTTAAAAGAAATAATAGCCTTTAAAAATAACTACAAGAAGAAAAGATCTGTTAACTCCTGAAAGAAGCACAGAAAGCCCTGCCCCTCCTCCCCAAACACACAAAATCTCCAACTGTCAAGAGATCATTTTTCCTTCATCTTGCTGTGTATGTATTCATGATGCTTTTCTATTTTTCTCTTAAACAAGGACAACAAGAATTATGACCCTATTGGCCTGTTTTTTCTCTTTCTGTATATCTGTACTGACCTAAGCTGTGAAGATAAAAAAAGTGTCCCCTGCATACAATTTAAGTGGGCATAAAATGTTATTAATAAGACATTTTTTGAAAGCCAGTTTGGCTTATCCTGTGTGAACATCCATTCTTACAGGCAGTCTAGACCAGTACAACATGAGATAAATACCCTTTAAGACCCAGGTGGCAAGTTGTGCTGTGACACCGGAGAGAGGCGTTATCATCAGTGTTCACAAAATTCTACATTTGTCCAAGCAGCATGTTCATGGCTTCTCTCACGGCACTCTTACTGGAGGCAATGCTGCAAAGTTGCCTCCTTTTTCTCTCAAATCCCATCTCACAGCTTCCACTAGGAACACAATTAACTGAAACCATTACATGGCAAGGGATGAGCTGTGGTGTTTTAGCCTGACACAGTAAGATGCTGTATAACACAGTATTTTTCTTATTCTGACATTATTCTGTATCCTGACACACATATTTGTCTTGGACATCTGCTATTTCTCATTCCTTCCTAATCCTAAAGGCAGGGACATACTTCCATGTGTCTAATGCATGTTGCCTCTGGGCCTTATCACAATATAAACAACCATCAAGTGCAGCAAACACTGTTGAAAGTAAGAAGTGTTCATATAACTCATAGCTCTCCGAGTGTTAATGTATCATTTCCATCTAATTGGGCCTCTGACTATTTTTTTTTCCTAAGAAAAGGAAATAAGCCTTCAGAGTGTGGGGATCTAGTTGGTCTTTTAAACCTCTGTTTTACTTTTGGGCTAAATAGCATTTCTAGTAAAAAGATTATAGGTTAATATTTTCTTGAGGGATAGCATGAATGCTGCTGACCCATCCATGATTTCAAAGACAACTGTAACTTTAATAAACAATCAACTATATTTTTCTGAGAATGTTTCTCCCCCAACTACTACACAAATATAGCCACTTAAAGATGGCTATTAGAGGCACCAAGTTCAAAACGTGTACTAAAAAAACCTGCAATTTGGGAAGTCCAAGTTGTGACTTTTGGTTTTTCAGGTTATCTGTGGTACAGTTAGACATTTAAGTAGCTAGTAACCTCATAACCTACTTGTATCTTTTTAGTCTGGAGAAGAGAAGGCTGAGGGGGGATCTGATCAATGCTTATAAATATTTCAAGGGAGGGTGTCAAGAGGATGGGGCTGGTCTTTTTTTTCAGTGGTGCCCAGGGAAAGGACAAGAGGAAATGGGCACAAAATTGAGTATAAGGAGTTCCACCTAAAGATGAGGAGGAACTTCTTTGCTGTGAGGGTGGCAGAGCCCTGGCAGAGGCTGCCCAGGGAGGTGGTGGAGTCTCCTTCTCTGGAGACATTCAAACCCCACCTGGACACGTTCCTGTGCAACCTGCTCTGGGTGGCCCTGCTTTGGCAGGGGGTTGGACTAGATGATCTCCAGAGGTCCCTTCCAACCCCATGTGATTTGGGATATTATTACATACACAGTTGTGCAAAGTCAAACTTTGGGGACCCTGTCCCTTAACCTGCCTTAATGCAGCAAGTAGGATGATAAAATGGTAACACCACATTTGCGCAGTGGAGCACTACGAGTAATTCTCGTTTGTTACCTTATGAGTTAAGGCCATATTCTTACGAGAAATTCTGCCTGGGAAAACTGCAGTTCCATGATAACACTTTTTGCCACTGTTGACATTTTCTTCTCTTGGAGCTGAGTGAATCCCATTAGTATTGTTAAGACTTTAAAAACTGTTTTTATTTCAAGCAGCTGGCTATAAACTTCACAGCAAAATCTATCGACCTTCCATAGTTGGCAAAGTGACTTGAGAGCCACAGAAAATAAATACTTCAAGATTATGCTTCAACTATAAGTCAATTGCATTCTGTTTAGTGTCCTTAAAACGCAAGAAGGAATAACCACACTCCTCAAATTTTGTCCCTTATGTGAAGGAGTGCTCTGCTGATGCCCCCTTAGGGGCAGCAGGGCTTAAATCTGTGTCACCAACTGGCTTGCCCATTTTGGTTCTTGTTTAGAAGAAGTTATATTTACAAGGTGCTTACAGGAATCAAGTTTTAGGCACGTTTCAGATCTACTTGCACTGATTAGTAGTTCTGTTTTACGCTATGTATAGCCTATCAGTTAAGGCAAACACAAAGGGAAGCCTCGGTATGCAACTTCAGGAATTTATCTTCTAAGCACTGAGCCAAAACCGACATCCCTAATATTCTTGATGCCAAAGAACCTCACAGAAGTCTATTGCTAGCATAAGGCAAAGAGTACACCAATATTTTCCCAGATATTGGCATATAGGTGGAATGGCAAAAAACCCCTCTAAAATCACATAATTTTGTACAGCAAGCTCAAGCTGCTTTCTCAGGCCCAGAGAAAGGGAGGAAAACCAAAACCCAACCACCCTCACCCTGCAATACAGATGTGCAACTTTGGTTGACATCAGACAACATCACATACCTACAAATCAGTCTCTCAGATTAGAAGCTGCCTCCTTAACCTTGTACACATGGTTCCTATTTAGAGCAGCTACATTTGCCTTGGAGCGTTAAGCAATGAGGAAAAAGCTTGTTTATGTTCAGAGTCAAATCCACAGTCCCCACACTGACCGTGTAACAACTTACTTATCTTTTGAATTTGAGCTGTTTTCCCTCTTCACGCCAGAAAAGAGCAGACCAGTTTTCAGGGTGATGAAAACAACTTTAAAATTAATCAGTCATGCACAGGACACTCAGGATTTAACCGCATGGTTTTCTTTAGACACATTTCTCCCCTCCCCGGTGTTATTCACACAGCTTAGACTAAGAAGCAGACTTGGATTTTAATTCCCGATATACAACAGTTAAACTGGGACATTCAAACATGGATTTATAACTTCTAGACCACAAACTCTGTAGAGTTACAGGACATGATGACAAACCCTACTGGAAGCAGAGGTCACCATCCTGAGTAAACTGTCATTCCTGACGATATAAACATTGTTTTATCTCGTGTTAGTCTTAAAAAGAACGACACTGTACAATTAAGGAGAACCAGAAAGTGACACTTGTCGTCGTTCTCGGACCTAGACGGAAGAGATATTGAAGGGTAATCCGTCAACTTCTGTCGTCATTCTGGGAGGGAGCCGGGATAGAATTGGAACACGTAAAAGTGTTCCTTCTGAAAGCATAAAGATAAAAAACTAAATGTGTTTCAAAATGGAAACATGAATGCAAAGCTGATGGAACTAACTTAACTTGCTTTTTTTCCAGTTAATGAAAAAAGATGGTGATTTTGACTGGTTATCATATAACAGTAATACCAGCATATTCCAGAGTACATGAGAACCGGTAGGATGTTGTGCAGTGCAGTGGGTTTACAGCATATCAACTTGATGGAGTGACTGCACTGAATAATTTGGTTTATGGCAAGCCTTCTCTTAGTATAATCTGTGTATCACATTCCTTACTTTGATAGAGCTTTGATGTTCGTGTCTAGCCAGGTCAGATAAAGATGATGTTACCTTATCTCCGAAAAAAATTAAAAAATAAAAAAATTCACATTCTACTTTAAAGCCTTCTTTAACCAGCAGGATTTAAAAACAGTTCATTTGGCTCTCCTAAGTATTCTGCTAAAGGAAAAAGAATGTTACTGAGCTACACGTATTCATAAATAAGAGACAGCAGCTGGAACATGGTTTACTAGAGACACAACCCAGCAAGAACACTTAAAGCCCAGTGCCTAACTTTAAGCAAGGGAGTGTCCTTGTGAAGCAAAGAGATTTAGCTCACATGTTTGAGTTAGGCAAATACTTCAAATGTTTCATTAAGACTTCAGGATTTGCATGCTCTCGTCTTCTAAATTCAAAGTAAGCCTCAGTGAATCCACACCAATGTTGTTGGAGTTTTTTGGTTGGTTTTGTTGTTTTGGTTTTTTTTTTTGGTTTTTTTTTTTTTNTTTTTTTTTTTTTTTAAAAGAGAGATTCTTCCATGGAAAGGATTCTTTGCCAGCGTAAAGAGGATAAATGTAAGAGAGCTCTTCCTGCACTGGGATGAGCAGTACTGGAAACGCACTCCATCACACATGAACTCACATTAACATTGGTAAGTGTGCACAGGGAATAAACCTTTGGGGAGGTGGCTAACAGGCATACAGTAAGGAGACACTGCATCTGTGTCGCTACATACAAATACAGCTTAAAAAAAACCAAACACACTACTGCTCAAACTAAAAGCAAAGAATTTAGGATTATGAATGGGGTATGTCCTTACTGAGACACGGTGAAAAGAGTTGTGGAATCCTGATTTCACTGGAACAGTCACTGCATGATGTGAGCAGTAAGGGGGACATAGAGGAAACATCCTCTAATACTAGCAGAGATGTTCTTCCTGACAATTTTGACATCTTTTCCAGGAAAAAATATTTACCATTTTTAATTATAAAATCCACTCAATCTTCAATATTTAAAATCCTTATCCAAAAAAGGCTCCATCTTTCTAAGCAAGGCATAAGAGAATGCAGCAATCTCAATTTGCATCTACTCATAGCCTTTTCAAAACAGAAATACTAAAGTGCACTGAAGATCAAGTTTTCCTGGCTAGAAGTATCAATGAAATATGTCCTTCATGAAATATTTCCTTTCCCTCCTGAAATTATTTCTCATCTTTGAATGCTCAGTATAGATCTACACAATGGGAATCTCCACAACTAAGAGCAAATTCTGTTTTCAATTCAATTTGATATTTTAAACTAGTATTAGGAACATAAAAAAAAATAATCAGAAAACTGGTGCCAAAGTCAATAGTATGGAGAATTTTGCCCTAAAACTCTGAAGGTTATCATGAGATTTCTACCATGAACAAGGCCATTGCATCTGAATAGCTCTCCTGTTCTAGCCATTTTCAGACTTTTAAGATCTTATACTTTCAGGACAGATTCTATTCATTGCTTTTATCTCTGGACACGTTTATAAGGTGTAACAGAGCTATTCATAGCAGGGTATACTCCATCCTTACTGCTATACAGAGAACATGCAGAAAGCTTTCAAAAACAGCCGTACAGGATTTTACTTCCCAAAATGTTACATATTTTGCCAAGTATCTGCTGACTTACGGTAATAGGCAAAACACACCCCCCAAAAATGAGCAGTTGATAGGCTCTAGAGAAATACTATTGACTTCTCCTAAGCAGATATAGTGCAAAATGGAGAAGTGGAACACAGATAAACACTCAATATCCCACCTGGCACATTTGCCAACCATTGATCTAATATAGGCCAGTTGAAAAAAAAATAAACCACTACACAAAAACACACCAAAAAGCCAACCACACCAAACCCACACAAACAAAAAACCCACAGAATCCGACCCTTTCTAACCTATCCTCAAGCAAATGCTGAATGAATACCAGGGTATGCCCAAGGGAAAGATATTGATAGAGAATCCTCACGGAATTTTTTTTAATGGACATTTAAACTCAATTTATAGTTTTGGATATTTAAAGTATACCACATGAAAACACTTAGTTTGGCATGATTAGTTCCATTAATCAGGAAAGTCTGAACAGGCAGCAGAATCTAGATTTAGCTGCTAGCAAATAAAATTCTTTCAAGTCATGGAAGAATGCCATAAGGCTGTATTAAAGCATTACCAGTGAGTTACTTCTGGAGTTCACAACCACATTTCAGAAGAAAAACCCTGTGTATTTTGTTCCTGCTCCCATCTCTGGAAACACAGCATTTTGCAGACAGACATAAACTTGCTACAAATCCACGTAATCTTATCCTGCCCCTAGGAGCTGTTTGTTGGGGCTCAGTATTACACTAACCTTATCCACATCATTTTTTGTCAGCTTAAAGTACTGAGCTTCTTCCTCTGCACCAGTGAGCACTCTTGTTACCTCCCACCTCAATACTTCAGTAAAAGTCTGTTTAAGGAACAGCAAATGGAACTCATGTTCTTATGTTATCTTGATCAAAAAATATAATGATCAAATTCAGTCTGGACCTGCGCAGGTATAGAAAATTGGGAACAGCCAAGAAAAACAACTCTAAGCAGTCTGGAAGGCAAAATAGGTTTCAGGTTCTGCATTTCAGTTATGTGTTCATGAAGACGGCTCAGAACCTTGTTGTGGTTTTGGAGCCCCTGTAGAAACATCTACTATGCTTACTTGTTTTCAGTCTATTACAGCTTAAAAAACGGGAAGGAAAAATTCCATCTTTTTTTTTATAATTAGAAGGAATCAATAGGCTTCTTCACAAGACAGAAATACTGAAGCAGGAGAAAAAGTCTGCTGGCTTCTTGAGATCGCATAGTGAGTCTAAGGGACACTAAAAAGCAAATGGCATCTTTTTACAGTCAAGTTAGTAAGCTATGTAAAGTGCATGCTTCCTAGTTAGAGTGCCTTCCTTTCCTTCACCCCACAGACAGAGAGCCTCGATGCTTTATGATGGCAAGGCAGCTTGCCATTTAAGATTCATCCCCACCCATTCACACAGCTGATATTTGTCCATTTGCTGGGCTGATAAGAGTCAAAGTTTATGGAGGTCGTTATTTTTTTCACAACAGAACAGTTGGTTAGCAATAAAATGCACTAAGGAAACAACACATCCCAGCTGATATTCAGATAAGTCTGCAGCTGCAGGCTTGGAGATTGTAAGAGTTTCAATCCACAGATTTTTAGCTTTTTTTCCTCTCTAAAGGGCAGTCCCTGTATACATAGATTTGATTGTATTTCAAATATTTTATAATCATAAACATAAGCCAGTGCACAGGAGCAGAAATGAAAATTCCTTCACCCTTTTAAAATTATAATTACTGGTTTAAAAAATACATCCAACTTTTAAAGACACAGAGCGCATTTCAAAATGTGTAGTCTAATATCACTGACTTTTCACCCTGAAGGTCAATTTTATGCACTCATTTTCTGAGGTCTGCTGGAGTGACAAATTGCTACGGAAAGCAAGTTCTTGAGCCACCCTCACTACGTAACACTTCTGTAGCCAATATTGCCACTAGCTTTCATCTACACCAGAAGGGAAAGAAACTATGTTCCTACTCATCTCATGTCTCCAACTGCCTTGTATTTTACCTCTTACCTTCAGGGCTCTCTCAAAGATCATCTTTCTGATACTTAAATAGCAAGGATTCACTAACCTATTGAGAGATTTCTATAAGATGGGAAATTTCTATTTCTTATGTAGTTCTTCCTTCTCTATCCCTCTGGGTACGTTCATAGCACATGCACGACCCTCCAGGCTGTGACAGATGTGACAGGTAGAGTTCAGCTTACCAATTTTTACCCGTTTCCAGTACAGATGTGTTTGTGTGAGCCCCTGGCACAGGTAAGTTCCTATTTCTCTCCATTGCCTGGAACTCGGTTGATTTCATTTTTACAGAAAGAGCATTAGTCAATCAGTTTGCATCTGCCTAACGTGTGGCTGTACAAACATGGTTGGTACAATGCCAGGGACAGTCCGGGGACATGAGGGCATGAAGGATACCTGGCAACTAGATGGGGCCAAGTACTTTTTAAGCCACTCTTACCTCTAAAGAAACGCATTGGAATTGTGGTTGAGTTTCATGAGACATTCTCTGGCCAGCAATATCAGCTGAAGAGGCTCTTGCCCTGTCCATCCCACTTTCTCCACCCAGCTGTCTCCTGAAACCACCACTCATCATCACACAGCTCTTTGGGTGGCTATTTTATAAGCCAGTTTGGAGAGCTGACCTGGCTTGATAACAATATATAACATCTCCCCGTAAGTGTTATATACGGGGAACTCCCCCATAAATTTTACTTTAAAATCAGTTCTGCTCTCTGACCTGGCTCACAGCACAGCCACACTGGCAGAACCGACAGTATATAAAAAAAAAGCCAGGAAAAACAATCACCAGTATTTCTATTGTATTTCTATATAGAGAGAGATTGTTTGTGTATATATATATAGATTATGTATTCTAAATACCGAAATAGAAATATTTCAGTATTTCTATTAAGGAAACCAGTTTGACAATAGCTGTTGCCCCTCAATCTTTTTGCAACTTACTTTCAACTTAGCTTCTCTTGCCAGGGCTAGGACAACCTAATGGCACCACACTGTATTTAGAAACCCAGAAACAATATTATATTCGCTCTCTGGCAATGCTGTTTGCATTCCAGTACAGCAGATGGATAATCATTGAAGGACAAGATTTCCATGGCCCTTGTGTTTCTTCCATTCCCTGCTCTGTGCCCCCTCTAATCTGTTCCTCTATGAGGGCGACTTGTCAACATCCTGGTTGCCAGGACCATCAGTCCCGCCCCAGGACATTTAGTCTGTGTCTCCATTTGTCAGATTTCTTTTTTTTTTTTTCTAGCCATTTCCTCTCCAGTATACCCATAACAACCCACATTTTTGCCTTTGGCCTTATGCTGCCTCCTCTCGATTACATTTTTTTTTTTCCCTTTTTCTTCTCTGGCTATGTTTCCTTTTTTCCATTTCGAGCCAGAGGGCAAATGAGCAGTGACCTCTGTAGCTGGCACAAGGACCTCTCCTGTGGCTGCAAGCACAGAGAAGCAACCAAGCCCCATTCCCAGGAGAGGATATTCACCTCCTCACAACAGTCCTTCTCTGCTGAGAAGCTGAACAGAGTCAAGTCAAATTTAGATATTGATTAATCCTCCATTCTTCTCTTTACTCCTATGTGAATCTATAGCCTCTTTCTGTGAAGCATGAATTCTCATAGGAGAATGTGGTGGCTTTATTAAAGAGAGCTTTTTTCCACATTTTCATCCCTGAAGTGCAAACTATATCTGAAAGAAACCCATGAAAATTTCCATTCAGCAGATTTAAGAAAAAAAGTAATAAAAATAATAATTAAAGGCTTATTAAATTTAACTGTCTAGCTTCCAGCAGAGATGTATCAGAAGTACCACAATAATACAGCTGGTCAATTTTTTGGAAATAGCATTTGCTGTGAGATGTGTTGCTTTCAGTGAACGAGTGTTCAAAACATGCATGTTTCTACTTTTCAGCTAGATTGCCCTTGTGCTATTTATGATCCAAGGAAAAGCAGGAAGCACCCCCCAAAAAAATATTTCTATTTATCTCATAAGATAATATTTCCTTGTCAGTAAGATTCAAGATTAAAATTGAAGGAGATCAGGCCTGACTTGCATAGGTTTTGTTCAAATCTACTTGTGAAACCACTGTCACAAGCCTGCACCTACTGCACTGCCCTACAGCCCGAGGTAATAGTGCCCCACACCAAGTCACACAGCACACTCGGTGAGAGGCATTCCCATTTGAACCACTCGGGCTGTGCACTTACTGGTCTTTGCAAGCTCCCAGTACGTGCCCCAGGCAGCAATGGCCGTTGCCATTTACACTGTCTGGGCCTTTGGAAAGAGCAAATTCAGCACTAAATGAATTGTAACAAAGGTGAAAAATTGACTCCTTGTGGGTCCAAGACTCCTAATGCTAAAAAAAGAAGAAGAAAAAAAAAAGTCATACATGAACACATCAGTTTTGGTTTGGCAGAGTCTGTATCATCACAGGATACGACTCTGTTATGATCTTAATTGCCTTCAAATCCCTTTTTGATTTAAACAGGAAATGGAGCCAATTATCATCTTTCAAGGCTTCTGGCTCTCCCCAGGTTTGTTGTTGTTTTTAATGTGCGGCAGGACCTTCTGTTTCAAGGTTAATTTTGGCTTCACCAAGTGAAAACAGGTCACAGTGACACGCGGCGCTAGAGCCGTCCAGCTTCACGCAAACCAATTCTATGAACTCCGCGTTATCCCAGCCCTGCTTGGCTTCTTTCCCTGCGGAGCATCAGAATATAACTGATTAGCACACGATAAATTAAGGAGCCACGGGGCCAAACAATTGCAAGGGTTTTGCATGGCGGATGCTTTTTCCAGACTTGATTTTAGTTGATAAATACAGGAACGCCAGTGAAGCCCTGTAAAAGAGAGTGAGGAACGGCACGTCTGAAGTGCCCGGTGCTGGCTCCCTGTCCCAGGAATGCCACACTCCCCAGCACAAGGGCCGTGATAAGCCCAACTATGTTTAGCAGCTTTCACCAGCAAGCTGTATATCAGAACAGCCCAAGCTGTTTGACACATTGGGTGTCCTGTCAGCACAAAAAAAAAAAAAAGCTTTAGTTGGTCTTGCACATACCGTTAGCATTAGAGCCACACGTAAACCTAAGTAATCTCAGGAAAACGGTGAGGCAGAAGAGGTTAAAAATTTCCCCAAATTCAATTGTGAATTGGTTTGAGGGAGCTGAGACACAGATCTTGCTGTAGGACTTTGGTAATGAGAAATTGAGTTCATGCTTTTCCTGATGTTGCTATAAAGTCCTGTGGGACTTACAGCTTCCAAGTTGTGGGAAACGAACTTTATCAGAAGAGAGAACCCTGGAAACCAAACTTAAAAGACAAAACAAGGCAGAGACACGAGTTTTTTCTACAGAAAAGCTGTCCTAGAACAGTAAATTCTGCACTAATAGTCACTGGAATACAAAATCATTTGAAACAAAAGCACCTTAAAATATCCAGGGAAATGCATTTTCTTTAAAGCTGCAAGCACTGACACAAAACCGTAACTGTGATATGATCTGCAAGTCCAGGGCAATTTTCACTCACAAGTGTTCATATGTCTAGACCTGTCAGCTGTTGACATCTTATTACAAAGGTCACTATCTTGAATGAAAAATAAATAAATATCTATATATCTGTATTTCAACAATAGGAATTAAGATACAAGCTAAAAAATCACTGTAGTTGCTTCTTCTGTTGGTCAGAAGCAAGAACAATCAGAAAATTTCAAATCATATTTGGTCAATAAGTTCTATTTGACTTCAAGCTTTCAAAAAAGTTAATAAAATTAAGTCTTAGAGCTTAGACTTTTTCCAAAGTAAAATACATTTCAGTAAAAACTGAAAAAACTATGAACTGATCTGAAACCTTTTCCCTCTAGATTCTGCTTCCAAAACTTTGGAGACCTTTGCCTCTGTCACAATTCAGGGTTAAATATAAAAATACATACAGTAGATTAAAAAAATAAACAAAAAAACCCCCAATAAACTAAACCACCAAGAGAGAATTCTGAGAAACTGTATTTGCAATAAGTAGCTTCTAAATATTGGGAAATAAAGGAGAAGCCAAAGAGCTTGGGGATTTCTCCTAAAGGACACTTTAAACAAAGGAACAATAAAAACCTAGTTGTCCAATATGATAATTCTTTCTGTGGTTAAAAAAAGCAACACGGTGTCAGATTATGCTGATTGCCACTGGTATATGAATTAAAAAATTTAATATTTATAGCAAAATCCAGAATTAAACTAAACTGATATCTAGTGCTGCTAAGAGTGAATCAAGGGCTTACAACTGAATCATGACTGGTAGAGAAGATGCAGGATTAAGGTAGTCTCAAATACTCTATCCTCCACTAACTTTTAAGAGAAAGACACATGCAAAGCTAGCAGAAAGGCTCACATCCAGGTGCCAACCAGAGATGCAGCAGTCAATTCATAGGTATTATGGGGCAAATATAACCCTCCCTCTACTGAAATATAATTGCTGAGGAGCAATCAAAGTACCAAAGACAGACATCAAAGCACTGAAGAAGGGAAAAAACAACACTGAACTCAGGCTGAAGATGAAACCTTATATGGGGTGACACACTGTAGTCAAGTAACAGGAATCATTATGCTGGAGTTTAAAGGCAAGAAAAAAAAAAAAAGAAAGAAAAAGCCTATGTCTAGGAATCAACCACTGACCTGGAACACAGCACTTTGATTATGATAATGCTGTTGTTACACTTTGATGCAGCATTAAACACATAATTCATGAAGCTCAGGTGAGTTTCAGGTTAGAATAATGCCAAGACAAGAGCAGAGCACACTTTCAGTGACTGAGACATCACAGAGGTGATGCAGGTAGGTCTGTCCCAAGTGTTTCTTCAGCAAGAGGGGGCAAAGGTCACCAATACAAACAAATGCAAAATTTTATGATAGCAAAGTTAGACTACCTGCATCGGCAGCTGCAGGATTTTACCCAAGACAACAGCAGAGCTATATTAGGTCAAAATCCAATATCCCAGACCTAGGCATCACGTGCTAGCCAATATGGCCAAGGGTATCTGAGACACAACAAGCATTATAGTTGAAGGGCACGGGAGTAAGCAGGCGAGGTACAAAATGAAACAGCATTTCTAACACACGAAAGAGCAAAGATGATCTCACTGCAAACCATAGACTGTTTATCTCCTTATTATAGAGGACTAATCAGATTTTGAAGGACTTGACCTCACTAGAGTGACTAGAATGAGCACAGCAATGAAGCAGTCTCGGTTTTGCACAGTTTTATTAGAAAGGTGACTTTGGCTTCTGCTCGGTGCCCCAGGTATGGAAATTCAAGCACATCACATTTTACTATATCAGAGCAGTTAATTAATGAGGCTGAAAACAGATGTTGGAAGACCTTCAACATAAAGAAAGCTGCAAGGATGTATGGCAGCTACTCCTAAATCTCTGGTTTGCATAGGGAGAGCTTTGCTTCTTGGAACAGTAATGCTGTAGGTCCAGCATTAATAGAACTCACAATAGAGAAAGGCATATCCCAGAAAGCCAAAGGCTACAGCAGCCATCAAGTGAAGGACCTCTTCAAACCACTACTGCTTGAGTAAAATTATATGCTAGAGAATAATCCATGTGAAATTGTGATTTGCAGCTTTGCTATCCACTTCATGACTGTTATGTGACATTCGTAGGGATGCAGTAAGTTACAATGATCTTCGAGATGCAATCCACGTATATTCAAGCTCATCTGTGGCTTTTAAAGGTCACTTGCAGGGAGGAGAGGCAGTAGTGAGCTGCACCATTACAAACAGAATCAGTGTAAGGATTCTCTAAAGTGTAGCTGCTCACAGGCAGGGGGAAGGTTTGGGTTGTGCTCTTGTGGAGCACAAGGAGGACACTTCTGGAGCAAAGCCTCTGCCAGTGCTAGAAGCTATCCAGATAGAAAAGGCACAAATTTGAAGCACACCGTGTTTACAAAGTCCATTTCTTACCAACTTCAATTCTATTTGACAAGTCACTCCCTACCCCACAAGCTCCATCAGTGTGTTTGCCTCCACAAATATTTCTGCAAAGGTTTTACAATAAATTCACAGCTCTGCATTCTGACTCCTTAAAATTTGCTAAGAGTGCTTTAGCAAAGAAACCAACAAGGTTGCTGCATGACGATTAGAGTTTTTCAAAAAAAAGGAGTTAGAGGCTCTGCAGAGGTGAGTAGCTGAGTGTTGATCCATTTCTTCTTTGACTGCTGCTTTTGGATTTTTGCCACTGAAACTGAAGAGCACCAGAACACAGCCATTTGACTTCTGAACAGTCTACCTTAAGATTACCATCATTCCCTTCTCAATTTTGGTGCAGATGATAAACATGTCTCTTAAATCAGAAATAAATTAAATTCTTCCAAGTAATACGCTTCCCCCTGAAAACAATGAATTTAAAATTTCCTTTGTTTCTTTTTTTTTTCTCCTCCTTTTATAGCTAATCTTTTTCTTTCACACTCCCAAACCAACATGAGTTTTCCCAATGGGCTATTGATGGTATTGAAGTGGACTGTTCGGCAGCTGTGCCCTACTGCCTGCCCTATCGATTGGTTTCTCACATGGCTCTTAATAGGTTTATTGATATTTTGGATTCATTTTGTCCTGATTTTTGTCAATCTTCCCATTTTCACAGTAAGGTTCCATTTTGCTTGAGGAACATATAAAATTAGTCCAGCTCTTAAAAGCCAAGTTCTTTTACTAATGATTTAGCCAGTGGCTTTATCTACCCAGCTTTTTTTTCCCCCTAATGTTTTCTTTGGGGTTTTTTGTTTTGGTTCATGTATTAAGGTCGGATCTGTGTATTATCTGCTGATTTCTGAATGCAAGCAGCTTGGTAGCAAACCATCTACCAACTAGTTTTCGTTCTTCTCGTGGATCTCGGTCGACCATTCTTGTTTGACAATGTTTTAAAACAATTTTTATATCTGTTAGACATTTTAAGAGCCATTAACTTTTAAATCCTTCACCAGCATTAACTGACATAGCATTAATGTCATTACAAAGTAACATGCTTTACTTCAGCCAAAGATTAGTTTCTTTGCCTTTAAGAAGAAAAGTTAGCAAATAAATGTATTTAAGTCTGAATTGTTACTCATTTAAAAGTCTTATTGAAGAGCAGAAAACAGATCCAATGAAAATATTTGTCCCTAAGATTTCAGGGACTATTGAAATTGTGCAGCTTCTGGAACCTCATCAAAAGACAAAGTACTAAATGGGTTTACTGATCACTAACAAATATTATGTCATAAAATTTTCCAAGTTTCTCTTATGTTGACTATTTCTATTAATTTTGGAAAATTTTAAAAGATTATATGCTTATTTTCTCTATTCATGTGATGTTTTGTCTGGCTTGATTTGAAAGAATTAAGATACTGTTTATTTTAAAGTTTGTCCTCTCAATATAAGAATCAACCTCATTTATAAGCTTTATTTTCAGTTACTTTTATGGCCTTTTTCCAGGATGTTACTTCAAGTACTATATTGCTTTATATTTTTCATACTACTTTGCTATTATTAGTTTTATGAGACTATCCTACTTTTAATTTACAAATTTATGGTAACAAGGTGCTTTGCAATATTGAAGATTTTAAATCAATATGAATGGCACTTGTAGATTAAAGCAAATCAAAACCAACTCCACCCCCTTCTACTACATTAAATGTTACTTCAAATTCACTCAAGCAACAGGGGAAACCACAACACTGATCTATCAATGCAGAACCAAGACATAAAAATAATTTTCTCACGTACTCAATATAATTTGTAATCAAAGCCATTTTACAGCAAACAATAACCTGCCTTGCTGCAGGCTTTGTTCAAAATTCTCTTGGTACTCCACAGATTGGTTCATTGCAGGCCTTATTTTCCTAAATAAGATCAGAAACCTCAGTGTAACTTTTGTAATTCTGAATCCTATTGGAGAAAAATCCCCTATGAAGTTCATGGAAATTTTACCTATGACTTGGTCAGATTTTCATCCTACTATCTGCAACGTTTCAGGATCTGAGGAAGAAATAATTTTTTTATATATGAAAGATAATATGGAGGAAACGAAAGGCTTTATAACTTATACCATGGAGTCATTAAACATACTTTTAAAAGCCCTACATTTAAGCAAGGTGATAAATTAGGGGAAGCATCAGCCTTTAGAATCGCCCACAGGGGTTTTCACTTGAAAATAAGAGATTTACAACTGCCTATGTGCTCATTCACTTAGTAAGAATTAATTCTGTGGCCTACTCTAGTATAAGAGGCACCCCAACAAACAAATCAGAGGTTTAGTAATATCAAGATCTTTTTATGTGTTTTGGTATTGCTTTTTTTTTTTTTTTAATCTTACAGCTTCTACAAATACGACTTCATTTCAAATAAGTCTTTATGAACATAATCATATTATTTTCACTGTCATCCTCCATGTTCGTAATACAATTTCTTTAGGACAGTAACACAATTTCTTTAAAGTAAGATACATGTTTCTGGGAAGTTGGTCCATCTATAAGTTACATTTATACATTAAGTTGGTTTGATTTTTAGCTGAGTTGGAATCAAGAGTGTGTCTGCCTTTTGTTTACACAGCAGGATTAGAACAGGAGGATAAATGAGGGGTTCTTGGCTGGCTGAGGATTATAGAAATAACAGAAAGACCTCATAAAAACAGATAGCATCCTGCTTCATATTTGCAGCTCCAAAAAGCTAAAGTTTGGCAGGCACACACTGTGGTTAAAGCTTCCTTATTTGGGAAGAAAAAAAGCAGTAATACTAAAAAGGTCAAGAGAGAAGCAGTGTTCTCTGAAAAAACTTAAATTCAGATAGGCCTATATTAACTGGGCAAGCATCAAACTGATGGTTTGATAACCACTACTTCCAACACAAGAGCTTGGAATCTCTGAAGCGTGTTTCCAGTCAATTTTTATTAGACAGCAATATTTAATATCTGAACACTGACTGTTCAAGCTTCCTTCCCCTTTGAAGCCTGGAGTGTTATGGCTGCACACAAGCAGGGAATTAAAGAACCTCCTGTTCCCTTTGGTCCACAGCATCGCGCTCACAAGCCAGGAAGGAGGCAGTGCCAGCTGCTGGTCAATATGAAGCCACATTTTCCTGTAAATCTGCACCAAATGTGCAAACCATAAGGGCTATTGTGGCTGGTGTTCAATCTGTGCCATGCTGGAAAACTACCTACCCTCAAGAGAAATCATAGGATTGAAAAGGGCCTCTTAGAAGTCCTCTGGCCTATTTCTTTGCCATGAGGTAACATGGGTTATACCCAAGCAACCCTTGGTGAGGAATGACAATCTGTTCTTACTATCACCTCCTGTGATAGTCTACAGGGCTGCCCACTCTGGTAATTCACCATCCTGTTAGGCTTACTGAAGACTAATTCAAGTCATCCTTGCTGCAGTTCCAGCCCATAGGGCTCATTGTCCTCCTACCCCATGCAAATGTAGGGAAAAGTCACCCTTTGTAATTGCAGCAGCCTTTTAATAGACAATAACCACATTGGAGACCCCAGTATTCTCTAGACTAAGCAGTTTCAACTCCTTTGACCTTTTTTTTGTGGCTCGTGGTTTCTAGACTCATGATCATTTTTGTTGCCTTCATCTGGAACCCCTCTAATGGGCCCAATTCTACTTGAGATGCTAACCCCCAAACCTGACACACTCTCCTAGTCAAGCCATGAAAAAGTCACTTTTTGCAAAAACAGCAGCAAGAAAATAGTATTAATACAAACCAGTCCTTTTCAGACAAAAGGAACAGCATGTGAACTCAAATAGACATTCATACACAAACAAAACAGGCCCTACATTCTCACACTACCAGGACATCTGTAGTAAAAAAAATACTTCATACTCACAAGGCAAGTCTTCCCAGCAGTAACAAGCCACATCTATTACCCAGCTGCAAGGATCTGATCTGATCTATTCTAGTAGTAGCTCAAATATCATAAAAACTACACGGCATTACAGTAAAGACAAGGCTTCCTTGCATGTGGGAGCCAACATTTTCAGGCATAACTCATCTTTTGCATGATTGTATCCTTATGAGTACAGATATTTTGTGGGTCAACTCAACTTTCTACATTTGAGATGTCTAATTGAGCCACAGGTGGATTTTGTAAAATTCTCACCAGATGATTAGAAAAACCCCAAATCAAGTACATCTTTTCTGGTAAGAGCACCTTAGACATTAAAACCTAAACTCAAACGGAAATTGAAGATAAGGATATTCCTGAAATTCTCACCATCATTGCAAATATTTCTGTAACTGTCACAGGAACCATGGAATTTAGGAAGCTTGGAGAAAAAGATAGAATATAGTCTAAACGTGATACACTATTGCGCTCAAGGGGATCTACAGGTATGCCAACAACTTGCAGATCTCATACATTGCAAAATACTGTATCTTCACAATATAACCCTTGGCTTAACTTCACATTTGCTTGCTACTGTCTCTTTTTTGGTGTTTTCAGGAGATACAGGGAGGCTGAAATGGATCAGCAAAGCCCTGGAAAATCTCTGAAAGGGGGAGACCGGGTAAGAGAGAGAGGGTTCTTGCAGCAGTTTGTTTATGTAAGTTGGCTGCTGGGATCAGCTTGTACACAAACAAAACATGACCAGGAGTGACTTAAGGCCTGACTACTTTTTATAGTCACAGAGCATTCAAGAAAAGCTAGAACTTTAAGACCAATTTTGTCATTTATTTGTTTTTCCCTAGAGCAAAAGATCCCCCGAATACACAAGTAGGCCATGGAGCGTCCCTTTTGGACCCCTCAGTCCATTGGTTAACCTGGACATAAAGTAGCTTGTAGAGAAGAACCAGGTAAATCTGTCTCTAAATTCAAGTTAACTTGATCTGTGATTAGAGCAAAAAGCCTCTAAGTGTTGTTGTAGAAAACTGCAGAGACTGTTTCTCTTTTCAACAAAAGAGAAATTTGGAACAGATTTTCTAACCTTTTCTCACATAGAACCAGTAAGCACATGTCTTAAACACAGAGAAACAAGCATATGCACACAAATGTTTATATATAACTTGAAGAAGAAAAGAAATACATTGTTCCCTAATTGTTTTCAAAAGCCACAAATGATCCTAAATATCTTTGTAAACAGATCAGACTGAATGCCTTCATAAGGTCAAAGTTCAGTTGTGTAGTTCTGAGATGATTTACTGTGTCATAAAACTTGAGATCAAAAAGTATTTAGAATGATAAAAGCAGAAGACTAGAAAGAATAGTAAGGATTCCTGCTCATGATAAAGGTTATAGTGATGCGTCAAATGGAGGAGCTTAGTGTTTATTTATTTCTAAAGAGCCTGGAAGCAATTATTAAAGCTGAAGTGCTGTGGTTTTAATGAACGTGGAAAATTATTACGTGTCACAAAGATCCAAATCTATGATTTAAGGATATTAAGTAAACCAATCATTTGATTAGAACTGCTTTAAGCAAAAGGCTAAGTAGGAAACATTTGAGAAGAGCAAATGTAGAATCTGTAAATTAAAAAAAAAAAAAAAAAAAAAAGAAGTTGCACTGTGAAACATGCCTTACTAATAAACAAATAAAACAGTAGAGGTCTGGAGAAGCTCCCAGCAGTGAGTTACATCATTCACTGCAATGTTTGACTAAATTTCAAATGGACTTTGAGTGCAGAATGTTCTTTGTATAACGCTAGCAAGCCAATGGTGGGCTCCAAATAAAAGCAAAGGATTCATCATTTACCATCCCTTCTGCAGCTTTCTTTTCATTACAACAAAAGGCTGTTTCAATCAGAGCCGTGCAGATTCTCCGTGCCGAGTTTGGTTCAAAGTGTTTTTATGCGATGCCAGCATCTCCGGGGATTATCCTCCCTGCAGGCCAAAGCTCTCCGAGTGCTGGGACTGCAATTTGTTTGGGTCAAGCTGTGCTTGCCATCTCTCTCCTCAGCTCTCTCGCGAGTACTAGTTCTCAGTAAGGGGCCTGATCTGCCCCTTCTTTCCAACAAGGTAAACTCTGCAGCCTACCACCCTTCTGACTGGATCTGGAGGCTAGAGCAGTAGACCAGAACTGTGCCCCCTTAGCAGCTCTTGTCACCCTCTCCTGATGGGGCCCTATAGTTCCACTACATGGGTTTGATTCTGTGGTTAATCACATCCTTCTGTCTTCAACCTCCATTTTCCAGTCACCTTAACTTAAGAGACCCAAATGCAACTGTCACCCTCCAGGTGCTTCCTAAGAGAGAAGTTAAAGGGATCCTAACAGGTTCTCTTATATAGACAGACACATTGACTCAGATGTATCCAGCCTGTTTAGAAAAAACACTTATAATACTCTAAAGCTTTGTATGCTCCTTTCATATCTCCTACGGCACAGACAAACCAGCTGACTCAGGCATGAAATGGATTGGAAGGGGCATGCAGACTGAAAGCAGATATATATACACATATTTGAAACCATAAGACTGTGCATTGTTAGCGGTCATCTTCACTCTTGGAATTAATTCAATATACTTGCCCCAGCGTAAGAGCTAAGACATGACATCAGTAATATATCACACTTCCTAACAGCTAGAAAGTATAAAATACTTTCAACAAATTGATTTAATGTCTGAGTCTCATTCACAATTAAGTACAGTATTCTATACTTGACAGACAAAAATTAAGTAGGATCCAACCTAGATGGCAAATGCCTGTAAATGGCTAAATACTCAGAGAACAACAAGGTAGTAATTGCTGATTAAATAAAATAAACACAGGGGAAGGAAATGACAGCAAGCTTTATCAGGGAGCACACAACTATTAAGTGGGCACTAACAATTTCTGTTCCATACTGTGAATAACACAGGCACCTCTAGACAGTATTTCCAAAAAAAGACATCAAACTACTTTGTTATAAGTATATTAGTCTGTAAATATAACAGTATAAAGTATTATGACACGCCTACAGATTACGTCAGGCTCTGACAACTGAATCTAACAGGCCACAAGAGCTAACATTGTTTATGTTCTTGTCTATAATATCTTTTCCACCACAACCAAATCTTCTCTGCTTTCCATTGTTAAGTTAATTTAGCAAGCTTCATGCCCAGCACCAAAGCTCAAACCAATGCATCCAAAGGTATGTTTTGTTGTATAAGACTACTTTTTTTCACTTATTTTGGGATCTCACAGCAAGCCCTATATTTAGGCTAAATCTTTCAGTCTAAAACACTCCCCCTGACCTTTGCCTGAGAAGGTCCAACACTATTTTCATTAAGCATTTAAAATTGTTTGCAAAGAATGAGTAAAAGACACCATTTTTGAGATGAGTGATGTGCCTAAAACAATTATCTCCCTTGCCACATGCATTTCTCAGAAAGATGCTGGTAACATCTCAAAAGAAAAAGATGGACCTAACTATGGGAAGCAGCTGGACTCACACCACTGCCTGGGCAGCTGCAGCCTGCCAAGGAAATTTTTTTCTTCTCTCATCTAAAATACCTAGAAGCTCAACAACAATTTCTAAAATTAACTTTCGCTGTCTTTGAGTTTCAGCCAAAATCTGGGCAAAAGTAGATTTACAATTAGCTATATGTCCTTATACAAACACGTTATGATTCTGTCTGATTAGAGGGCTACATGCAAATTTTCTCTGCAAGATGTTTGTCTTATAAGCAAGAGAAAGATTGATGCTCTAAGTGTTAAATTGAGATAGCAAGAGCAGTTCTGAATCTGGAATTTCTGAAGTTTTGAGGGCTGAGATTCAAAACTAAGTAGCATTTTTTTAGAAAAAAATAAAAATCTCCCAATGCTGCTCATCTACAGTTTATTATATCATTTGAGTAACAACAGTGCTATTCCATTAGTGCAAACTTCAGTGCTAAGGAATAAATGACTATTTAATATATATTGTACATAACTAAAGACCTAGGTTGATATTTATATGACCCCATGACTGAGCTCATGCAGCATTATCCTGTTTATATGTTATTTTCCCCTGCAATATGGGCCTTACTACTTAAAACAAGGGATAGTGATGCCCACAGACTGGCAGCATGAGACACCTCTCTTACCAGTGTTTGCAAAATTTCTTGTGGAGGACATAAGTGTTAATGAATAACATTTCCACAGGTCTTTTGTAGGTCTTCTTTAGATATGGAGATACACTAGATCCTTCTTACTTGTTTAGCTTTGGTTTTAGCAGGCAAGATGGGAACTATGGCTCTCATTCTGCATGTATCAGCTGGAAGTAGGCTACAGCTTGGACCTAAGGGGAAATTGTCATGGAACCCTTGGAGATTTCCCCAGCAAACCTTCCTGTTTACTTCAGTACTTTATTCCACCCAGAACTAGGAGGCTAGAAATGAAAGGGGTCCACTGTGTTTGTAAAGACTAAAACTCTAAGATACATGTACTGTAAAGCATACACTGAACGACAACACACAGAAAACTATTCCCATTCCAGCAAAATGCTGCAGACAAACTATTAACCTTACAGAAAAGCAGTGATTAAAGCATCAAGGGAAATTATTTATGCCAGAGTTTTGCAATGGAAAAATATTCTGAACAAAAAGACAGCTGAACTGAAAGAAAAATGAAGAGTTTAAGAACAGCACTTAAATTTGCTTGATCCTGACTCTTCCCAATTATCTTCAGAATTGAGAGAGAATCACAACTCCCCCATACTACAGACAACTGAAAATATCCGATTTCCCCACCTCTAGAAAATGACCAAGTCTTTCCCTTTAAAGGAGTAAAGACATTTAAGAAGAGACCGTCTTTCTTACACCAAAGTCCTAATTGAAAGAACATGGCATGACCTGAAGCAAAATGTTAATTAAAACCACTCCGCATTTCTTTTCCAAGCAAAGTCCTTTTGTCTGACTTGCAGATTAATTTGACACACTCCCTTCCCTTGCCTGGAAAGTTCTGGGGTTTTTTGTTTATACTGTACAAAAGCATGAAATTATTGTCCTTAATGCTTTGTTCTTTCTAATTGCATGATATTTAGCAACATTTTGAAACATATTTCTAAGATGATGAAGGCCAGAGTTGACATACGAAAAACATATGGGTATTTTCATTTGCACGCACAAAAACCATACCCAGTGTGCATGAAAACTAGGTCTGCAGCAGCTGATTTTTGTCCTCAATGCACCTGTGCTATCAATTAATGCAACACACCTGCATGCTTCTGATGGAAAATTCAATGCAGAAGCACTGCTTGTATAAACCTCTCAATCACCATCCAACAAAACTGTGTTCCTTTACTTGCAACACACAACAAAGTCGGCTCTATTTTGCGAGGCTTTAAAGAAAACTCACTCCAAATTCAGTGCTCTAATACTA
>QJSC01004500.1:430917-567358 GCA_003697955.1 Calidris pygmaea | reverse complement strand
TAAATTGCAAATATGTAATCAAATAGTTGAGATGTAAGCTGTTGTTTCCAAGACTGGAAAAAATTTTAATTTTATAAATGACATAAGGGAATTAATAATTTAGAAAGAGACAAGGAATTTTTTTTTCTCTTCAGGCTGAATAATTCCAAGACCTAAATAGAATTTCTTACCAGACTTACTTTCAGGTACTCCTTTCTTAAGTCTTCTACATACATCTTAATTAAGAGTTTCTGTTAGTCTGGTTAAATTATGCTTTATCCTTCGGCAAAATTTTTGGAGGCCTAATTTTTGGAGATAACTAGCATACAGAACACTTGTTGTAGTCATGATAGAAAAGTTTCACCAGAATCTCTGATAAATCTAATTTATTTTTGGCCAGAGTGATGTAACAGTTAAGAAAGTTTTTTTTTGTGGCTGTGATTTCACTCAGGGTGACCAAAAGTACTCAGATTCCCTTCTCAGGACACCGTCTGTCCTTCTTTTACACCCTTGAAAGGAAAAGCTTTATTGAAAATGGGATCATTAGCAATCTGTTTATATTACAACAGCTTCTTCCCTGTACCATCACTCACAGTGTGTAGCACCAGGTCAGTTCCATGCCTGCCTGCATTTTTCTTTACAAGGAAAGAGGGAGCTGGAGGGACAATCTTCTATTGTTGTCCCACAGTCGGTCTCTTTCTCCTTCATTCCACAACTCCAAGAAGTGAAACACAATGAGAAATAATAAAGCTAAAAATTATTTAAAAGTGAAATAGTATTACAAAAAATACAGAGTAAATACAGTTTTTTTCCTAAACTAAAACATTCTCATCTAATATCAAATTACAACAGTTTTTTTTACAAAACAAATCTGCAAATTGTGCTATTTTTCCATAATTTATTTGCGAATAATCATTTCTAAACAACAGAGAGATTCTCTCTTCTGGGCCTGTGAAATGGCTGGAAAACACTTTAATTTTCAGAAAGAAAAGTCACTTTATAGAACTAAAAAGTTACTATATCTTTTGCTGGCGTGAATTGAGACAAGATGACACAGGAAAATTTATATGCTATATGGAAGTTTATCTAGTGGAATAAATAATTAATCCCACCAATACACTCAGCAAATGTAAGTGTGCACCAGAGAGATGCCAGACTGTATGGGAAGGTAACCCAAGAATCAGTGAACGGGTCCCTGGAAGAGCTTTATATCTCTGTTAAATATCTCAGCTGAGCTCTGTCTGCAGCTCAGGAAACTTTTCCCCTCCTTCCTACAGCCCCTGAATCCTAACACTGTGCAAGATAAGAAGGATCCCGGGCTCCAAAAAATGCCATCTGTTACATCTTAGAATATATGAATGGCCATGCTATCTCAGATCAAGAGTTCATCTCACCCTGTAAAATCTCTCAGCCTCCAAGTAGAAACAGTTTAGGGCATTTTCTGAGCTTCCTATGGTTTGCCTTCTCAGTTACCCCAACAGATATCTCTTCCAAGTTGAGTTTCCCTTAAAATCTGTGTTGTGGGAGTAAAAGGTCCACACCTTTTGACAAAGAGCCCCACAGGTCTACTAGCTGCTTGTTTTATCTAGTCAGGCATTTGTATAAAGTACAGCAATCTGTTTAATGTGGGGCTCAGTATAGTACATTGCAGGGCTGAAAGGCCAACCGACTGACAAGAGTGCCTCTGCCTTCACCTTAGGTACATCAATGACTTAAAAATCTGTTCCTTCTTTTAATCGTCTCCTTCCAATAGTGCTCTTCCATCCATTCGCTTCGTTGTGACACCTTACCTTCAAACTCAACAAAACATTAATCCAGCCCATCCTCTTCACTCTTGTGCCAAAGGAATTTAAAAATTCAGTTTGGTATTTAATCTCTGCAGTTGCTCTTTTTCTTTTTGTTTCTTCTTTCCTCCAAATCCAAAAATTAAACCATTTCCAAATTGTGATGGAGCCTAAAGGCTCCAGACCTCTACCCTGTATCACTGTAAGTAAAACTTGATATCCAAAATGCCACAATTATCCAGCTTCATTGATACCAATTCCTCTCGTCTGGCTTTCTTAACATTAGGGCTGCTTGATCCAGTACAGATAAACAGAGGCACAAAGATGCTATGAAGGGAGAAAAGATAAACCACAGGAGCCAGGGGTAGACTTGGAAGTCAAACATGAGGAAAACTGTTCAGCCCCGATACCTTGGGCTCTAGTTAATGGCCAGCACAGATGGAGTCTTCAGGGCCTGTTGCTCCCAAGCTCCCATAGAGACTGTTTAACAGGGAATTTTCAGAGGCTTGTGATACAGCCAGATTTAAGCAGATTCCTGACCCCAGGCTCTCCACCTTCTCAAAAAGATGGTTATAAGATATATTATTTTTTTAACCATTGGTTAAACAAAATGCCTTAAATTTATTATTTGCCTAATGAAACTTTCAAAAAAAAATCAGCCTGAAGCTGATGCTAGCCGTGGAGAATTCAGGTCCAATTTTTTCAAGTTATATGCTACCATAAAAAAGGTCCCATAAAGGAACACGATAGGAATCTTTAATGACAGACACCTCTACCACCTTCATCTGTAACAACTTTTAACAATAACAAGAATCTTATCTTTTGTTTTCTCAGCAAGGGATCACCTTGGTTTGTGATGTGTGACATTGTGTGACACCTAATCCCCAATGGTTCATGCGACCACTTCCAGATTAACTGCAATCCAAGGTTTCAATGCAAATCTTTTCTGATCTCCTATTGCTAAACACTTTCTAAAGTAAAATAAAATCGGCAAGTTTGTTGCAAGTGCATTTTTAACTGAGCCTAATTAGTTGCACTCAGTTACTGCGGGCACTTAGGATCACAGAATCACAGAACTATAAAATAGTTTGGGTTGGAAGGGACCATTAAAGTTCACCTAGTCCACCCCCTTGCAATGAGCAGGGACATCTTCCACTAGATCAGGATGCTCAGAGACCTGTCCAACCTGACCTGGAATGTTTCCAGGGATGGAGCATCTACCACCTCTCTGGGCAACCTGTGCCAGCATCTCACAACCCTCATTGCAAAAAAAAAATATTCCTTCTATCTAGTCAAAATCTACCCTCTTTAAGTTTAAAACCATTACCCCTTGTCCTGTCACAACAGGATTGTCCCCATCTTCCTTATAAGCCCCTTTTAAGTACTGAAAGGCCATCGTAAGGCCTGTCCTCATAGGAGAGGTTCCCCAGACCTCTGATCATCTTCATGGTCCTCTGCTGGACCCGTTCCAACAGGTCCATGTCCTTCCTGTGCTGAGGGCTCCAGAGCTGGACACAGCAATCCAGGTGGAGTCTCACCAGAGTAGAGGGGCAGAATCTCCTCCCTTGACCTGCTGGCCACGCTTCTTTTGATGCAGCCCAGGATACAGTTGGCCTTCTGAACTGTGAGTGCACATTGTCGGCTCACGTCCAGCTTTTCATCCACCAGTACCTCCAAGTCCTTCTTGGCAGGGCTACTCTCAACCCCTTCATCCCCCAGCCTGTATTGATACTGGGGGTTGCTCCAAGCCATGTGCAGGACCCTGTACTTGGCCTTGTTGAACTTCATGAGATTCACATGGGCCCACTTCTTGAGCTTGTCCAGGTCCTTCTGGACGGCATCTCATCCCTCAGGTGTGTGAACTGCACCACTCAGTTTGGTGTCATCTGCAAACTTGCTGAGTGTGCACTCAATCCCACTGTCTATATCATTGATGAAGATATTAAACAGCACTGGTCCCAGTACAGACCCCTGAGGGATGCCACTCATCACTGATCTCCATCTGAACATTGAGCCGTTCACCACTACCCTCTGGATGTGACCATCCAACCAATTCCTCGTCCACCAAACAGTCGATCTATCAATCCTTAGAGTAGTATAGTATTGTAGTAGCTATTTTCCTCTAATTTCCATAGGGAATCCTGAATTCAAGAAGTTTTAAATATTAAGAGAAATATTGAAGTCATGTTGTTTAGGTTTTTTTTTCATCCCTTTGCAACAGATTCAAGAGGTGTGAAGCATTTCTCTTGGACACTGAGTGTAATTATAACTAATCATTTCCTTCTTTCTCCTCGGAGCAACATTCATTGACTTCTCTTCATTTTAAGGTATTTGGCTGACACAATTCAAATTTAATTACTCTTTCTGCATGATAAACTCCAGTCCTGTGAGCAAATATGTCTAGTTTTCGAGCTTGGCTAGACAGCAGCAGTGTAATAAAGACCTTTCCACCCTTCGTGCAGCCTGTAGCTTTTGAAATCTTTCCTAGATGACAAAACAGCTCCCCTACCATAGAACTTTCTCATAACATCCTTTTTAAATAAACACCTAATCCCTAAAAACCTGTAAACTAATAAAGTGGCTGCCAATTATAATGACTTCTCCTGTCAGAATTGTTTGACGTGCAACCACAGCAGGTAAATGGCAATGTTGATGGTGACTTTCAAATTAAGGTTTACTAGGCAAGGGTGAGAATTGTCACAGTCATTCTAAACACATTGTAGTTTTTCTCCCACTGAGCAAAAATTTCCAGTCTCTGAATGGCTGTAGTAATCTGATTTGTATAATCACTGGGTACAAATATCCAGACAGCAAATTCTGACAGGGTTGCTTGTGCTGTATAAATTCACACCGTGGCTTACTATGCACTGCTGCCCTGCCAAGATTCAAACTAATACAACAGCATTAAACAAGAGCAGTATTCTTTTTATTTTTAATTCTCAATAGCAGCTCCAAATGGGAAATTCTATACTCTAATTTGTCTTCGGATAGCCCTTAGCAACTGAGCAAAATATAGAGCTTTGCAGTGCTGGGGGAGTCACTTCCAGTACACCTTAAAAATGCCCAGACTCTCTTCCAGAAGAAGGGGGTCAAGCAAAGACAAGGGGCATGTCTAGTCAGTCACATTGTCAAGCTGTTAGGAGGCAATTAAAATATTCTGATCTTAGGCTGCCAAAGCACAAGCACTAACAGTTGCAACTCCCTTGGGAAAATACGTCAGAAGCAGAAGATTTCTCAGACACAAGGCCAAGAGCAGCATTTGACAGATACGCTCAGTCTGCAAGAGTCAGATGAAGGGAATTATGAGAAACAGTTTATGCCCTGTAAAACTAGCAACTTAGCCATGCTTTTCCTTCCAACAGTTTTAGCCCATGAACCCCAGTAGTCATTCACCTCTTTCTTGCTCAAACTGAAATAGGTATCAGGCAGGTATCAAGCATGTACCAACTGCGGTTTCTCTCAATGAGTCACAGAATCACATGGGGTTGGAAGGGACCTCTGGAGATCATCTAGTCCAACCCCCTGCCAAAGCAGGGCCACCCAGAGCAGGTTGCACAGGAACGTGTCCAGGTGGGGTTTGAATGTCCCCAGAGAAGGAGACTCCACCACCTCCCTGGGCAGCCTCTGCCAGGGCTCTGCCACCCTCACAGCAAAGAAGTTCCTCCTCATGTTTAGGTGGAACTTCTTATAGTCAAATTTGTGCCCACTTCCTCTTGTCCTGTCCCTGGGAACCACTGAAAAAAAAATGGCCCCATCCTCTTGACACCCTCCCTTGAAGTATTTATAAGCATTGATCAGATCCCCCCTCAGCCTTCTCTTCTCCAGACTAAACAGACCCAAGTCCCTCAGCCTCTTCTCATAAGGGAGATGCTCCAGGCCCCTCATCATCTTTGTAACCCTCTGCTGTCCCTTCTCCAGCAGTTCCCTGTCCTTCTGGAACTGGGGAGCCCAGAACTGGACCCAGTGCTCCAGATGGGGCCTCTGCGGGGCAGAGCAGAGGGGAAGGATGACTTCTCTTGACCTGCTGGTCACACTCTTCCTGATGCACCCCAATGAGGACTACAAGTGATCAGCACATCCCTATTAATATAGATTTTGACTTAAAACCTCATCGTAAAGAAACAAGTGGTGGTAACACAAAACATAGACAGACAATTTTAATGACATTTAGATTATTACCCCAATGCATAAAAAATAACTAAATCTGAAAAAAATATTACAAAGAAAATTAGCACCGTAAAATGAAGCAAACATCGCATTTTGGCTTCACTGCTCAGGAAGTCCAGTTTTAAGCTGGACCAATTTTATATATCCCATTTATTTCTCAAACGAGTGAATTTTGCATCTGCTTTTTCTAGGAAATTATAAGCAGGAGTGCAATAGGGTTGGGTAAAGTATCAATCTCGTTCAAGTTCTGTTGCACTAGTGAAGGATGTGGCTATTAGCACTGGTTAATTCGGCTTTCATGTACCATGCTCCTTTTACCAGAATCATCTTTAACAGAATCATCTTTAATATAAAAACAACACAATCCTTACTGGGATGCTACCAAAGAGATAGTAGACATCAGGCGTTCAGTTGTTACATTGTGCTTAATGCATTGATATTTAATTATAATGTTTTGAATCAAGGCTTGCCAGCCACCCGGGAGAATATAAACTGAATCCTAAAACATCACAAAACCTGTTGGCTGACAGCATTCAGGGTTCTTATTTTTGTTTTTTTCTTTTTAACTAACCTGAACAACATGTCAGAGAATTCTCCAGTTACGTACTTAAACAGGCAACATTCAGAAGAAGTTGTATCACACCACACATTGAATTCACCTTCTTTGCTTATTTAAACCAGGAACTCAGAAGAAACTGCACATGGCTTTTAATCAGCCAAGATACAGCTCTGAGAGAGCACCATGGATACGGAAAAAAAGCAAAATGGATTGTATTTGCATGTATCACATGAAATGAGGCTGTTTTACAGCATGTGGTGTAGGCATACTCATTGAATGTCAGCTGAGTTACATTTTTCTCAAGGTGACATTGGTGCTTGTCTTGCCAAACCTGATACAACTGACAAGTGTTTTCATGTAAGGGGGATCTATCCCTCCCATCGCCTCCTCAAGCTGAGTGAAGGCAAACTCCGGCATATTCCTTCCACAAGTGAGGAGGTGGTTTCCGAGTCATTAAAAGTCACAAAGTTACCCTGTAGCAATGTGCCACACATACTAGATGAACCAGTCAAGGCTGTTTTTCTCGGGTCTGGTGGTAGCTCCAGCTCCCAGCCCTTTCAGCCCCTCTACAGACCCAGCCTTGGAACCGGGGTAAACTCAGGACTTGTTTTTTTAATGTACCTCTCGAATTTTCTTGAGAATTGTAAATATCCCTTTGGCCAGACCTCACTGCTGCTTGCTTTCTCACTAGAGAAGTATCTAACAGCTCTTTTTATTATCCAGACTATTCCCAAACATAAGGCAATGATCAATGCCATCCTGGTGTCAGCTTTCCCTGCGGCTATCTCCATATTGTCTTTCCTAGTGATAGTGATAAACAACTCAAAAGGAAAAATACACTTCTTATACACCACCTTATCTACCTTAGATTTTAATTTTTCACAGCAGAAGACTGACATGTATCATGGGCATGCTTACATTGTGCCACAGCAAACACAAAAGCAAAATTATTGTAAAACACTTTCATGAAAGGAAAATAGTCCAAAACATGATCCATTTTAAAAGATGTCTGGAGAGATGCTATTACTGGACTTTGCTTCAATTATAGAGTCTTACCGGGCTGAAACTTTTGGCTTGAAGCTAAGTTCCTTAGTGATATGTAATGATGGTAAGTATGATTGAGAATTCCAGCTAAATTCATGCTGTTTCCTGTGCCCAGTGAAGTGGTCCTTAATTGGATTACATCACAAAGCGCAGATTCTAAACTAATGGACCAAATTTATTTCCCTTTAAATAGCTATTTGATTAACAACTTTGCTTAGTTTCAGGTTTAAGGCAGCATAAGTCTACACAACAATAGTAATATTCAATAAGGTATCCAGGGTTTTCATCTGTTGGTTCTATCTTGTAAAAACAGTGGTTTTAAAAGCTATGTCCTCTAACTTTTAAGAAAAAAAGAAAATCACAGAAAATATCTCAGTGCTCCTAAACTATTTGACCTATAAAACCTAAGGACACATAAGCAATTTAAATTCTACCTATAATGAGATGGAAGACACTTTTTTTTCTGGTATAGTACGTACTTGGGCCCTTTTCTGATTTTTGTAGGTTTAGAAACATTTTCCTCTGCTGACACTGGTGAGATTCACACTGCCAAGAAAAGCGATAGGACTATACTCAGAAGCAGAGATACCAATTAAACTTCATGTTACCCCATAGACAAAACAACAAAAGTGCAATAAAAGTTAATTTCTCCATATAGTTATCTGATTTCTTTCAAATGAATATATTTTTTTGTATATATATTCTGGGAAATGTCAATAAAATTCTAAAATGCATTAGTAGAATCACATTAAACTGCCCTGCACATATGTGTTTATACTAATTAATTGTGGAACTTAGTTTTGATAAATTGAATAAAGCTATTTTATTTCTGAAAAAGAATATGTACACTGTACTTGAGCATCACTGACTTAATCCCCTTCATTGCATCTTGTTTTCTTGAGTTGTCATATGTACAAAAGATATTTACTTTTAAAAAATAAATTATAAAATGAAGCATATGATTTTTAAAATAAACTGTCCTTTGAATAATATATTTTCAGTTAACATACCTTAAGTTAAAGTACACAGTTTAAGAATGTTGAATTAAAATCTTGATCAATCTCTACTTGAATTTGTCTGTATACCTCAGATGGTCTTAATTAGTATGCTGGGTTTTGGTTTGTAAAATATTAAATTATTCTGTTCACCAGGAAAAAAAAAGAACATTCTATTGTGCATTTGCAAATGTCAACTTTTAAAATAATGAACCCATATTTCTGAATTTAAACTTGTTTTTCACTCCAGTTTGAGAACGATGAAACAATCCTACTTCAAGATTTATAACACCAGCTGTGAGTTACGAAAGCGCAGAAGTGTCACTTGGAGTACATGAAGGCTATAACTTTGCCTCTAACTTCAAAACAGCTGAGCATAATTTGCTTAAATTTTTCTGAACACTGGACATTGTAGCTAAGACCAGGCATAGAAAGTGTCAGGCAAAAATCTATCTCAGAAACGTATAAGCAGATATACCACTCAGAACAACTTCAATGTGCTCAACAAACTGATAATGCAGTTGGATTTTAATGGAAATTTCAAAGGTAAAAGCCATATAATGTTATATGGAAATATAATCTGCTGCACCATGACTCTACCATATGGAAGGAGTCACATAACACCAGCTTCTCTTGTTTCTTTTCTATTTTTTTTCATCAGAGCAGTATCAAATCTCTTTGACATCATTCTTACATCAGGACAAATAAAACCAGCATTTATTGTGTTCTCCCATTTGGCAATGTTTGGTGTCATTGAATGTGCTTCACGAGATTGCATATTCACGGAGACCCGCAACCTTCAGCATTTGTACCCCATCCTAGAAATACCTTTTGGTTGACCCCATCTTTGTTCCTGCACTGAATCCTATGACAAGGTGCACATCATACTGTAAGAGCAAGGTTATTTGAAATCAATAACGAATCAATTTCCAGTCAACATCTAAAAGCATAAAAATAAGGGAAGAACCACTATAGTAGAAGAATAATGTGAGTGGGTGGTAAAAAACCAGACAAACAGTTTACTTTGGGGTCTGGACCAGCAGGTAGGATGCAAATAAGAGAAGGGAATAAAAGGTGTATAGCGTCCATGCTCATGACTGATATAATAGGAAACAGGCCTAAAATGAAATGAAGATAAAACCCTGACATCCCTCGTGGTAGCATGGAGAATTCGGCTTTCAATTACCCAGTCGATATCGGGAATCAATACAAAATACCCCCATGAACATACAAATCAGCTCTAGCTTAAGCATCTTTCCAGCTTTCTTAATGAAGTAAACATGGCAATTGGACGTAGATGTTTTTGTGGTATTAAGCACTTGTTTTTTAAAGATACTTTCATACTAGAGAATAGCAAATGTCATACAGTAATTGATTCAGCAAATGCAGCTTTTTGTCCTGTGGGTAGCACAAGCCATTATTGATTTTCTTAATTCTATAACAATTACTTTCACAATGACTTCTACCAACTCTTGATTTATAATTTATCAACAACTAAATAAGAGGCTTTCAAATTTGCACTATGTTGGTTAGATTGGATGCAAACCAAATGGTAGTGTTATGATTTACTTATCAAGTGACTAACTCTTACTGTCGGGTTTCTCATAGAAATACTAGTTACTGATAAATTCCAAATTCATTTGCCACAATAATTCACTGAACTTACAGTTTATTTGCCTCATGAACGTTCCTGCCAGTAAGTGTCTAGACAACTTCAGAAAAGCAAAAGAAAAGTAGAGGGAGTGGAGACACAGCTAACCAGCTTTTGGTTCTTTACTTCAGGGAATTTTCCAGAAATACTTTTAGCCTGTAATCAAAGCTGCCAACTCTTGTGTTTCCACCAAGATTTATAAAATTCCTCCCACAAACACCACAGCTCTTGAAATCAAATACATACCCAGGAACATCCTCTTTCATTTAAAATGAAAGTCCTCTTTAGCAAACTGAAGTTCAAAACCAGAAGATAAACAAAAACGAGAGATATCTTATCTTAAAACATCTTCTGAAGTTAAGCTGAACCCAAGATTTTAATGATGAAGGATAAAAGTGTTACTCTTCTACAAGATCACTGTTGTCACAGCTGTGATTGGGATAGCCATACATTAATACTCTGGTAAAACAAAAGTATGTAAGCACAGCTTAAAACCAGCTGCAGCAGAAGCAGGAATCAATTAAAAAAATCTACAAATTATTTATATTAACCTGACATGCTAAAAATTGTTGAATTGCAAAATTCACAGGTGGTAAAAGGGAAAACCACAAAATAATGAAAAATCAGGGAATAAAATGCACAAAATTAACAAACTGCATGGATTTATGAGAACAAGGAGACCATTTACCAAACATTAGATGTGCAAGTTAAAGCAGATTATAGTCATCCTCTACAATTGGCACTAAAATAGCAAAAACTTCCAGGTCTTCTATATCTTGGCTATAAGAAAGACACTCTTTAGCTAAGAAATAATTTATTCAATATAAGAAACACAAATGTGTTCGCCCATCCCTGCTTTTGTTTGTGACTGTTTCCTGATCAATGCCTCCCCCGTTCCATTTTCTGGGTTCTGAAATAAAGTCCATATTTCTGTCTGACTTGTGCCAGTTCTATTTTCATTTAATAGAGCATGAACCAAGAGCAGGATCAGTTTGATATGCTATTTAGATTGGGTTCCTATCTTAGGCTGCTAACTCGGAATCATCAATATTGTGTAAAGATGTTTTACAGCGTTTGCTCTTTCTTTTGGAGTTAAAATACTTCTGCTCTTACCAAGTAAGACTCCAGGTGCCTCATCTCCTATGAGTCCATATCAGTGTGCTAGCTTGTAGGACATAAAGTATTCCTAAGTGATCTGAATCCACTAGCTAAAAAAAAAAATAGGACTACAGCATTTTCTTTCCACTGTATACAAGTACTACACATGTAACCAAATTTAAATTTCTCAAAGGACCCTCAAAATAGCAGATATTGGGCTAATCTACGTGGGGATGCTCCTTACTTTTTCTACAAATAAATGGTGTTAGCCAAGTGCTTTTAAAAGACACGAAATGATTAAAAGACTAGGACAATAATTCAAGGAGAGAAAAACATACCATGACTTCGGGCTTTTAGAAAGCATTAACCTCCACCAACTGAACTTTTTGCCTCTCAAAATCATGTGAAACATCATATCATGTATTCAAATATGACACATTTAAGAAACTAAAAAGAGAGAAACACAATTATTACCTGATTCTTACGTGAAGTTCAAAAATACTATCTAATCAATGGTTTTCAAAGTAAGATCAACAGTAGGGTTAGACACAAGCTAATCTACACTTGCTAAACTAAATAAAAAGCTAAGTACTTAAACACTAACAGGAGAACAGAACTGCTGTCTACATGATGTTATGCCATTGCACTGTTGCGAAAAATGGCCTGATGTAATACCGCAAAGTGTTTAAAGAAAGAAGAATACCCTGACCATCAGTAGCCATGTATCTGCTCTCAAACTAACAGACTAATTCAAGATTTGTCCCACAGAACTCTGATTTTCTTTCTTAATTTTGCATTCTTATTCAGAAACACATGGGTTTATATCGGAGCGTGTGCTGGCCTGAGCTATATTCCCAGGTGTGTCTGCTGGAGATCGACCAAATCACTGTCCCCGTTTAGCCACGGGGGTTTCTTTTGTATCTTATTCTACCTTACCTACTTAAACTATGAGCTCTTCTGTACAATGGCTCCCACTCCTCCAATGGGTTTGCAGAGCAGCAGCACAACAGGGTACGAATCTAATCTGAGTATCCTATAATAGCATACTAAACATGTTTTAAAAGCACTTCAAACAATGCATCTTAGAAACAATCCAAAAGGCAGAGAAGATACAGGTGAATATTTATGAGAAATACAGAAAACTCCTTAGGAGACCTGGGGAAATGCTCTGCTTGTGCATTTCAAAAGGCCCAGAGCAAGCTGGTTTGATTCATGATTTCAAATTGTTCAGCACCTCACAGTGGTACTGCTTTGTCTGATAATTCCAAAAGCTGCTTATTAGTCCAGCTTTGTACTGAAATGTCAGAGCTCTTCTAGTAGAAGTAAGTGCATGAGCACAGAATTAAAACACTGGACCATTTTCGGAAGTTGGATGATGATTACTGCAGTATAGAAAGCCTTCTAAAAACAAAACGAAAAAGAAATCTTAGAATATAGCCACAACAAAGAGATCACAGCAGATTTGTAAACAATACTTCAAAACATGGTGGAAAACTGTTTCATTTTTTAAACATTTCAGGCAGTGTAAAAATGCACGTCCAGTATTTTGCTGCTATGATCTTCTCAGCCGTGTATTACACACATCCTCACAAAGCCAGAAACCAGCACATTGAAGAGATCAGTTATAATTTCAAGCTTTCAGCCAAGGGTGAAACCCCTCCTGGTGCCATTGTTTCCATGGACATAAGTAACGTAAAATCATAACGTAAGAAAAGTTATTACAATTTGATGCTACGCAACAATTGCTAACATGACTGTATTAGGTACTGGACTACACGGCAGTGCTTGGTGACACTATTTATAGATGTTGTTTAATGTACTAAACAACTGAGATGTGATTATTTTTTTTTGTTATTCTGTAAAATGGAAAAGGTGTAAATTGGTTAAAACTGTGGTGAAAAAGTGAGACTAAAAAAACTTAGAAAAAGCTTTAAATACCTTTAAAACAACTTTTTAACCTGTAAGTAAGTCTTTAACCACAATAACTATTTTATTTTTAATTTGTAAGGGTTATTGAAAATGAGCTTTACAAGAAATCCCAAATTAAGTGAAAAGTAAAATTATCACTGGGCCGGTCTCTTCTGCAGTATTACCAGTAACAGAATGCAACAAGAACTTATTAGTTCATTTTGATTACGCTGTAGATTTTTCACCAGAGATTTGTAAATCTGGTTTTATCTTTTATGGCTCTGCTATGACCCCAAAAAAGTTTAAAGAATGATTCAGATATCATGGATAAAAATTTTGATTGTCTTTAAATCTCAATTTCCAAAATTAACTCAGCTTACATTCTTAGAAGAATTAATGGAAAGTGCCAAATATCTTTAAAGATGTGGCCTTTATTTTCTGCAGAATCACAGTCTCATTGAAAGACTTAACTACTTCTGATATTTTTTCCCCAGAAAAACCTCAGTCTGTTTGGCTGAGATACTCAGTGTTATGCTAGTGAAAAAAAGAATAGATTTTTAAGGACTGTACCTAAACTACTTGGTCTTCAAAACTGTTCTGTGTATTAGCAGTCTTTTTATATTCATCTTAGCTAAACCTACAATCATCACTTAATAGTTAAAATAGAATTAGCGAAGAAAGTGATGAATGCGTACAGATATAAAGACATAACTTGGGAGAAGCTTATACTTATTAACAATCAGTAGTAAAACATGAGAGAATAAAGCCTTTCCTATTCTTTCTCTTGGTAAATCCTCCTCTGCAAAATGCCTCAATATTTCAGATACAACTTCTTCACCCTAACCTTCTTTTGGACAAAGATTATTTGAACTCTGACAAAGTTTTTACAAGCTATGACCAAATGCTCATATTTATTTAATACACAGTTATACTAAACCTCACTTGAATTGTATAATTTTAAACTTTTTTTCAAATTCTTGCTTTCAGAGGAGGAGCTAAAAGATTGGAAAAGAAACAGCTGGATTTCTGGGTATCAGAAATAGGAAGAAGATTCAGTTTTGTCAACAGTATATTAATAATTTCAAAGCAGTAATGACGAGCTTGAAAAGAGTATGAAAATGACCTTCTGACAATAAAAAAGTAGCCAGGTTCTGGGAGAAGGGTGCACTGTTCTGTGCAAGACAGTGCTTTTTCTTTTTCTCATCACAGCTCTACAATCACAAGCCTCCCAAGGCCTGCAGCAAAATGCTTCTTGAAGCTTGTTTCTGACTGAATTGGTTACAAGTGTTTTCATAAGCTAAATTTGCTTTGTTCTCTGTGCAGTTCTGAAGTTGCTGGTCCTGCTGCCAATAAAACAAAATATAATGAAAGCTCTCTAGAGACTTTTGAGAGCTGGAGGCTCCAGAGACAAAGAAGGAAGAACTGTTGCTGTTTTACAGAAAGAAAAACAGTGGTATGGAGTATGAAGCGCCTTCTCAAAAAGCACTTAGCTAGTGGTAAAACTAGAAATACAATGAATTAAATACCCATGCAGAACAAGTATAGAAAATAAAAAGAGTAAAATAGAGACAAGGATAATCTCTCCCCCCCTCACCCTTAAAATAACATCTGCTTCTAAAATCTTTAAATACTATCAGGATGTTTGGGGAAATCTGAAGCATAAATTCAATCCCTTCAGTCATTTCAGGAACTCATGACTCTTCTGGTAGCTCTGCCAGTTCAGCTCGCTCCTAACCTACTGCATTCCTACCATGATGCTGAATTGGCTATTGTAGTAGTCTAAACAAAACATTCTTCCAGTCGCCTTCCTTGGCTTACAGCCCCATCATTTATTATGCTATAGCAAGCAGCATTAGAAAGGTAAACAGCTCAATTTAATTCTGTCTTGTTTAAATTGGCCAACACTTAAAAATTTAGCACTTAGTGCTTAATGAAATATCTTATTCTATGGTTTTACCCTTATCTCTACAAACCTCTTGATTTATACAGAGAACTGCAAACTTATAAGAGAGAAGATATTTCCTAAGGGCTAACATAAGATTCTTGCAGAAAGGTAGCAGTACGTTTGGCTGATAAATCAACATCGAGTAGGCCTGATGTGCCAGACTGACTACTTGAATGGGCCCACAAAATTACCTGTCAACTGACTCCCAAAGGGCCTTCCAAAGACGGGAAGGCTCAGCCATTCAAAACACAGCATTCCCACTTCCCAGGCAGTTTCTCCCATATGTGCTGGAAATGTCACATGTTTAGAATCAACAGCTGAATTTCTGGTACGATGAAGACTCATCTGTTTGCAAGCTGGAGCCAGGAACTACATTTTGTCTTCTCCATGCCTAAAGGGGTTAGATGGTTTGCCACAACAAAGACTTGTCTAGCCTGGAGTTGTCTGGGCCAAGAAGGAAATTCAGCAAACAAGAGGGAAATGTTGAGGTAGAAGAGTGGGAGGACTAGTTTGTGAATGCCAGTGTCTCGCAGGGCTTGTGGTTCCACTTGGCTGACTTCAGCTCTCAGGAGAAGAGGGGTCGGGGGCACTAGCGGTGAAGGCTGGATTCCAGGAGGAGAATCGCAATTTACCTCCCAACTAGACTGGATAGTAGCCAACACAGCGCTGCATCAGACTCTTTCATGTTGAGGAGAACATGGGAGAATAATCCTGAATTTCCTGGTTTTTATACTTGAACTGCAGCCACAGAGATTTTTTTATGTTTTATTTCACATTGTTTCCCAGAGTTAATACATAATTGTAGAATAATATATGTTGGAATGGAACTTTAGATGTTAACTGGTAAAATCCACATGAAGCCCCACATGAAGTTCTTGCAAGAGAAATCCTTCTCCAGCTTGCTCCTTCTTTGAGAGCTGTTTTGCAGCCCCAATTCAACTGCAGCTCCAGGCTCTATCTCTCTACCAACCCTAATCCTAACCCCAGGCAATGACTGAACCATTCAGGAAGCCCCTCCTGCACATGATGAATTTCTGATGGGAGAAGTCTACTTGCAGACTGCCAATTTCTTTGGCAGCACCTTTACATCCTCACTTCACCTACAGCTCTACATTTGGTCTCTCACCCAACCCCAGCCCTAGGGTTGTGCTGAGCCTTAGCCCAAATTCCACAAACTAGTCCTGAATGAAGAAGTTCTCAGGAGACAACTTTTTTGGCAGCCTCCTCCCTCCTTTGGCAGCCCATTTACAGCCTCAGTCTACCTGTGTGCATTGTAATGGCTGTAGTTCCATTTAGTTCGGTGGACCCATGATTCCAGAAGTTAATTTTTTATAGGTTGAAGGCAGACTTTGTGGATGGTTTGGAGACCACGCTTGAGCAGGTGCCTGAACTGGACACAGCCCGGGTGTGGATCTGTAGGCTGTCCAGCCAGGACTGTGTCACACCACATGAGTTGCTTCCTTCCCTGGAGGAGGTCACAGCACCAGCCCTGAGCCAGCTCTTGAGCTGGTGATCCATGGTGCACCTTCTCTCCAAGCATAAAGACATATGCCTCGTACAATCAGGGCTGATATGTTGTGTCCAGTGCACAGGCTCCTATAGAAGAAAAAGGCTTAACTGCATGACAGAAACGGGGGATTTATTTATTTTTGTTGCCAGCAAGGTGGGGAGCTATAATCCAGGGAGTCTTACTCTTGCCTGGATTTAAAGCTTTGTTTCTCTTTTTTTCTTTCTTCAAATTCCATGTTTTCTCTAAAATGCTGCTCTTGTGGTGCTCCAATTCTTCCAGGTTTCAGGATCACAGGCTGCATTTTTGACACTTGAGGTGTCTAGAGTGAGCAGAAAGAACCTTATTCCAAAACTAAAATAGATGGTTATATGGAAGGAGCGGAATCACCAAGCCCTATCTCAGGTCTTTAAAAGACAGATGTTTTTGGTCTTGAATACCACTGGGATCCAACTGCTGAATACCTTGAAAAAGATGTTTGAACTTTGGTCACCAAGACCATGTGTGAAGCCAGAGTAGAAAACAAAGAAAAGGCATGTGTGCATCCACGCAGCATCAGTGACTTGTGCTGATGGGCTGCAGTACTCCGTATTACTCATAGAATCACTGAATCTTCATGGTTTGAAGGGACCTTTGAGACCATCGAGTCCAACCAAAAAAACCCAACCAACCAAACAAAACCAAAAACCTACAAAAAACCTACAAACAGACACAACCCAACAATCTCAGGCACTAGAGCATGCCCTGAAGAGCCATGTCTACATGTTTCTTCAATACCTCCAGGGATGGTGACTCCACCACCTCCCTGGGCTGTTCCAGTGCCTGACCACTCTCTCAATAAAGTCATTCTTCCCAAGATCTCATCTAAACCTCCCCTGCCCCAACTTCAGACCATTTCCTGTGCTCCTGTCATTATTCCCTTGGGAGAAGAGGCCAATCCCCACCTTTCTACAACCTCCTCTCAACCTCTTCATAGTCTTTATTAACTCACGTCAAGGATGCCATACCCTTATGCCACCCGTTATATTCTGCTTAAATGGCAATGAATACACATCAAGTTGATTCCAGGACAAGAACAGCTACAGTGGGATGCAATGTTCAAAACAGCTGGAGGGATTAGAAACTGTTAGCCAGCTAGCGCTCTGCGAGAGTTCAAACCAAGGCCTCAATCAGTCTTAATCTACTACATTTTGTGTAAACCAGCTGCAAGAGAAAGACTGCTAAGTGAAAGAGTCAGGGAGAGAAATTTTAATCCAGGAAAAAGCCAGTGACAGATTTTGGAGCAGAAGCAAGCTCTCCTCACTCCCACCTTTAAGCCTTATGCACTGGACCACCCTGGTTGTGAACACAGCTGCGGTCAATGTATTTAGGACATAAACAGCACTTAGGGGACAACGTCACACCGTGGAGTATGAGATCTCTAACATCTTCTTAAGGATAGTAGTCAATCTGCAAATGCAGCCCGGTAGCATTTTTGCTAGGGACATGGAAATTTTGTGGAGGCAAAAGGCATTAATTTACACAGATTAACACATAATCTGTTCACTTTTTACAGTAATGTGACAAATACATCTAATGCTTTCCAAAGGGAAAAAACACCTCTACTCAGCAGCTGGAGGAGAGTTCCTTTGAAGTCTAGCTTTTCAGCATTTTTTGTAAACACCTTTACAGTCTTTGGATAAAAAAAACTTTGTAAATGCCAAGTATTTGTTTTACTTTTGCATTTCTTGGTTGCAACTTTTTCAGCAAATGTTGTTGGGTCACAGGTGATGGGCAGTGGCAGATTTAGGTAGATGCTTTACATGTTTGTATTAAAAACATATTGCAGGCTTTTCTTAATCCAAACATGTCTCCTAAAGCTTAAGGATGGATACAATTACTGATGAGTATTTTTAAAATCATACTATTTCAAAATTACCAAGTAGCAAATCCTCTTTATCATTATCACAGAAGATTTGATAAATCTCACGTGTAAATAAATAACGTGTATAGAAAAATATTTAGCTGGACTTGTTTTTAGGATTAAGTCTAAACTGGAAACTCACAATGTATAAATAATTAAGGTAATTCAAATCCAAATGCAACCTGACATACAAACTGTATAGATAGCTGTTCCTCTCTACTTTTCCACAGGAAAAAAAAATGAAGCTCTTGAATCTAAATATCCTGTCTTTCAGTATATTCCAGTCTAAATATTGTTTTAGATGTCATCATTTGAGCATTTCTAACATGTAATGAAGTCTAAGCATTTGAGTACACCACAGCTTTCCAGATTTTGCATAGAAAGGAAACAGCTGCTCCTTGAGGAATTCTCCTGCTTCCCAGAAAAAAAAATATAATAAAATCTGTAAATAAAATTGCTTTCAGTATCATCAGACATTGGACAACCACCACCACTTTTACTGCTTGGATGAAGGCATATGACTACTCCCAAAGCAATAAGACCATTTGAGAAAAGTGGCTGGTATTAAGGGCTCAGAAGATGGTTTTATTAATTTTTACATAAATGCATTGTTATTATCTGCTAAAAGACATATTGAATCATAATTTAATTGACATATTTTTTAAAAAAGTCTCTAATGGTGTTCTAGAAGTGCCAGCCCTAACAGACATAGCAGACCGCCAAGCAAGTCAGCCAGTGCAGCTAACTGAAACTCCTCTGCATCCAACACTCCCCAGACCCATGTTGTGATACCAGAGACTGCCACCAGGCATCGGACTATCCGTCCGACACCCAGACCGCCTGGCTGGGCAGGAGGCTGCCTTCACCCAGCTCTCACTCCCAGGACCTAAATTAGGCATCTCCAATAGCCACTCTGTCTCCATGTCCATCTTAATTTTTTTTTTCATTGTCTGCCTCCTAAAGCTTTTTTGCCATGTTTGCTATTGACACAAGCTAACTACTTCTGTCTACACGATCACTATAACTGAATTTCCATTTATATAATTTGTATTCATGAAATAAATTCTTTTACATGCCACCTGGGCAATTTCAACACGTCAAAATTTATCCCCTCTAAAGTTCTGCTGGTAGAACTTTTCAGCCTGGTTTAATTTTTGACACATTCAATTTATATGTGGTCCTCTTTTACTTATCTCTTAAAATTGTGCTGCAGGAATCATGTGTCATCCCACCAATGTATTTTGCAGCAGAGGGTATCCTATATAGAAGGAGCAGGCAGTAAGGAAACAGTTATCATAGATATATGTAGGGCTGCGGAATGACTGTTGCTGTTTAGTCTGATGACTCTCAAAGGAAAACATTCACAGCAGAAAGAGAAAACAGTACAGATCTTCCTTTTTTTTAAAAAAAATAATTATTTATTTTATGATACACTATTTCCTGGCCCTTGTCTAGCCATTAACTACTTGTCTCCCTCATTATTCGCCCGTGCTGCAAATCTAATGGTCACATTACATATGATTAAGTCCAGAAATATATATTTTTTTCTTCCTTGTTCTTGTAATCTCTGAGAAAGCATAAAGTATATCAGGTTTTATATAATCTGTTTATCTGATCTTGAGCTTCTGTTTGGTATCTTACGATTTTGTAACAACTTACTCCCTAAGAGTATTAAGAATCTGAGTTTAATGCTATAGCATTTAATTTAATGCTATAGCATAATTTAGTTTCAATTTAATTTAATTTAATCTTCATATGCCTTTTTCTCAAAACCAGAAGCAACGAACCTCATTCATGTGCCTCCCAGTACACATTGCCATGGTGTGCTATCAGAAATGGTAGATTTAGTATGTAATATACAAATACAGGATTAGTCATGGAAAAAAAAGAGATGAGTAACACAAGAAATAATGAACTTTGGTGCTCGTGAAAAGAAAAGCAGATTTTACATCTTCTGACCAACAATAATACGTGGTTTCTACAAAAAACTAAATCCCCTTCAACAGCAGGAATCTCTTATCCCCTTCTGCTCTCATTGTAAATGGAAGAGCAGAAAGGAGTAGGCATTTTGGTTTATCCACAGATACCTTTGTCACATAACCAAGCAGTCAACTCCTTGTCTTTCAAGAACAGCATTTTAATAACTCGAAGTATGACCACATTGCAATATACAACCTGGCTGTTGAAACTGCAACAAAGATGTGCCCTTCAAACATATTGTAGGTGGCTTTTGAACAGCAGCAGAAAGAGAGAGACATCAGCCTTTCTTCTGACTAAAGTTGTGCTGACTATATGCATACACCTGTATTGTCCACCCCCAGATTCTTCAATAATACACTTTGGCATTTGACTTCACAACAGCATATACCACCGCTTCCTGGAATAAGTGCTTCTTTGATAATTGCATGAAGATTTTGTATTTTTTAAGACCCTTATCTCTTGATTCAATCCAGTTTATAAAAAAAAAAAAATGGGCACTACATTTGCTCTTTTCATATTAGTCAGTGACATTTCCCGTGACTTTGCTTACTTAAGCAAATGTGAGTTGGGTATAAGTATGTGCAGGTCAGCAGAAGTACCTGAATCTTTATTCTTGAAGATGAATTTCTAAAATGCAGAGTTTAATATCTGGATAATGTTTTAGCATGAAACAGGAACAAAAAGAGACAAATTTTGGAATTACAGAGAAGTCTTTGAAAAGTTATTTGAAATGAGAAAGGGTGGATAACAAATAGAACAAGTGACAGATGAAGAATCGGGTCAGCTCTAATCAAGATTTAAGCATAGGGAATTTTCTGTTTAGCACAAACAGTGACATGCACCTGCATGATCCCATCCGACATGTGAGAACCTTTGCCAGCACTACATTATGTCACAGGTAGAGCTATGTGACTGACTCATGAAGGAGTTATATATTGAGTTACATTGGCTTTCCAGCTCAAAGAATACCTACAAGCAGAGTTTGATCTCTTACCATGTCTCTGTTCTGATTAATTTTTCCTTTGAGTCAGTTAAAAATATGTGGTTACTTCAAAATTCATCTAAATTAACTGCATGCTGATGTTCCATTTTATTTGTCCCTGGCTTGCTGAGCACCCAAAACCAGTTTGGATAAACACATCACACATTCCATTTACACAAACACATTTATTGAGATGCTAAACTGTTCCAGCCTTACACAAAGTCTACCTCTGATCAGAGTATGACCTGGATGTCACCGAGGTGGGGCCCACACATGCTAGAATAATAAAGATTTTAAAGTCAAGTCAGTATTTCCAGGAAATTATCTGTTGCAAAAACTCGGGTATCTACTCTTTAAGCACCTCAGAAAGGTGATGAAGAAACTAATCAGGAAAAAAGAGACACACTAGAATTGCAAAGGGCAAACTGTGATTGAACTAGACATTTAAACCCGATCTTCTTAATTACAAGCATTTGTATTGGGGAAGAAAATAGTCACAAAACCAGAACTACATAGGAGCAATGTGCCAGATGATACAACTATACACTGTATGTTGGTAAAGGATATTGCTGAAACCATCAGACAAGAACATCATGAGCACAGAAAGGGAAAAATCTCATCCTTGCTGGAGAATCCTGCATACTATACCTTTCTAGGCTGACCTGTGGTAACAGATACACCAAACAGTATTTTCTCAGAGATAATATATTTTCTCATGAGTCTGAAGTGATTTAGGAGCCTAAGTCCTCATATGAAGTCCTAATCACCTTAAGACTTCACAAAGTCTATGAAATGGAGGGAGAAAAAGAGATGTGTCAAGAATACCTTGACTCTCCAGTCATGTTAGACTCCTGTGTTTAGCAAAGTATGATAAACATGTTCATTATTTTCTATTGTTCAAGAGCAGAAGTATAGTGAAAAAATGAAAAAATGAGAAAATATTTTAAAACTTAAGACATATGATGGATGGCTCAAGGATGTCATACAAAATATTGAATGTGGGAAGTAAAACTAAGGATAGGCAATTCATGCATGATCTATATGCTAAAATCTAGTCTCATAAATATTTGTCCAAAACTTTTGAATAATGAACACATTTGAAAAATGAATTATTCACTTCAAGGCAGTTTCCACCAGGAAAAACACAGCTGAAGTCAAGAAAATGTTCACTGCAATTCATGTGACTAATTCCAGTAAAGAGTAATGTCTGTTCCTTCTCTGTCTTGCATAGGTCAGAATTTGCTGGAAAAATTTACATTTCCTTTGGAGCCTTTAATTTCTACAACAAATTATACTTTATACTATGTTTCTCTCTTCCAGTCAAAACTGGTCTGCTTGTCGCTGAAACCTCCCAATGTGCATCAAATTCACAGTTACTACAGACGGGTTTTCATATCGCTGAGTTCAAAACCTCATCCAGCTCTCAATTGTGCCACTTCTGATTTTTCAGCAATATTTTGCTAATTACTTTTAGGCTAATTAATGCTGTGTATTGGCCTCTCTCTGTGTGCCCTGGAGCCATTTGTTATGCTGTTTTAGTACAGAGAGTGTTTTGCTACTCATTTGGTTTCCTACCTGGCACCATGACGGATGCTGGGAGAAAGGCTTGAGCCTCTGGTGTTTCCCTGCAGGGTCTGAATCCCTACTGCAAACTTGAGGCTGCAGCCCAGTTTGAATTTAGAAAAACATGCTGAATCATTGGCAGGTTTGGTGCAGCCTGTTTCTGTCACACAGTAAGGGACTGTTTTTGTTGAATCTTGAAAGAAAAACTTTCCTGTTCCCAGCGGCTTGCTACAGGATACTGAGTGCTCATGTCAAGATGATCATTTTTCAACACTTTAAACCTGTAAATTATATCTGAAAATATAGAATGCAATTAAAGTGAATATTGCAGAGTCTCTTCCTGCTGCTAGTGACTGTTTCTGGCAATTGTCATCATTTGTGACATAAGAAACAGCATGGGAGTCCAATGTCAGAGGTTGCATATCAGCTTCCATCCTGTCAGAAGAAATTTAATATTTAAAGATGCAGTCAGAATACTGATCCTGGAATAACACCAGTGCAATGCAATGAAGAATCAGACCCTTAATATTTAATCTAACATTCCGCATTTAAATACAAAGTCTCTTCTTCTCACAGGATCAGAACAGATAGTCTCTAGCTCTGCAATCTTGTACAGTTGGAATTTCAGACATCACTCAGATATCACTTTTTTGTTTTTCACTAATCTGAATATCAGACTCGGCAGACATCAGTAATCAGCTCAAACTGGGCTCCTGGGCTAGACACTGGAGATGACAAAGTAATGCAAATCTCCTGCCACCCTCATAAAAGCAGCATAGTGCACCCACATGCCGGGGTGCTCTTGGATGAAGAAGGAAAAAGACCAGCACGAGATGGGCAACAGGATACGCCAGGAGTAACTCATGGACTGCACACATGGGATCCTTTGGGTAGAGACTCATGGACTGCACGCATGGGATCCTTTGGGTAGAGACTCGTGGGATGCACACATGGGATCCTTTGGGTAGAGACTCGTGGGATGCACACATGGGATCCTTTGGGTAGAGACTCGTGGGATGCACACATGGGATCCTTTGGGTAGAGACTCGTGGGATGCACACATGGGATCCTTTGGGTCAGCCTGGCACTGACAGTGCTGTCTTTTGCCTCAAGAATTACACTCACTTCTGCAAATGCTCACTTACACTGTTCCGCCACATATCAAGTGTAGCTAAAAATACCTTTTATTCTGAAATACAATTGATAAGTGGTGAAAATGAGTCCCAGTGTACACTAGTGTGTAGAAGGATCAGGCAAACCCACCAACACAACCTCAGGTCCTAGGCATGGACTTCCATTTAACAATTACAGGAGGAAACATCATATGGAGACTGTACATGTTCCCTGTCTCTTCACTTGTCATAACTTTCTGAGCATGATGGAGGAGCTGTCTCATTAAGTATGGCCTCACCTCTGGAGAACATTCCTTTGATCAGTCCACAAGAGCTTGGGTCTGGCAGCCAACAGAGCAGAGGTCACTCCTCTGCTTTCACTCCAGCCTAATATTTTGTGTGTTGTTTGTTGTTATGTATCTAGGCACAGCAACGCAACCCTGCTCCCACTCATTGATAATACCTTCCGTTACTCCCAGTCTCCACACATTTAACCTTAGTCACTAGTTACAGAAACAAAACCAAGACCCTAGAATAGTAAATAGTACTACGTATCTCCTCTGAATTTCAGTAAACTTATTCCATAACTTGAGAAACATACAGTAAAAATCAACAGAGCAACTTCAAATTGCAATCTACATATATCTGAAATCACGACACATCACAGCATTAAGTTCCACAGAGTGTGTTACTGGTTTAAATAGCACACATCAGTAGATGTAGGTCTCACTGCCAGCGGATGGTTAAGACTAGTTTAAATCTAACACATAGCATTAATTTTACTGAAGTCCAGTGACCCAATGTTATCTTCCATAATTAAAAAAAAAAAAAAGAAAAAATCTTATGAGATTAGGAATAGGGAAATATTAAATGAGAAAATTAACTTTTAAAGCACTGTTACCTCAGACATTCAGGGATCTATCTTTGAATACTATTTTCCATCCTATGATCTGAGGCTGGCAGAGTAATGGCAAGCACACTGTGCTTCCTTGCATGGCACCGCAGCTACAAACCAAAGCACTAAAACAAGCAGCCTTAATCCTGTGGAAAGTGGCACGGTCTGAATAGGGAGGGGAAAAAGGAAAATATACTGTGGCACTGAAGAACGGATAGCTCAGTGAATGGATATGTAGAAATTGTTGGGCGATTTAAGATTTGTACTTGATGACAGGAAGTTTAAGTTTCTTGTTGAAGACATGGGGTCTCTCCTGTAGCAGAAATAAAGCAATGAAGAGAATACTAGTGACCACTTCACATGGACTTAAAGGGTAAGAAATACCTTGTAAGAAGGAAAAGAAGAGGAATTATGTTACAAAATTAGAGGAAGAGGAGAGAGCAGATGAGACACAGGAAAAGGCAGAAGGCTAGGCAGATCACCCTGAGCTTAGGATTTGGCCCAGAAGCAAAAATATATAGCTCTCAAACTGGAGACATTCTTCAAGCATGGGAAAGCAGAAATCTATTTAGCGATCTTCTGTAGGCAAGAACATTGCTGTAACAGCCAAGTGACTGTCTTATTGTTAAGGCTGTTGTTATCACTTTTCTGTATGTGAAATCAAATTCTTATTCTGAAATTTTTCTGCATAAGCACCTAGAATCATAGAAATTTTCTCTTATTGGAGACCCTGGCCTTTTGCAAGACTTGCTGCATCGTTCCCATATGCATTTCTAGCTTTTTTTTTTTTTGAACAACTGCAGATTTGGAACCTCATTTCTTACACTTGGGAGTTTCCTGCTCAGCCCATAGCTCATAATACTAATGGTATTTTTTCCCCTAATTACATTGCCTGAAGTTTTCTTTTCCTTTAGGTCATATATTTATTGTTTCCTGTCCAAAATGAATTATAATTCATCATAGCTACTGGCATTTTTGTTTAGCAGTTGGCTTGAGCTTTTTTTTTCCTTTTCTTTTCTGTTGGACAAGCTGCAGGAACAGTTGTCTTTGAATCATATTTATTAAAATTGTATAATGGAAGTAATTTGCATTCCTGTTATGTCTACCATTGGCCTGATCCAGGAACGGACCCTCTAGGAACTGGTGAATTCTTTAAACTCTCCCCAAGGTAATGTGGATTTGCAGACACCCTTTGCCTGACACAAAAGAAGTCAAGGATCTGGCAAAAACAATCATTTTCTCTCCACCAAAAAGCCATAAGAAAACATCTGCTTAATTCATTCAAACTAATGCAAAGGGGAATGGTGTAGGCTGTCATTTGTAATTTGGTTTCTTTTCCAGTATATGCAAAAATGTCAACCTAACAGAAGTAGATGTGCCATAGACATGCTGACAGTATTTGCTGTTTATCATGGTATAGGTTAACAGAGCTGAAAAGCCTAACAATAAAAAAAAAATCTCAAAGGCCACATTTCTAGCACAATAATCCAATTAGACTGCTTACACCTCATCAGGTTCCAAACATTGCAAATGGAAGACAAGGTTCAGAATATACTTACACTCAGTTTAGGACAATGCACCTTGTTTAAGACATAATATATCTCCATTGCTCCTTTACCACCGACACTGGCAAAATTCTTGCAGTACGTGATGCACAACTTTGGCTCAAAGCAGTTGCTCTCCTCACAGCTCTATAACGCTTATAGCAGAGGATGCTAGTTTAAATTTAAATACTTGGGTCAAATGTTCATGCTAATTGAATTTTAAATTGCCAGAATAGGCATGCTAAAGTGATTGAGAGTTTTCGGAAGCGCTGTACCTTCCACCTGAGCTGTTCCAGTGGATACGCCTTGCCCACATGAGAGAAGAATCTGGCCGCAGAGCCTCACCTTAAAGAGCTGGGGGTCAGCAGCACCATGTACATAATGCACACTACTGGTGTCCCATTCCTGCCCACCAGTATCTGACTGCAGCCTCAGTGCCTGCAACATCAGCAGATACATTCTGCATGTCTTGGAAAAAGAGCCATGAAACCTTGTACTTTCTCTTTCTTTCCTCTTTATACCATCCATTTATCTCTTTTCTTTTGTGAATCCATGATTTTTCCCCTCTGATTTTCTAATGCTATGCATTCAAATGTGTTCTAGCCATTTACTGGCTATTCTGCCCAACAAGGAAACAAAGGAACAAAAGCTCAACAACTGTAATCTATTAACCTGGGCAAGACGCAGAAGAATTAAAGACCTAGAAAACAGATGATACAATCAATCGCTCTGTTCTTTTGTGAAACTTTAAAATGGAATTTAGTGATCCATAGCATAAAAACAGAAACATCACATTTTCCATAAAGATGTTTTTTGTGAAGGATGATTTAATTAGATACCTTTGAATCTTTCTTCAATGATCTACCTTTGGAATCATAAGTTTAAAATAAACTCTGCTTTTTAATAAAACTGGAAAAGTAAGAGGTTTAAGGGATATATATATACAAACAAATATTTCATTTCTTAGTTCGCTTTCCCAAGACACATTTATTCTGAGCAAGCCGTTAGAGGGGTAAAACTTCTCTACAATTATTCATTGAACCATCCCTTGGATTTCAGAGGAAAGATAATATGGTAGCATTTATGGTAGCAAGAGCTAAAGTGTTGAAACTGTAGTAGAGAAAAGCTTTAAAATTCATACACTAGGAAAACTTTGTTATGAATAAAAAATAAAAATCCAGAGTGGGATAAAATAGCATTACTGAAGGAAATACCAATAAAGTACAATGTATTGAAAATGCACAGCTGTTGTTGGAAACTCATAGTATGTTGAAAGTTAATGATTGAAAGTGAAATAATTTATATATTAATAATAATTCATTAATTAATAATAATTCATAATTAGTTGACAAAAATTCTAAATGTATAAATTAAATAAAGCAAATAATAGATGAGAAAATAAATTATTATAAATTAATCAATTCATTAATAAGTGGTTTAAAACAACAAGCACCTAAGTAATGAAGTTCAGTATGTTTTGACTTTAACAAGCATTAAAAAACTGCATTTGACTTTCATTCCCATTACTTCAGAAACACAGTGAAATTCTAAGCGCAACTGATGGATTCTTTAAACTTCTTTATGTTAGGAGTGGCCCCTAAAGCAAGCTGCAGTGTGGTGTTAAGATTAATTTTGTGGACAGATGCACGACAGCATGACTTTCTGTGGTTTACAGTAAGCCAACAATACCAAAGTTATCAAGATTAATGCAGGGACCTAACAGCTATTTGTCCAAGCCCTTTTGTGACATCTAAAAGAGCTTAATAAGCTGGATTTTTAAAAGAGAAACTACAGTTGCTACATGTCTCATTTTTATTAGAAAATCGTAGAGCGAAGTTAAAGAGGGAGTTTAAACCGTAAATTAATGGACGATTTCCCTTTAGAATTAAAATTTCTTATTACCCGTAATGTAGAAAGTATAAATGTACACAAATAAGGTTCTTATGAGTAAGTTCTACTCGATAAATAAAGAAGTCCCTGCACGTAAGGGGTTTATTATGAAAATTTGCCTATTGATGGAAAACTGGTAGAAGCTTCTTACGTTGCTGCTATGAACGACCTTTTATCCCCAGAGTGAAGACAAAAAGGGAGGCAAGTTGCATCACATTTGCCACAGAGTGAGTGAGAAGAGGGGAGAAAATTTGACAAGCTACCTCAGTGTAGCAGCTCCATGATAACTTACTGGATATATGCTTCCCCTGTTGCAAATCTGTGGTGATTTGAGGTTGCTTACCTGGAACTGATTAAATCTATTATTACTGTTGTAAATAATATTCATCTGTCACACTAATGCTTCTGCTCCTCCCAAAAAAAAATAGATAAAATGTCATTAAAATAAGTCATCTGCTGTGGTTATATTAGAGTGCATACAAGGAATTGGTTTGATTTATTTTAGTGAGGTGACTGGGGACACAACTCTTTGGCGATTATAAAAAAGAAACCAGAAAATATTTGTGTTCTTTAAAGAGCAAAATGTTGAAGTACCAGTCTCAAAATCAGTATGTCATAAGCTTCCATCCTGTCATTTGTCTGGTTGGTGTTTTAAAATACGCGCTTTAAATTCAGAGAGGTCATCTGAAGAACTAAGTGAAATACTGTCATTGCAACAGACTAAAAGGACTTAAGAAAAAAATAATAATTAAAAAACATTCCTACACTCTAAAACCCTGACCTAATGCTACACAGCATTGTATTAGGTCCAGAATCCTCTTGGTGTGAGTTAACTACCATACATGTACATNACAGAGTAAAAATAATCTTTTAGCATCTCGCTTCAATTTCTCCCTCAAATTTGGCATTTAATTACCTGCTAAAGGGAAATCTTAATTTTAAAGAATAATGGGCATTACATCTTTCATATTTACATGTGTTTATTCCAAGAATACTCATTCAAGATGAGCTATTTATTTCTTCAGGGACGTGCATTCCCCAAATAATACTGAATTTGCCTATTGATGGAAAACTGGTAGAAGCTTCTTACGTTGCTGCTATGAACGACCTTTTATCCCCAGAGTGAAGACAAAAAGGGAGGGAAGTTGCATCACATTTGCCACAGAGTGAGTGAGAAGAGGGGAGAAAATTTGACAAGCTACCTCAGTGTAGCAGCTCCATGATAACTTACTGGATATATGCTTCCCCTGTTGCAAATCTGTGGTGATTTGAGGTTGCTTACCTGGAACTGATTAAATCTATTATTACTGTTGTAAATAATATTCATCTGTCACACTAATGCTTCTGCTCCTCCCCAAAAAAAAAGAAAAAATGTCATTAAAATAAGTCATCTGCTGTGGTTATATTACAGTGCATACAAGGAATTGGTTTGATTTATTTTAGTGAGGTGACTGGGGACACAACTCTTTGGCAATTATAAAAAAGAAACCAGAAAATATTTGTGTTCTTTAAAGAGCAAAATGTTGAAGTACAATTCTCAAATAAAATCAGTATGTCATAAACTTCCATCCTGTCATTTGTCTGGTTGGTGTTTTAAAATACGCGCTTTAAATTCAGAGAGGTCATCTGAAGAACTAAGTGAAATACTGTCATTGCAACAGACTAAAAGGACTTAAGAAAAAAATAATTAAAAAACATTCCTACACTCTAAAACCCTGACCTAATGCTACACAGCATTGTATTAGGTCCAGAATCCTCTTGGTGTGAGTTAACTACCATACATGTACATCCATATTAATAAATTAATTAGGTCCTTCAGAACCAAAAGTTACTTGCTATGTCGTGCCGTTGGTTTTATCCTCTGGTGCTGCTTCTGTATTGAATTACTTCACTAAGACAAACCAGCAAGTCTTAGCACTGAAAGCATCACTGGACAAATGAACAATCTCCAATGAAAAAAAAAAATATAAAAAAAGGAAAAGAAAACCTTCACATTTAGAATCCTAACTGCTGAAAAGAAACTTTCCCACTTCAGCAAGTGCAGTGACACTGAACCATGACAGAGTACTATCATATTACAGCAATTTTCTCAAATCCTAGGGTAAAGATTAAAAAAAACAAAGAAAAGATCTGTTCTATGAGAAACACCAAAAACTATCTTGTGGCCCAAGACTATTTTCTTCTAGAAGTGATGGCAAAAGACACTACCTCTACTAGTTTGTGGATGAAAAATTCAGTTTGAGATTTAAGCCACATTTTAGAAGCTTCATTTTGCTCCCTTTTCAGCACGGAAAAGGTAAATATGACCATCAGATAAGATATACCATATCCTGGAAACCAACTAGAAATATAAGAGGCTGTTCGGTGAAAAAATAATTTTGCATAAATAATTATTTTATACTTGCTAAAATCATAATTGTAAACTTTCATAAAAAGAACCATAAGGTAGGGCATTGTGTTTTAGAAAAAAATGAAAAGGATATTTTTGAAAAAGAAGTTGAATAATAATTAAAGGAAGTTCTTTAGCTTCAGTACTTATATTTTCAATTATTGCTAACAGATTGAAAAAAAAAATCCTTCATAATTAAACTATAGCTATTAGAGAAATGCAACGACTTCATAAAAAAAACTCTTTTTGATTGACTTGCCACATTCATAAACAGCTCTCTGATTTTTTTTAATTGTGCTGTTCACCATTACTCAATCGCAGAAAATAGTCACAGGCTGTTTAATTCACAGGATATTGACTAATCATTAATATCTCCACAATATCCATTAATATCTCTTTTTGCAGCCAATCATAAAAAGATGTCAATGTGATGTTTAAATCAGGTAGTGAACAAGACCAGTAAATTCTAGTCAAGAGGAATGCTATTTTAAAATATTTGGCGATCTGAAAAGCAAACTTCATGGGTTTGTACTTTTTTAGATGTTTGACGCAATTTGTTCGCCTCAAAGTCACATGAAAAATATTTTCATGTTGACAGCCAAAATTACCAACCATTTTACAACAAACGTACAGAAGACACAGGAGTCTAACAGAAGGTGTAGAGGTGAGCCCAATTTCTACTATTTCATAAATTACGAGTGTTTGGAAAGCAAAGAATTTAGAATTTGTTTTTTACTCTAATGCTTGTATGTTTAAATATTGTATGTATACATAAAGTTGCTAAAGCTTCCTGCATTGCCAAAAGCTAGTTTTCTCCTTAGTAACAATGTTAATCTAGTCTAAGCTTGTAAACACAGCAAATAAACTCTGAAGGGAATGCAGACAGATTCCCCATTACAGATCATGTCAGTCCCAAAGTATTTCAAAAAGCCAAAGTAAACAAATGGACACAATGAAAAAAAAGTAGATTAATCCCAACCACTTATTTCCAGATCTCAATTTAATAAGTATGTTCGATGATGGATACAAAAGGTTGCATTTTCATACTATCACATCAAGAGAACAAAAACCAGTATGTGAGACAATCCGTATATATTTCCTGCCTTGTACTAATTTGTTGGTTTTTTGCACTGCTAAGTACTGAATTCCATTTAGCAGCACAAGGAAAATATTCTCATGTCTCACATTTCATCAAAATCTCGTTTTCTTCCCCTTTCTGCCTCTCCCGTCCCACTTTTTACCCAGCCATCTCACTCCACATATCAACTGAATTCAAATTGTCTACAGAAGAAAGTAATCTGGTTCTGTACTAAGTTATGACGCTCACTCAATTGTTTTCTTTCTGGACTAAATTAGGGAGAGCATATTATCAGTGCTCACAAAAGCCCTCCCTTATGCCTCCTTGAAGTCCTATTCTCTTACACTATATCCATGATTGTACTACTTTGTCCTCCTCCAGGGTAAATGATAAAATTTATGATAAAAACAACCTCATCTTCTTTCTCTGATGAAGAAAAATCATGACATGTATCATTCATGGATGAGAAACTCCCTCAGTGGACTGACCTGCCTCCATCTGCTTGAAATTAGAGAGCAGCCTATGTCATATCCTATGTGTTCAAAACGATCCCGCTTCCACCTCAGTGTCTGAGATGTCAAAATGAATAGCCCAAATATTTGGCCTTCCAGAGACACTTCCCCTATTTGAGAGACAGTGTACATGCCAACTTGTGCTTGTGTACACAGATATGCACACACACGTGCAGGCACCAGAACCAGCATTTTGGCACACACACCTAGTACAGGGCTGTGCTGTTCCACAGCCAAACACTAATCTGTATTTTCCAGTCAATGCCATTCCCAGAAATTCTTTTTAAGAGGTTGCTATACAGAAGCCCTATCAAAATGTGTTTAGCCTCTGAATGGAGGTAGGGATTTCCAGTGAATCCAGAAGATGGGAGAACTATTACCTACAGGTGAAACTGCTCTACACAAAGAGCAGGCTCACTGCTAAACATTCTCCTATAAATACTACTTTCTAAACCAAAATTCACATAATTTCAAACCCTGCCATTGTAGACAAAAGTTATATTGTCCTTAAAAACAGCTAATAAGTAATTTTTTTTTCACGGCACTTTTTTTCCCCAGCTGTTTGTGAAAATAAAATATGAGTGATTCAAGCCATAACACTTACAGGCACCAATGGCTTAATTATTTAACAGTTCCTGGACTGCTGATATTTCCAGCCTGTGGACTTAGTTACAAGCTCAGACCTAGGGAATTGTGTTACTGAAAAGAGATTATTAAATAATGAAATACAGGCTTTGAAAAGCCTCTGAGATGTTTACCTTTAGGAATAAGACCAGCATTAAGAGATTTCTAATAAAATATTGAATGAATTAAGGGACTTCCTTTTTCTGTATGCGGAGGTTACATTTAAATCCCCTCACTGCATAGCAGCCTTAGGCAACACAACCTGACTTGACATTCTGTTGCCTTGAAAAGGATGAAGAAGTCAGGTTTTTCTACATGAAAGGCAGACAGGACTCTTCCTTCTACTCTTTACTTGTTCTCTAGTCTCCCTAGTTGAGTAGGGCTGTAGCCATTGAACTAAAAGCCCTAGAAAGACTTTGCCTGACTTTCATTGGATTTTAAGTGTATGTGTGTTTATTTTCTGGCATTGCAAAGCTAACTTTTGTTTGTGAAGCTCGTAACCAAAGCAGCCTTAAGCCACGTCAAGCCACACAGGTCTTTGTCAGGGCAAGAGGTTCTGACTATCAGCAAGCACAAAAAGAGATTAAAGCTGGGTCGTTTGGGGGACCCCTTCCACGTCAGACAACATTGGTGAAAGTCAAGAAAAACAGGTTGCTACTCTGAGTCTCTAAAAGCTCTCTTTGAGAATTAAATAATAACAGGAATTTTGCAAATACGTTCCTGTAATTTTTTCTCTTCCATACGTTAATCTTCAAAAATCTTTTCAATGGTAAGAACCACTACAGCCTAGGCTTTGCAAAATTTTGCCTGGAACCTGACTCTGTGATTCATTAGCAGCACTGCTAACGTCACTAATTCTTAGCCACATCAAGTATCAGAGTTGTAGGTATGCATCTCCTAGCATCTGGGCTTCAACTAAGCATCCAACTCTCTCCCTGAACCACTCTCTTGTCAAACACTGGCAGCCAGCTCCTGTCACTGCCCCTTTTCCTGACACACAAAGAAAGTATTTGGCTGGTATAGCTGTGCGATAAGGCATAAAAGGTTGCATGTACACTCCCAGGTGCAGGCTGTCAAGCATCAACTCTGCTTTCCCCGCCTCCCCAAAAGCTCCCAAAGAGTGAGCTATGTTTGGCTGGGAAGCCCAGTAACTGCCTTAATGACGACTGTGACAGCAATAGGTGACATTGCTGGAATTTTTTGTTACTGACACAAAATATGACTTTGTCTCAATGATAACGCCAACTATTGTGATATTCGCAAAAACATTAAGATTTAAGTATCTGCAGGTAGCTATGGGGCTTTTCCTTCTCTTCACAACTCTCCTGCTTGAGAGAATTTAATCTCACTGGGAAGGGCTACAAAGGGGTCTGTGACCTCTCCAGCAGGACTTGACCGTGGAGGTTACGTGAAGCATCACTGGGACACAGAGACCCACGCCTTTTCGTCTCCTCCCATACTGTCAGGTCCTACACCTCAGCAGAGGCTCATTGTTCACTCTTTGCTTGGGACCTGCTTACCTCAGACAAAATATTCCGGCATTTTACTGGGCAGTGGAGAGCTGATGTTTGAGTCTGAAGGAAGAAGGAATACAGCCTTCCTCCTGCCTATTCCTCTCCCAGGCTGGTGTGGAAAGGCCTGGCCTGCTTCCAGAGGAGAAGAGAGACAGAGAAGCAGGAAACAGCAGAATCATAGAATGATTTGGGTTGGAAGGTACCTTATAAAGATCATCAAGTTCCAACCCCTCTGTCATGGGCAGAGACATCCCACCAGACCAGGTTGCTCAAAGCCCCATCCAGCCTGGCCATGAACACCGCCAGGGTCGGAGCATCCACAGCTTCTCTAGGCATTATTTTCAAAAATAAAATAATTGTACAATATAATTCTACCACTTCTTCTTACTCTGTGTGCAATTGTACTTAACTCCAAGCATTGGTAGAAGTCTCCTTCACAAACAAACAAAACAAAAAAAACCAAACAGAAAACTTCCCAAAACCCAACAAATTTTAACTTTGTGTATCAGCCATCTCAGCCTTGTGCAACAGAGACAAAAGAAAGAAGGAAACACTCGCCTGCTGACTGGTGTATTACAGTGCGTAAGCTGGAATAGCCAACCCAAAAGATAAGAAAAAAATCTTTGAATTCTGCTGGAAAAAGAATTCACCTGAATCTTTAGCCTTTGATTTCACCAGACACCACGTGTGACAGCCTTACAAACACAAAAACTTAAACACCCTACTGGGGTTGATCTAGCTAAGTATTCTGTCTCCTCTTCAAGAGCTCTACTGGGGTTGTTACAGTATCCTCTTGCCTAATCCCTTCAGTGCTTATTTATGGATGACTAATCCATCGTTTTGTCTAATTTTTTGATCTGTTGACATTGTCCGCTTCCACCATCTCCTGTGGCAGCACATACCAGAAGTTAACTATACAGTGTGCAAAGTAATGAAACTAGTAGAGGATTGATTTAAAACCAAATAAATTATGTACCCCCTAGTTCTGTTAATACAGGGTTTGGTGAATAATGGACTGCAGTTGATCTATCTTCTTCATAGCTTTGTAAAAATCAATTCCACCTCTCTCAGCCTTCTCTTCCCCATACTTGAGAGTCCCAGATATTTCAGTCTCTCCTTGTTATGCTGCTGTCTCATCCTCTTGACCATTTTAGTTCCTTTCTCTGTATCTCCTTTAACTCCGTCTGGCCTTTTAGAGGTGGGGACACAATTGTCATGTACAGTACTTAAGATGTAGGCAAAGCCAAATTTTTATATAGCAGCAAAGCAGTGTCCTCTGTCTTTTTCTTGGTATTATTTCTGACGATGCCCAACATCATCTTATTTGGAGGGACTGATTGTTATAACTATATAACTCACATCTTGTCTTTTAATTTTCAGATATTTTAATTGCATTAAGAAATAAATACCCTATTAAACTGCAGCACTAGTTGTTCTTATTCAAGGCCATAGACAGGCGTGACCTGTGTGGTTTTGATTTAAGGCCTGATGCAGAAGTTTCCACAGTAAGGATCCAGGCGCAGAATTTTGACCTGGCCTGAATCTTCTGCACAGACAAAAAGATAAGACTTTTGAATAATTTCTGGTACAGGACACGAAGAGTTTAAACACAGCTTAAAACAGTTTTACACACTAAATCAGGACTCAATACCTCTCTCCCTTGTGATGACTTCATCTGTCATGGCCCAGACATTCTTTGAGCCTGTCTACAGGCTGCAACTCCCCTTGTTCCTAATGAGGCCAAACTGAATGTGACACTGACTGAAGAGTAATTTCTGGCTTACCCAGAAGAAAGCATTATTTGTTCTTTCCTTAAAAGTTCTATAGCACATGGAGAAAAAGCTAAAACAAAGAGCTCCATGCATATGTTTTCCCTTAACTATACCTCAGCTTTGCCTAGCATGGGGTGGGTAATTCCCCTCATCCTAGCCCATCCTCATCTGCAATAGGGGATCATATCAAAAGGCCTGGATTCTTCACTATGATTAAAAGACAGATAAGTAGGAAAAGCTCAAGAGAATCACTGCATAAGAAGATATCTCTGTCTCATACTAACACAAAGGAAAGCCAAAAAGACAGTAAGGGAAAAAAGATAAATCAGACCCATTAGGGTCTAGATATACATCCAACAAAACTTTGAAATCCAAGACTTGTCATACCAGTCAACTTTCATTTTTATGGACAACTTGGTCACGTCTTTTTCTGAATCCCCAATCCTCTTTTGTTTTCCCTGTAAGAAGTCATTCCCAATACTTGTTCCTGTACAGTTGCTACTCCCCCGACATCCTCCCTGTCAGAATTTGTCTCTGTACTCGTCACCTCAGCTGGGATGTAGATTGTTTGGCATGGGATGTGTGACTTACACAAGGGTCATTAATTCTTGATATATCTGCAAAGCTCTTGATCTTAGTCTTAGTCTTTTAAGCAGACTTTTAAAAAGGGAAAGAGAAAAGCAGGTTGCAACACTAATTTATCTTTTTGTCTGCCAGCAACAAAGGAACCAATTGGCAAAAAATTCTGTCCCACCTCTGCATGCCTGCAAATGAAGGAGAGAGTAGAGAAACTCTTCCTAATTCTATTTCCAAGGGCTAAAAAAGTTGCAATTTTTAATGCTGCAGAGTGCCAAGGCTATTTACAGTCCAGTTCAACTTCTTATTCAACAGTTTCCAAAAAAGAAAGTCCTTTCTTAATCTTAGACAACATTAAGACACCTATGTATTATTTCTCTGGAAAAGTAGTGACATGTCATGGATAGCTCTTTTAGATTATTTGTGCCATTACTGTTTTGCAGATACATTCCTTGCTGCACTGTCACAAAGTAAGCCAGTCTTCAAAGAGTAGATTGACATAGGTTGATTTTCTTTGCAGCTTGTACAGACAATCCCAAAAGTAAAGGTTTTGCTGAAGCTCGGTTTAAATCAAACTAAAAGGCAACGTTAACCCTTCATAGCTATAAATGCAAGTAAAAAAGTCTTCTCATAGGTCAAATGCAATATAACTGTAATTGTTCATGTTTTCTGAGGATCTAGTCCAATATCTTCCAGAAGCCTACAGGAAACATCTTAAGTATAAACACACAGCATTTACTGTCACCAGAGCAGCATACTTCCATCTAACACAGATGCAGAACTTAAAGAGCAATTAAAAAATTACTTGCACTTTCCCAGTACATCAGATCATCAGTGGTGGGGGGAACCCATGATGCATTTATCAGAGAGAAATCCACACAGTCATAACAGAATCATAACAATCATAACAGAAACCTTACCAAAGAGATCTACAGAAAAGGCTCAGGATCCTTCCATTCATATGCTGTACCTGGGGAAAAAAAAATAAAAATCTTTGATTTAGAAAATAATACATGTTCTTCTGAAGCCTTAGCTTGGTGTTAATAAAATATTATTTTTTTATTTATAAGGCCATTTCAATTGCTCACGCACTATTTTTTTTCTTGGTCAGCTTTTTTCACCTAAAGGCATGATTTCTCTCTTTTCCTTTGTATGTGATTATGATGTCATAAATACCAGTATGCCTTCTTGAATTAATTTAAAATACAAGAGGCACTGTTCCATACTTCACAGCATTTATCTCCAAGAACTGCATAAGCAGGAAGTGACCTGCAAGTATAATAAACAGATGGAGCACTTTTTTTATTTTCTTTAATAATCTGGGCAGACAGTGTTCATATTTCAGAATCACAGTTATGTACAATGAACCTTTGAACAATGGTCCAGTGCATCCAGATATGTCTGGTAGTTGGGCCAAGACATTTTAGTGCTCTTCACCATTTATTTCAGGCTGTGATTGACTGGTTGGTAGAGATTTTTGTCAAATATTTTCAAAGCTGAGTCTTTATTAATATGGAATAAATTGTCTAGTGCGAACAGATGGTAACAGGAGAGATGAGAAAAACAACTCTTTTGATTTGCAGAGGAGGATCTTTCCTATTCTAGGGACTGTGGAGTGTGGCTCCATCTAGATTTCTAACAAGCTCTAAGGAGCTCCAAGGAGATTGGAAACATGTTATTTAATATATGTGGCTTAAATATTCACCCTTTGCAGAATTGCAGAATGGTTGAGGTTGGAAGAGACCTCTGGAGCTCATCTACTCCAACCCCCCTGCTCTGTCAGGGCCATCATAGAGCCAGTTGCCTCGTACCATGTCCAGATAGCTTTTGAGTATCTCCAAGGTGGGAGACTCCACAACTTTGCTGGGCAATAAGCACCAGTGCTCACTTGCCCTCACAGTACAAAAGTGTTTTCTGCTGTTCAGACAGCATCTCCTACATTTCAGTTCGTGCCCACTGCCTCTTGTCCTGGCATTAAGCACCACTGAAAAGAGTCTGGTTCCATCTCCTTTGCATCCTCCTTTCAGGTATTTATATACATTGATAAGTTGCCCCCTGAGCCTTCTCTTCTCTGAACTGACCATTCCCAGCTCTCTCAGACTTTCCTCTGATGACAGTCCCTCAGTCATCTTAGTGGCCCTTCGCTGGACTCTCTCCAGGAGTTCCATCTCTTGTACTAGAGAACTGCACACAGCTCTCCAGGTGTGGCCTCACCGGTGTTGAGTACAGGGAGGCAGCAACACGCTCTTCCTAACGTAGCCCACCAAATACACAATACACATCAAATACGTAATCATGAGGAAATACAGGACACAACTTTCACAACAGAATTAGCAGTTGTTTGCTCTTTGCAACAAAAGTCTGAGCTTCAATTTTGCTGACAACTTAAGTCACCTATATTTGATTAGAGCTGACACCAGATGCAGAGCCAGAGTGTGAAAGTGGCGATGGACAGATGGATATGGGGAACTATCTACACAAAGTCTACTTGGGGACCAAGCAGTTACACAAATGGATGAGACACTTTTTCTACTGCAACATCAGGGAGAAATTGTCCCCTCCAGCATCCCCAAAGAGAAAAAGATGGTAGCACAGTGGGAAAGAATAAGAGTATCGAGGAAGTTAATACTCCATATTCCCTGAAGTGGGGTAGCTTTGGGCAGCTTTCTACTATGCAAAGAAATAAAGTTCTTTCCTGCTTAAGGTGAAATTTCCCCCTAAGCTACCCAGGGGCTGATATGGCACTGCACTGGCCTGAATCCAGACTATAAATAATTTGCCTTAGCCTACACCTTAAAACTTCATTAACTATGACCTTTCAAAATAAATTAAGCTTGACTCACTTTGAAACATCCACTTTCTGCTGTCCTAATCATTTTCATAACATTATCACCTTAAAAAACATGAAAAGGTATCATGTTATTTAGAAATCAGATATGAAAAAACTAATCAATCTTTTAAATGCATGACAGATTTTTCTCCCTTCTGACTAATTTTTAAACTGTCCTTATTTTCAAATATCACAGGGTTTTTATTTTGATCATTTTCTAGTAATTTTCTTTGGAAGTAGTAAATAAAAACTGTGGGTTTCTTAGTAGACATCTCTTTCATAAATAAACCTTGCTTCCCGCTGTTTCTTGTGTTTGATTAGCTAGAAATAATTGCTCTCAGACTCTCATGGTCCATTATGGCTCTCTGCTCCCAAGACCTCCCCTTGGCCTGACATACAAAGGGTAAGAAATTGGCTCTTACACTTGCTGACATGCGGCTGGTGAAATCTGCAGGGAAGTCGTGTAGTGGTGAAGAGCACATTAATCAAAGATAATAGCAAAATGCAACTGTCCCTCATTAGAAGGATAACTGAACAATTCACCCTGATTTTCAAGCAGACTGGGTTCTCCTGCTTTTATCAAAGACAATAAACAGACTTCATTATAAATATAAATGCAGAGTGCCAGGTTCCACAACACAAGTTTAAATCAGGAGAGAATGTGTTCAAGTTAATGCGACCAAGGCGGTATATTGGCATGAAAACTAATAGCAAATAATCTGTAGGCAATAAGCAAGAATTTTGACAATGCAGCCACACTTTGTTCTCCAGAAACTGGCCTGATTTTTCAAGTAATGCAAGCAGGATTTGATATTAGATACACATACATTGCCAAAATACGATCAGAGTTTTTGAAACTATTCTAGAAGTGTATCTATACACAATTCTACAGAAAGAGCTTTCCATGAACACCTCTTTTCTCTTTCAACCCTCTTTTCTGTTTCCTGCAAGCACAAAGAAATCTTCATTTGCCTAGCTTAGAGACTTCACTTAATATCACAACTAAAACTTTCAAAAGCTACAAAGAAGTTTCCACAATGCATTTGAGATTAAATTACAACACTGATTTTAGTCAGCTAGTCCTATGGGGTTTTTTCAGCTTCCATTTGATCCAAGTGCCTGATCTCAGAAGTGATCACTTCTGTTGTTCCAGTTGAACTATTTAGCATTGAACAAAGTCCAAGAAATGTAAAATACCACAGGAATATTAATTACCAGAGAATAAAACTTGAAATGCTTACATGAACTCACTGAAGTATTCCCCCAATTGAATAAACCTTTCCAACTTCTGTTTGAGTAGCCCAGCTGTCCCTGATTTTTTTTTAACCTCTGCAGAATTTGAGTCCCAGAAGGAAAGAAGATGTGGAGAGGGAGAAGGGGCAAGTTGTATATTTGCTATACCCATGCTATAAAAAATTACACAATCTGCACTCTCTCTTTTTTTTTTTTCTTTTTTTTTTTTCTCCGTAGAAGCAAAACATTCATCTGGGAAGACAGTTCCCATAGAAATCAAACTTTGTTTGCATGACCATTTCTCCCTGAATATTCTGTCTAGAAGGAAGGCCGTGTGGGATCAGCTGGAAGATACCACACAAATTCACCAAACCAGATCAGCTCTGCCTCTTTTACTTACTTTTCTTCAGCAGATTTTTCCCCTTTTGGGGGTCCGTGACATAAGGGATACAAAAACTTCATTTGCGTAGCATCCTCAGTCTAGATCATTAGCAGCATTTAGCTACTTTGCTCTATTGTTTCTCTGACTGAGAACACAGGCCTTTAATTAGCACAAAGACAGATTTACGTGATAGTCAATTGACAGAGGGCACAATCACAGCACTTCATATACTAGGATAAACCAGTAGAAATATTCAGAAACCTAGGGAAAAAAAAAAGGGATAAAGCCTACTTTTTTCTAACCATCAGTTTGGCAGTTTTGTTTTTTTACTACATACAGGTTTTAAATGCAACTACATTTGCAATCTGTTACGCTGTATTAGTAATATTATAAACCTGTATGAACTTTATTCCCAGACTGATGGACTTTAGTCCTATAATCCTGCCAAGAAAAACATTTCACATTCACTGCAGTAAACAAGAGCTCTACAAATGTAGAAGGAAGTCATTTGCCAGATGTTACTATTTGTCTTACGAGTCTGTCTTTGACTTTTGCTTATTTTCTCTTGACCTTGTAGGCTTCTCCCATACACACTTGGCACAGAAAAACAAATGTGAAACCTTTGAAAGCCTGTTATTATCCAGCAAAAATGTTCCTTGAGTCCTAAAACATATATCTTTTTGGTGCGTCAAAAGAACTACTCATATCATTTGACCACCACAAAACGGTCACTATATCATGTTCCTGAAACTACATTTCCTGAAGCTATGAAACTATCATGTTTTCTCAAACTATGCCATATACCTTCATGCTTAACTTGCAGCTTTTGCAAGGTTCTGCAAGGTACTGAACAAATACACCAAATAGAATCCCAGCTAGGAAACGCAGCTGAATTCTCTCATTCAAAATCACAGAAAAGGAAGATTAGATGATCTGCGTTTACTCATGACAATATATTCTTGCTGTTATTAATGAAAGAGTCAACAATATGAGTAATTCAACAACTGCAATGAATGTAGGTATTCCCATTTCAGACTTTAAAAACAACATTCTCCCTTTCCCTCCTAAATAAACAGGAGACTGCTAGTGGTCATAAAGCTAGGCAGCATTTGAAATACACTTGGCCACTTCCTGATACATTTGTTCACCGACTTACATGCACTCCACACATATTCCTGCTGTGTTAGCTAAACCTGAGGGGTCTCGTGTGGATCACTGTTGCTAGATGTGTTTCACTGAACTAAGAACCTTCCTCTCACTCAGAGATGGAACTAACACGTGCTGCCACTGAAGCTATTGAACTTCAAGAACCACCAAGAAGTTTCCAAAAAATTAAAAATTAGCATCCAGAGTTACAGTTTGAAAGCAGCTGTCATAAATAGAGGAAGAAAATACAGAACAAGTTGCAAAAAGCACTTTCTTCTACACCATAATTTCAGAGTGGCCTGGGCTCTGCTTTCACCAGCTGCATTTTAGCAGCTCCAGAAGAAGATGGGGGCCGTGCTGCTGTTTAAGCTCTATGTGCAGAAGATGGGATTTAGTCATGTACTTTTAGCACTTTTTTCTTCTGTTATCACACCCCTTTCCTTTCTTCCAAATGCCTACTAAAAATGTTTAGTAGCATGGGAAAAGAGAGCTGAAACAGCAGAAAACATCCCAAGCCCCAGCTCCTGTTGCTAATATGTGCAACAGTATTAGAAGGACAACATTTCTCTCCATCATTGCTGTGAACAATGGGCAACTGGTCCAGTGTTGTGCTTGTGAGATGAATGGGAGGAAATGTTACACCAAATTTCTTGTTGCTAGCTGACAGTAGAGGCACTGAGGAACAGCTTTGTCACACTCCAATTGAGTTGAGACATAGTCCCAGCCCTTTGGTTTTGGCCAGTCCTAGCAAAAAAGTGGAACTAAAAAGCAAGCAAAAATCTGAGCCTCAGACTGAAATCAGCCCAGGCAACAAACAAGACACAGCTGTACTAAAGGAATAGCCTAATTCAGCAAAAATGCTCTGACCAGGACTGTAACCATGGGGCCAGTCACTGAACAAAGCAGCAGAGATCAAGATTCACATATATTGCATCCAAAAAGAACAGACCACCACCAGAAGCAAAAACATCCTGATTGGGACAGTGAGTCAGCTGGGGCTGAGAATCACACCAAGGGAAATGTAAGTCTGTAGGCACTTGAGGCTGAATATAACCACAACACACAGGATGTGTTTGATTCATAGTAGAGAATTCAGCATCCTCCTTCTCTCTAGTTGAGGTTTTGTTGCTTCTCAAACGATTGTGCACATTTCTATCTCAATGCACTATGTATGTCTGTGATGACTGCTTCTCCTCAGAACTCAAGGAAAAGATCCAAGGCATTTGAACTTAGAATGGCCTGGCATAAAGAATTAAATGTCACATTCCCTAGGGAGATATTGGAAAAGAGACTAATATTACCATTTCAGGTGAGATGAAAAATGGAGATGTGACCATAGTTAAAGCAAATGGTTTAGCTTCAATTCAACTGAATACATGAATCAACATTAAGTCCTTGGATTTGATTTCATCTTTCACTGAAGCTCTTACACCACTGTTGGTTCACTCCAGAAATATTCTATTAGGGCCAACAAGTATTTTGAAATTTTGCAACATTTTAATCACTTCAGTCCTCCTCAGTCTTCCTGACAGCCTGAACAATCATTTTATCTAAAATACAAATACTTAAAAAACTGGAAGGGAAGAATGTAAAATATATCACAGAACTAAATAACAGCTAGAGTTTATATTTAAAATATCTTTGGAAAAAAACCCGCTCTTTTCCTTAATTAGTAACTTTATTTAGTTTATACCTGTTTTCACATAAATATATTGCTAATCAAAGAAAAATAACCAGAAAACCACATGGAAATCACCAAGTTAATTGCAGTTGCTTGAGCTACGGCTAACAAAATCAGCATCCATTTTACACATGCACATGCACACACACATACTTTTGTTACTCTTTAGGTCTTTAAAAATCTGTCTTCTGTGATGTGCACCTTACTATTCAGAAATAAGTCATACATGCACATTTTAAAAGAGTATAGAGTTGTACACAGAGACAAACACTAATAGAGGAAAGAAAGAGGAAAATGAATAGTTATCATATGACTCCCAGAAACTACAAACAAACGAAAGCAAAACAAACTCACTGATAAAACAAATGTCAAGTCAGAGAATTCGGTGGGGTTTTTTCCTGCAGTATCCTGGGAACAGATTTTAGAAATGTGCACATGAGTTACTTGAATGTATATGTCACATGGATAGAAGTGTTAGCAAAATAATCCGTGCTTACTTTTCCTCTTGAACTGTCTCACAGTCCTTGCACAGCATCTATACAACAAGCTTGCAAATAGTAAGTTGCCTGTTGGGGCAAAAGCGGCAAGAGACACTTATGTCAGAAACACAGAAAAATCACGTGTAGAAAGAGTGACAAATAAAGGTTTTAATTAGCATCTTGGAAAATCGGTTTAGAAAACTCGAACTCGATGTTGAAGAATTTTAAATGAAGTCTTAAGTTGTTTTAGAAATATTATGATGGATGTAAATTCAAAAAAGAGCACAGCTGGGGAGAGAAGAAAAAGGCAATTAAAAGCAAAACTTCTGGAAGGGAGAATATATTTTTGAGTAATGTTTTGCTCCCTCTGTTCTCTCTCCAAAGCCATCAGAAACAGAAAGCTTACTTTTTCACTAACAACTTTCTAAAAAGTAGACGAGTTAAGCATCAAGTTCAAAAAGAAATGAACATTAAACTTATGTAAAAATCAAAAGGGTCATGTAAGTATAGTAAAAATAAAAGGCCCTTTCATTTTAGTTTCACATCAGCTACTACTTGTCAATGCATTGGTTTTGACTGTATTTTTCTTGGAGAACTTACTGTCCCAGTATTTCATTCTTGTATAACAAATAACAATAATAATAATCTGTTAAAATACAGTATCAGGAATATCTAATTGGTATTCTACAACAGCCATAGTTATTACTATCTCCTTTCCACTAATCTTCTGTAAATATTTGGTATGTATGGAAATAACCCGTGATGGATAAATCCTGAAAAGGTAGTTGCTTAACTTATTCTCTAAGTTTTGATGCTTATCAGAACATTTTCAAACTACTTGAAGGGGAAAGCCCAGCTGTCTTCCTATGAGGTAGCTAAAATCTACATGACACACAACTGCACTTGTATAATAAGCTCTTGTATTGATTCAGTAGTTGGAGTAGCTGCCACTATCCTTTCTGCATTGCATTTTCCTTATAATATATTTAAGCTCCAAAAGCATACATTCTGCAACACCTGAGCTTTGCTTAATCAAGGTCTCACCATTAGCCTGGTTAACAGAAAGTCAATTTTAGGGTCTCTCTTCTACTCTTGCTCCCATTGAAAAGCTCTAGAACTGCAATGGAAGATTGATTTTTTCTTGTATAGTATTTTGCATAAATTTTGTTTTTAAAAAGCAAGCAAACAAAAATACCCCAGTGGCTTGTAACCAAAACCAGCTGAATTTGCACAGCAGATAAAGAACAAACAAACACCAGAAACACAAAGTGTGAAGTCCTTGTTGTTTCTGCCTAACAAACAGGCTCATGTTTTCCCCTGTCAAGTTCACTGCTGCTTTTGTGGAGTGTAGTTCAGGGAATCTTGGTCATATAGTGGCAAGTATCACAATTCACACATCAAGCTGTGCCAAAAGACAGGATGGAAGAGGGAGACAGGGAGACAGAGGTCTGCCTACTAAAAAAAAAAAACAAACCAAAACCAAGCACTAAAAAACAAAAGGAGGAGAATTTTGCTTTGAAACATTCATGGACAAACACTGAGATCCTCAGCAGTTCAGTTAACTCATTTGCTTAAAGGCAGCAATATTTTTTTAAAATACTTCAAGAAACAAGGGAAAACAGTAAGAATGAACGCTGTGGCTTGGGCTAAGTGATAGGACATGGAGCAAATGTTCTGCAGACCACTCTGAAACAGACATCTTCTGAAGATTACTTTCCTCTTCTTTCTCCTGACAAAATCACGAGCAGAAAGCATGGTTATGCTATTTAAAAGTGGTTAGGAAGATCGCTATAGTGACATATGCCTTTTTATTTAATGCAGTTACATGTGAGCAGGAAATGCTCCTGCAAATGAACTCCAAGTCCTACTCATTCTTTTACCTACAGTCTTTGCTATTGAGAACTGCCCAATAGTCAGAGTGAATCAGAGACACAAGAACACAGACCCAAGACAGTTGGGCAATTGTGTATTTGGAAAGAAAGCAGCTTCAGGCCCTTTGGAGAGTAATAAAACAAGCTCAGCTTGGTGTGAATGCAGTCACTTTTATTTCAACAGCAGAACAACACATAAACAATATGGCACACATTTAAATAACACTAAATGACTAGAGGTTGCTGTCAAAATAGAGCTGTAAACAGAATTCCTAACTGAAAGGACACGTTTCCAGGGAATCAGCTAGGATGTATACAACCACTTGGCCAGTGTGCTTCAAAAATTCATTGTGCTGTCCTATTCTTTCAACACATTTGGAACTGACCTCAAGTTTGCCATGGAGCCCCCAGCCTCCACAATAGCTTTGTCCAAACAGGTAGCGTGCAGGAAGAAATGGCTTATGTGCTGGGTAAGGACGTGGCCATGACTTGCATGTGTACCCATCTTTTCTGTGTCCCACAGCATTGACAAAATCATAAAGCCATTGCTTGATGCTATACTATCACTCTATCAACCCTATTGCTGATCAGAGACACATAAAGTGAATATTTAGTTTGCTTACTATAGGAAAAATGGAGGATTCGTAATGAGGACAGTTGTAGATCTTGATTTCTCAGGACTGCTGAGTAATTTGGGTACCTGCAAACAGCATGTGGCTATTTTGAACTTGTATGTTAAGTCATACATCTAAGAAGAAAAAAAAAAGAAAGCATAAATAAACAAAACAAAATCTTGTCTTGGAAAACCATGATACTGGATAGGACTAGAAAGTTTAGAGGACAATTAGCTAGCCATGAAGAACCTGTTGTACTGGTGAGACCAAAAAGGTCAAATGTAATTAATGGGTACCTATGCGAGGGAATTTAGAGCATCAATAGGAAATGGTTATACCCCAGTATTTGACAGAGCTAACAGAATACCACGTCCAGATGTGGTGTTCAGACTCTAAGGAGGATCCTAATAACATGAAGACAGTTTTGAGAAGAGGAATAAGTGTAACTGATGATCAGAAGAACTATGGGCAGTAATGTTAAATCCTAGGAGTGCAACCTGTCTAGCCTAACCAAAATCAGTTAAAGGGGCAACCTAGGTCGTCCTGCAAGTACCGGCTAGGAATTACAAACATGATAGAAAGTATTTCAACCTCAAAGTTGTAAAGAAATACTATGACTGGGATTCAAAACAGACCATCTCAAGCCAGAGATAAAGCATGTTTTATTTGGTTGGTTGTTTCTTAAACACTCGGATCCTGTTGGAATAACTTAAGTATTTAAAAATAAAAAAATAAAATCAAGCATAGATGGTTTTCTAAAAGACATTTCAATATGGAGTTAGTTTCTATTAACCTGAAGCACTCAGAAATGTGAGAAGTACCAGAACCCAAGCAAACTCCTTATAAACACTAGACAGAGAAGCCTTAATCTCCTGGATCCTGGGGAAATTTTCCCTTCCAAAAAACGATTGCTATCTTTTAGCAGACGTGGCCAGGTCTCAGGATTGGCAGCTAGACTCCACTTCTGCATCAGACAAGGCAAACAGTAAACAGAAAATCTCTTCTCTTTCCCCATTAATTTCAGAAGTATGGCAAGCAATGGTTTCACTGAATATTTTCATAAGGTTAACCATAATGAACTTGCAATGGTCTGCATTTGTAGTCAAGTGGAGTTTGAAAAAAATTGTTTTAAATGATGTATCTGAAAATTCTCAAAGCAAGTCTGACTGTGCCCTTCTGCATAGCACAGCAGATACAAAACTGACTTTTGGTACTGCTGCACTGCCATTAAATTGCCAAGAGTGGTTCCTGCCAAAATTTCCCCCTTCTTCCAAAACTTAGGGGAAATTAAAGGACAGGATCAGACGACAGCTGAAACTGAGTTGGGAACAACATGTAATCAAAAAGGCTGACTGGTACCTGGGGAACTATCCTTTTACAGGACAGTCTGTTCCACACTGCAGGGCATCTCTGGCCAATGCAAAAGGCTTCTACCACCTCTTTCCTCTTTTTCTCTGTACTTACATAAGTCTGAAGACAAACTGGCTATTGTTTTAAAATAAGTTATTTCAGTGGGAAGTTTCAAAGTCTTATGTCCATAAATTCATTCTTTATGTAGTTTAAGAGAGGTAGGTATTCAAATTGAATGATGACACCACAAATACAAGTACACTAACGTTCAAGTCAAGGTTTCTATCCACCTTGCATAGTATTGTAGGAAAAAATGCATTGGGGGAACGGGAGGAGAGGGGTATGTGTGTGTAATCTTATTTGTATCAAAACATGCTTATAAATCAGAGGCACAGATGGCTTTACTATTTAAAAAAAACAATCAAAGATTAAACAAGTGATAATAATCTGCTAAACACGACAGTTTTCTATTTGCTGCAGTGCCATTTCAGAAAATTATCTTCTCCAGGCTTAACGACAAACATGCACAGCAAAGGATAACAGCACCGATCTTAATTGTTCTTTTGCAGTTATAGAACTAGGTTTAGTTAAGCAAAGGTTAAGGAGAGGGTTGAAAGAATAACTGACCAAAGAGACAACACGGGCAGAAAGAGAACCTAGGGGAACAACGGGCAGGTAGATGGCATGGCCTGAGAAGCTGCTGTCATGAAAGCCAGCCAAGGAAGGAGCTGGAGTTTGGCCAGAGCAACATGCTGCCAGGGTGTCAAGGAATGGGGACTCTAAATTGGTGAACCTCAGGCTAAAGTCAAACAAGCTTGCTGAAAGTTGCATGGAAGACTGCCTCTGTGTGAGCAAAGGGCTCTCAGTCTTCTGGAAGCAATGAAGCTTTTTGATCTTTGAAATCAAATCAGACCATATTACTGAAGGGTCACTGAAGCAAATCATTAGAGCCATTGGGTCTACTTTTCTTGAGCAACAATTAAAGCTCATGTTTTGCAATCTGATGCTGACCATTTAAAATGAACGAAGTGGCAAAGACTTCAGAAAGATGGACAATACATAATTTTTGAAATCCAACTGTCTTATAGAAAAATCATTTTGTTTAGCTGGCTAATTTTCAGTCAGAACTTTCAAGGTTTCTCTGGATTTTCTTACAAAACATCCCCATTTTCTTTTACAAGGAGTTTTAATTACAATGACGTTGTGGAAAAATGATAGTTAAATATTATTTGTCTTAGAGGTGTGTAAGGTAATGAAAAACTATGAGGTCTTCACCTGCAGGACTATTTGCAGCCCTAAATTTAAAATTAAATGGCTTAAAACTGAATACAGCATGTAATAGTTAAAAAGTTGGTTTTCCTACTGGGCACTTGGCCAACCCCTAAGAAATCGGTCATGGGTTCCCACTAAAGCACAAACCATCTCCTGAGAATAGAGGTCTATCCATCATGAGCTCATATGAATTTTATATCCCTGTTCTCAGAAAAGCATTTTGCTTTCCTTGCTCATTGTCTACCCATTTACTGCATCAGAATAAAATCTCATTGTTTTATTTGCTAATAATTACAATATTGGATTGAAAAGAAACCTTGTGTTTCAACTGAAATTTGTATTTAAGCTCCTTCCTGAAGTAGAGGAAGAAAAAGACAGAACAAAGAACTACAGAAAAGTACCATGTACTGATGTTCATATAGTAAATAAAAGCCATCACTTGCTTAACATTAGCATCTGCTTAGCATTCCAAGTCAACAACCTCACCACAGTTGCTATCTGCCCTTTCTTCTAAAATGGATTCTAAACGATTGACTGTAAATACATGAGACTGATCAGGTTTGCTTTGAATAATTTGCCTTTTCCTTCAAATAAAACACAAATTCATTTGAGCTACCTGGTATTGCTTTCTGAGTGGGATATGTCTGGGAAGCGACTCTTTCTGCAAGTCAGTGAGGACTATGTTTCCCAAGTGATAACTTCCTGGAATGTTTACCTGACAAACAACTTTAATGTATTTGAACTATGTTAAATGATGTATTAGTCTCCAGAAAAAGGAAAAAGTTTTCTGATAAGGCTTCCACTAGCCATGGTCAAAGAAACAAGATTGTTCTTGTTACAATTTGGAAGTAATAAAAAGGTGTGCAAGAGCTATCATACAAACACCCTGTACAATTTTTGCCCACACTCTTCACTTCTCCATTTTTTTCCTGTTCTTGTATAAAACTACATTACTGTCCTTATCATTAGCTGTCAAAGTATCCATATAACCAGTTTTACCAGCCTACCTGCAGATTATACAAACTCTATCTTATAAAAAGAAAAATATTACTACTTTCATTGACTACATGAGGAAAAAATTGGGTAAAGGACGGATTCAAAGAGAAGATGCAGGTACCTGAAGGGCAGTTTAAGCAGAATTTAGATAGCTAAATTGAGGTGAATCTACAGAAAGCTTTGTCACACAAGAGATCTAAGCGTTGGTAAGCACCTGTGTTTTGCTAGTAATCTTAGCTACATATCCAGAGGCACTGATATTTGAACAGCTTCCATGTTTGAGTAGCACTCTCAGGCCTCAAGAAGTTTAAAATTTGCAATCTCTACCCTATCTCAGAAGCCATAGTCTAACAGATGTGTTGAGTTCAGCAGACAACAATAAAAGAACAGCAGCCTAGGGAGACTTGCATGAATATTATATTCCTGAATAATGAGTAAAAGTAGAAATCAGTAGGTACAAAAAAAAACCCCTCTGTGAAAGCTCCCTCATTGTTGAGCCAAAAAACGTAAACTTGTACAGTACAGCTAAACTGTTTAATTCAATCTTTGTGAACTCTACTATCATTCTGCTTAAACAAGCATAAATCAAGAGTAGAACTTACGATAATGGACTCTTACAAGTGTAAAAGTGACATAAAAATGTAAAAACTATGGCAATAATGTTGAATCAAACAAGGACCCAAACTGAAAACTGATCTTTTGAATCACTGTTCTCTACATGTCAATCATTACACCTGAATGCAATCAGTAAAGAGGAAGTTAATCAGAACCAAATCCTGTGCTACACGCAAACAAAATAGAAAAGAATTAGGCCATAAAGTATATTTGTTTTGTCCACAAACACTGGAATAGCAGTCGTTAAACATTTAATATTCACCCAAAATTACCAGGTAATACAATAATATGCCACTCAGAATGCAGGAGTGTCATATTGTAGCTATAATTAGTCTTTTTAAAAAATAGATGTCATTGCTTGTAAATCACTAATGAATTATAATCTGAGGGAAAATTCTCTCCTCTAAGAATAGGTAGGAATAAGTGGGAAGGGATCTGCGTGATACACTTCTAGGTACTTGGTCACATCCCCATAACAGGGCTGAAGCATGTTCTGGGGTTAGATGATAAGTAACAGCTCCTCTTCTAGCACTTGCCACGTTACATCTGCTAAATATAGAGCGGGATTGTTCAAAGAGAAAAGATAAGAGGGTAAAGCTGTAACTGCTCTCTCTCAAAATGCATATATATACCTTCCATATCTAACTGGTCACAGTTCCTTCTATCTGCCTTCAGAAAAATAGCTACAGTTGGAAATTATTTTCTGTTCACTGTCTTCCATCCATTTTTCTGTTCTTGGTACATACTAAACCCCTCTCCCTCTGAGACTGCTCCTATTTCTTCCTCAACTACAAAAGAGGCAAATCGCAACTTTTTGCTGAGGCACAGAGAGGGGAAAAGGGCCAGAGCGAAGATGGTATAAGGAAAATCTTACATTGCAAGGCTTTCTGTTCCTGAAAAAGCCATGAACAGGAGAGAAAACAGGAGCTGTGATTATTTCTTCTAAGAGACACTATCTGCACAGCCATAATCCATACATTCAACCTTTATACCAGCAGCAATGGCAAGGGCAAGAGTTAGGGATTAGTTTTTCAGTCTGAAAATCTTGTTTCCTTACACATTTGATTGTTTGCAAGTGCCTATGAACTGCTGCCTTAGGCAGCCAGTTACCTCATCTACTCTTTGGGACAATCTGTGACTGAAGCTAGTACACATCCCTTCCCTTCTTCTAATCTCTGTCAAGGTTTCAAGTGTTAAACTACCCTAACAGCATCTGCAGTGAAGACAAACTGCTTTTAAGCCCTCTGATTTTATTGACACCCTTATTCACAGCCAACCAGCATAGGGGGAATCCTATTTAGCAGCTCTCTACCACATGCCACTACTCTAAGAAATTAGCAAGGCCTGTGGATGCTTACACAGGAGGTGCCAGTGAAGTGAACACTCTCCTCAATTCTTCAGTTCTTGTGGATCACAGTTCACAACCAGAACTTCTTATTTTTGTACCTTACACATATCCCTTTTCTAAATAGCTATAAATCAAGCTTCTCCTTTTAGGTCTTAGCCAATATCTTTCTCAGCTGACCCATCCTGGCATCAGGCACTGACTTAGTCTGCCACTCATTTTCAGAATTCAAATACCTCCCTACTCCTTCCAGCCCATGCACCAAAAATCCCAAGCAAGTTCCCCAAGTAATCCTGAGAAACTCTCAGAACTGGTCAACAAAATAGTCAGAAACTACCTTCAGGTGCACTTCTCAACTGGTAGCCCTATCCAGGCACAGATGCATCAAAGAACCTCTTCAAAGATGTGTCTTCATAAAAATAGAAAAAGGCTAAATTCCTTATTTAGCCTTACTTTATCTTACTTCTTACATGAAGTGTAGTATTTTTCCCCCATGGGGTCAAAGTCACATGAAAAACCTGTTTACAACCACTTGCACACTCTGTACACCATTATCCACAACCAGCTTGCACAACAGACTTTACAATCTTCTTATGCCTTGCTCCTTCCCGCCACAAACCATAACTGTATGACTCCCTCATTACCTGGAACAAAAAAAAGGGCCCCATCCAGCCCACACGCACCTAGCAGAATGTATTGTTAAGGGAAAGAAGGCTGAAACACTCTCCACTCATTTTTAGGTGAAACCCCTCTCATAGCTGATTTTCAGCTTAACTTTAGATTCTCATCCAGAGTTGACAAAACCAGGAAGCATTCATTCACCTTCGACTTTCCTGCCACTCCTGTGGCACAAGAGGGCTTCCTGGGAGCTGCTACACTGTATTTAAGAGAGTTAGCAACAGCTCCTCTGACTATTCCTTGCTTTTAGAGTTAGGGGGTTTTAAGTTCAGACTGGTCCGGGCTGCAAGGATTGATTAGATTTAGGCAGCAGAAGGAATGGAGGAGCTAGAACTGACTGAAGGATAAGATCAGCCACATTCAATCAATCACACAGTATCACTACACTAAAGCTTAGATCCAGTAGGCCAAGAAAGCATAACAAATTGGGTATGCTTGCTTGCAGTATATGTGATCATGCAACATCAATCATCAGATTACAAGAAGTGCTCTGCTATTAGGAGCTGTTCCTCCAGCTCATGCTTGTTTTGAGGTTTCCCAGCTGCAAGTGCAAAATATTCTTTCAACTTAACAAATTAGGTCAGAGTAAAATTTATCCTTAAGACACTGGGCATCAATCCTCATTTCTTACCATTACATTTCATGAAAATTTCAGTGTTAACTTTTTGATGTTTTGAAAGTTATCCTACAAATATTGCATGAAAGCAAAACATACTTACTTGCTGCTTTCCTTAATCAGTGTTTTCAGAAAACTATTAAAAATCAGGTAAACTTTGTCTGGCAGTCAAGAGAAAGTGTCCCCTGCCAGAAGCAGACCTATAAGTAGTCTCATGCCCTGCAAGTCTTCAATTTGAGAACATAGTCCTCAGATTATTCAGTTTAGAAACACATTGGGAAGTGAGGAACTAGGTTTTTAGAAGTTTGTATCTACATTTTTAATCCTGCTCAGCACACAGAATTAAATCTCACAATACTCCAAAGGAAGAAGTAGAGAACAAATCTGAGAGAGTTTTGAAAGTAGCTATGATTTTAGACTCACTGGAAACCATATTTATCTGATTTTTCAGATAAGATACACGTATCCTGCAGCAGGAGCTCTCTCAGTGAGTCAAAACATCCTCAGGATTCATCCCTCAGGAAATAATGTTTGCACTTGAGAATGCTTATTAATGTCATCTTCTCCTTAGTCACACATCAAGTTGCAATAAAAACTATTCCTGCAATTGTATTAACTAGTAGGCACTGCTTTCTTCCTGCAATTTCATTTTTTGTTATCTAAATGTAAGAAGATTCACAAAGCTGAGATCATAACAAATAATATGAAAAGTAATTTACAAGATGCTGGGAGGGTGAGGGGTTCTGGGGGGGGGGGGAGTCCCTTCCCACAAACACATGACTATCAGAAACCCCTGCTTAAAATCCTCACATGAGAGTTTACCTGAATTATCTCTGCAGAGTAATTCCTGAGACCTAATCTTAAAAAATAAAATCTATCTCATTATCATTTACTCTTATAAAAGCAGGCTTGGTGAAAACGTTCCAGCTAGTTAGGCAGCCAAAATTTCATTGCAGTGAGAAGGGATGATCACACACACATTCAAGGACAAATCTCATGAAACTCATGTTTGACAGGAAATTGTACAGGAAGCTAATTTAGAGAGATCAAAATGAGGGTGGTATGTTCCCAGGACCCAGGGCAAGTCAGAAATCTTGCAGCTGAATTTTGTACATATGGTAATTTGATCAGAGTGGATATAGCAGAGAAGGGAAAGAAACAGTTGATTGAAAACATAGAAAAGAAGAAAAATCAGCATGGGAACAAGAATTCAGTCTCTCTGTAAATAAGCTGGATCACAAAGCCCCCAAATCAAAACAAAAGCTACTTTACTGTAGTAGGGTCAGAAATATCATAAGTTGGGATACGTGCATCAGACACTGATCACTTAAATTGTAGTATTTGAAGTTGCTATGCATGTGTTTTCGCTCACCTTCTAGTCAGGGTGCTAAATACACTCCTGCCTTAACACTGCAAACTAAAAAAACGAAGCATGAGAGCAGAACACAGGGAGAAACCAGCAGATTTGAAGGTTAACGATGTATTTTGAAGCTTACTTCTTTTTTATGCATCCAGCATCAGACAATTATAAAATGCTTGTCTCTTTCCTATGTGCATGAGAAACAAGGAATTTGACTTTTTACTATGTCCTCTGTATTTCCAGAGGACAGATAGAGAAGAATTTCAGAAGTCTGTAGGAAATGTATGTGGGCTGCAGCCTGCAGATCCCACAACCGCTGTACATATCCTTTCAGCCAGCCATCTGGTGATTTGTGGTAGCACGAACTTTGATCGTTAAGTCGAAACAGTTTAATAACATGAAGTACAGCAGTGTCCAAGTAATCCAAGTAAGAGCAGAGAGCAAAGCATTAATTTGAGCTATAACACTGACTTTCCCTGGGAAAATTCACAACTAGAATGTCCTTCCTTCCTGATGATTAAAAAATAAAATCTGGTATTTAATTTTCTGGTTTATATCAAAACTCGCATCAATTTATTTTTGATCTTTTAATCAACTGAAAGTTAGTGGCTAAATCATAATCTGTTTGAATGGTTTTTCCTTTATTGTTCATAGGTAACTCAGGTAATACCAGTATGGGAACTGGAAGTAATTTGAACTTACACCCATCCATTCTTTCAAGAGTCACGAAATCCAACATTGCATCTATGCTTTTGTATACATGTATTGAAAGAGACGTGTCTTGGATTTCTTTGGGGAGAATCCCAGAAGCTGAACAGGAAAGAGGAGGAGCAATGAATGGGAAAATAGAAGAAAAGTTAGATGTCTCCCACACAGCTATAGGATTTCTCAGGGGCTTTACACAACCTAGGCCAAATTCTGCACTTAGTTACATTTGTAATACCTGACTGATTTCTGGATGCAGGGAAGTGAAATTTTGCACCCTGTTTTTATCACAGGAAAAATATCACAGAAAGGTAATTCTAAAAAACAATAAAGTCAGGTTCTTCTAAAATAAAACAACCGCTAGTGGCAATGCACGAAGAATGAACTATAGCTTATGTAGTTCTTCAAAGATGTGTTTAAAACTTTGACACAAAACCATGAAGAATTTATAAAAAAAACAAAAACCCAAACTATTGGAATCTGAATTTAAAGCAAAGCAAGTCAGAAATCTGAAGGACAAACCAGAATTGGACAGTTAACAGCTTAAAAAAAAATCCACACGGTCTATAATAAACAAAAGTTCAGTGTGCACTTCTAGGCTCACACACAGGGCATGAAACTCTACCCAGCACTGATCACGCAAGACAGTCCCATCATCGAGGCTGAAGAGTATCACAGATTTCAGCAGGATGTACAAAAGGGAAGACCCAGACGGCAAGGCAGAGGTGTGAGAAGAGGTAGGCTGAAGTCACTTTCTTCCCTTCTGCCAGATGATTCCCCCATGTCTGCATTCCTGTAAACGTGATACTTCTCATCCTTGATGACAGGACTGTTATGTGGTCAGACACTTCATCCACTTTGCCCTACATTTTCTAATGTTATTGAAATGATTTGGCTGAGAACATGAGAACGTCAGTTCTGTGCATATTTTGGTTTTTGTTTCCTTAGGCTTCTGCTTTAAGTGCAATAAGAAGTAGTGAACTCCTTCAGTTTGCCTGGTCTAAAAATGAACAACCACCCTTCCCCAGACTGTGAGCACCAGCACACGCTTCTCCCAGGACCTGACAGCATTACAAGATGAACTATAGATGATTATTTATTAAAGTGCTTCTTAATTTAGAATATTTGGAAAGGCTTAAATGGTCTGCATACATACTCACCAGCTTCTAGGAAATTAAAGAAGGCTGAAGGCAGGGAGAAAGAAAGCATCTAAGATGGGGGACTTCAATGTATTCAAGGTGCCTCTGCATTTGTTTTGTTCACCATTTCATTCTGGGGCCCTATTTCCCTCCCAGTCATTAATACTAAAACAGATTCATAATCACATTCACTGTGAATTGAACTGAACTTAGTAACAGGCATGGACCAGAAGCTAAACTGGACAAGAATCTAGATAGTACATACAACAGGGGCATGAGATATACCAAGTGTGTCTCCCCCCTCGCAGTACTTCTGAGATAATCCATCAGGTCTCTCATGCTGTATGGCTCCCATACCACTACTTCGATGTAGCAAAGCAAAAGCACAAATCTGACAGACCAAAAGCAATCCTCCCACTTTTGGTTACTGCTTCTCTTCCTTCCCTGATATGGGACATTTGAGGGTTTCTCCTAGTGATAGCCCTCACATGTGGTTTTGCTGCCAGCAGAGTACCATGGCAACAGCATGAGGAAGCGATCTGACAACAAGCCATAGCAGCAAACATCACTCTTATAAAAAGCAGCATACTTAAAAGCCCATGTCCTGGATCACTGCCACGGTTCAGTTCCACATACACTCAGATTATGCTCTGGGTTTTTGACCGAGAAACCACAGAACAGCCCTCATTCAATAGAAAAGGTCTTCCTACCAGCCCAGAACACCACCAATCCTTACTTTTTTTCCCTGAGGCATCAAAAGTACCCTCTTTCTCAAGTGTAGTCAGGAACCTTGAAATTTGTCTTTATATGTTCAAATAAGTTTGTGGAGGATGAAGGGAGAACACGGGTTCTCCTCTCTCCTGTGCTTTTCTCCATGTCCTGTACCACCTACACAGAAGGGCAGGAACGCACTAGTCAAATGACTCCCATGACCTATAGGTTTACAAACCAGCCAAATAACCCTTCTGCGTGAGGAGGAATTGCAGTATGACTCACCGATGGCTAATCACAGCACACTATTGCAGCAATAAGTACTACGTGAGCATCTCCAAAGAAAAATTCCAGTAGCTGGTTTTCTGTGTGACCACACACACTTATCACCCTGTCCATGTGGCACCTCCGTCAAAACGGGGTTGCATTTGGAACACAATCACACAATGTCCCTGCTTGCTTTTTCATCCAGAGTTCCTAATGATTTATCAGTGTTCTTATTTCAAGGGAGGTTTGAACCCAACTCTTAAGAGAACATTGTGGGTATTTTAACACATAGAGTATGCGAACAAATGACAGTTGGGAAATGCTGCTGAAAAACTGAGACTTAATTTGCACTGGAACTATTTTGCTTCATTAAATTCATAAGCAATTGCATGGAAGAGGAAAATGCATCCACATCTAGTTATTTAGGAAGAAAAGAAGCAAAGTCTTTTCACTCTAATGCCTTGTTTACAATGTAAAAGCTTCCTGAACTGCAGAAACTGGGCCTGATTCTGGACACTGCTCTCCATGGGAACATCAAGAATAAATCAGCTAAGTCTCATGATTCACTGATTCTTGGAAGCCTTTGCCGGTATCCATCAGAAAAGGAGATGACAGAATTCCATTCTTAGGAATATCCCAGTAGGTATGAAGATGTTTGTTCTGGCAAAGTAATAATAAAAATAAAAAAGTAATAAAGTTTGGAAACTGGCAGTGATCATTCCAGTAAAGTGCAGTTAATTTCTTTCTTGATCATGAATACAGCTGTCTTAAAAACATCTCTTTAAAACTGTTGTTTTAAGACTAACGTATATCTGCAAGTAACTAGTAACTTATTCACCCTGTTCTACTTTTCCCAAAAGGTAAATTAGTTACTGTTTCTAAATGGATACTTGATACGAAGTTTCTTTTAAAACATAAGGAGAAGGGGAGAGAAAAAGACATAGGACTGGAGAACCAGAAATTCAGTTACCGAACTTCAGTTAATGACGTCGGATTTTGGATTATAGATTCAGACATTTCTCAATAATTTCTTTATATTATTGCCTAACAGTAGACTTTATATAACATCGGTTCAAAACTACTGTAATATAAAAGGATAAACCTCATCTGAAAACTGGGAAACATAATTCATGTTTCTTAACCAAAAGTGCAGAGCTAAAGTTACCACAAGTAACAGGAATCTTAAAACAGCTTTGACTTAAGCTTCTAACCACAAGGATGAGCTGAGATTAGCAGTTAACATGAAGTCTGGCATTACTTTTTTTGTGTTGGTGATTCAGTGAACACCTTCTGAACTGAAAGGAGTTATCATGAAAGATACCATCCTTCATCCAGATGGCATGAATATAAAGAGGCTGAAGCGGCAACTTAGCTGATATCAGTGTAGTAAGGGAAAATTCTTCTGTGTTCAAAAATGATGCTTGAGCTAGATCCAGTCAGAAAATTTTGACAAAATTTTTATTCACTGGAAAAATAAAAGCTCAAATGTTTCAAAGAAGTGTGCTGATTTCAGGGAGAAATAGTTGTACAAGAACATTTAAAAATTTGTTTCAGCCTCTGCAGAACAATTAATTTTCTAGTTTAAAGCTTTATAAAAGTTATTCACCTTTTCTTTAATTTCCATAGTGTTCTCCAGCTCTACTCTTCACAACACAAATGTTCCTTAGTATCTAACTGCTTTAAAAGCAAACACAAAAGGCTTTATCTTTATTCGTCTTTCAACAATGTCTCTATACCCCTTCTCTGTTTTATCACTAGTCTCACTACCTAAGGCTGCTGTTTCAAACTGTCCTTCTTCAATCTGTCCTGTATCTTGCTCCTACACCTGGATCACCACTGAATCTGCAGTCATTAAAACCCCTAGTGACTGTTGGTGAAAATCTCAGGAAATCTTAGAACCAGTACCGTCCTTGTTCTTCACCAACAATCAGATCCTTCACTTTTTATGACTCCACTATCCATGACCTATTCCATACCGATTATCTCTCCTTCATTACCCAAATGTCAGTTTCCACTTCTGATTAGCCATGGAGATCTTCTGATACTTCTTACATTTTAAGAAATCATCACTGTGCTTTTTATCATGCTGTTCTTCACACTTGCATAGAGCTCCCCATAAACGCTGACAAAGTTATCTCACAACCATCTCCAAGGCTCTCTTTTGCTATGCTGCCATAAAATTATTAGTGCTGCTAACTATTAAGCTCTCATGCCCTGCTGCCACCAAGTATCACATTAGCCATGCTGGTTTATTGTTCTTTTAGACTCCTTATCTCTTATTACCTGCTTTCCCTCTTCTGTGTCCTGACATTACAAACTTTAAATTACCTTTTGTAATTTGTATACTGCACAGCACAAGCTGACACTAATTTCTCACTACAGTTCATAGCAATATGGTACTGCACAATAAGCTCAATAAAAAAAAAAAAAAGGGAGCTGCAGCAGGGAAACATCGAGGTCAGTTTTCAGAAAGACAAGCAGGTGAGATGCCTACATCCCATTGAAATTCCGACACCTACATGCTTCCACAAAGGTCATTAGGAACCCATTGTCATCTGGGTCTGAGGACCATTAGTGGTCCTCAGAACCTTCTGCAAAAACACGTTTCTCAAAGCATGGCTTCTGAAGAATGCCACAAAAGATCAGTTATATAGTCTTGACTCAAGTCCACTTCGTGACAGCAGGAAATAATTTCATAATCAGGAAAATTACTTCGCACAAGCTCCAACATCTCCTTGAGAAGGAAAGCCAAAAGCATACATTATACACATTTCAAAATAATATACTGTTCTCTCTGAACCTTCCCCTTTAAGGGATATGCAAAAGATGAAGTGAAAGAAACATGAGAAAAAAAGAATGTGAGACAGAAAGATCGTGAGAGAGGTTACTCTCATAGCACTTTTGATCTGGCTGACACAGAGAGGTAATAAAAATTCATAAGAAGCCTGTTCTTGCTCAATTTCCAGGACAAAAACGTCTGGATATCTATCCAAAGCTGATTCAGCCTTGACATCTTTTGATCCCAAGTGCCCTATTTTTGTAACCAAAGGTATTGTGAAGTATTCACAGAAATGCACACATTTCCCAGTGGGTTTTGGTGTAGCCTGATCAGAGGGGAATGGGATGAAAACCAAAAGCTAGAACAATCTTGGATACAAAAAACAACAAACAAAAACCCCACCCAACTACAGGAAGAGTGAAAACCTTACCATTTGTACTAAACACATAGTTTATTATTTATATAGCTATGCATGCATGCTGTATGCAGTGTCTGCTTTGCAGTCTCAGTACTAGAACTGTCAGATAATGTTATCAATACACATGAGCAATTCTAGAAACTGGGATTTTTACTATACAAGTGAGGAACGTGGTAGGTCTCAAACCAAGGAAATATACAAAGCAAAAATCAATATTGTCTGGAGAAGAGGATGTAGGAGGGGGGAATTTCAGAAGTGCACACAATAGGGTGTTTGTAACACACCTCAACTAATTATACTTTACACTTGCCAAGCCTCTTTGGATTTTTTTTTTTAATAAAATCAAGAAGATAAATACATGTTCCATATATATCTCTGTTTACATTTAGAGGACTTGGAGCTAAACAATGTCTTAACAGCACCTGACGTATACCACTGTATTACTCTAATAACTATGAGCTTCTTTTATGGAAAATACTCCATTCTGCTACCTGTTGTACTAATACAGAAAAAAAGAAATTAACTAAAGAAAACATTACTTTGGTAGAAACAGTGTACTTTAAGTTAGTAAATCAAATGTATTTGCAGTTCTTGATTTCATGCTATTGGTCAGCACAGTCATATGTTGCTGACCTCTAAGGCACTGAGCTGAAGTTTTCATAGTTATTTTTCCTCATGTTATGTTCTCCAAGCCAGTCTAAGAATCATGACAGCATGGCCCAAGCTTTAGAGATGAGAGTTTTACATTACCTCCAAAGTAATTCTGAAAAGTTCATCCCATCTGCTATTAGGTCATTTAATCAAGATGCCTAATGTTAACTTTCAAGTTCAATTTTAATTTATGCTCTCTGAAATTTTGACCTAAATCATTTTTGCTTCAATTAAAATCTGCTTGATATCACTGTAAATCCTGAAGTAGCACTACTTCACGTAATCTGCACCGATGAGATTGCAACTAGAATCTAACATATGGATTGCATTTAGAGATGTACTGTTCTGCTCCAAATATTACTTCAGTTTCCACTTGTCAGCCATAAGGACATTCCTATGTATCATACACACTCTAATATGTATTATTTACACATTTCTATTTGCATTGTCTCATACAGCTATGAACATTCCTAACACTGGATTTATTCAATAAGGAAGGCAACTGAGAAAGCAATGAATTATAGCAACATTTTCCCATAGCACATAATTCACCTTATAAATACAATGGAAGCTCAAAAGCTACTGAAGGTAGAAAATGACACAGCATCATCCAAAGTTTATGTTAGTGACTAGAATTTATTTCATTTCAGATGGATTTGGATTAGGAGGTTTGGTTAGCTTCAACTAACTTTTTATATATTGGGAAAGCAACAATTACATAGCCAGCAAGTGTGGAGTTTGCACACAGATTCACTTTGCTATGCTTATATTGAAGACTCCAACAGAGTTTTTACTGCTTAAAGCTACTGTGGGTGAACTAGAATAACTAAGACTATCTTGGAGAGATATACCTGAAGTGCAACCCTCCTCCAAGGACTCTTAACTACATAAATTGTGAGCAAGGCATGGAGCACTGAGAAAGCCCATTTTTTTTTTTTTTTTTTTTACTGGTAAGCTTTATTCATGTTACCATTAAACTTTTACAACAAGCATACCCTGGGTTTCCCCCTGGCTTACACACAACACCAATGAAGTACATTTTGGTTGCCCGATTTAAAACTGCCAAAGTGAGAAAGAACACAAGCTTGGGGACATACGCCAATTTGAGTTCACAAGACTTTTGTTTTCTATTTGCAGCTTTTACTCATATATTTCTCTGGAAAATGAAGCCACGGATGAATCAATGCAAAATTTCATAATATCTCTTTTAACTTTATTATTACTACTATGCAGAGCATACCTACAATTTCATATCTTTAGTGTATCCCCTTTTCAGATAATATGTGAAACAGAATACAGAACGCAGTGCTGTGAGGGAAACAGGATGTCCTGAAACTGGAATATTTACTTGGGACAGCCAACCACTGCCGATTCCTGAAGACAGTGACAGGATCTAAGTTATTGCAGTTTTTTAAACTTGAGCTGGGGGTATCTTACAGAAACTATTACTAATATAGAGATGTTAGTGAGATGGAACTGATTATTTAATAAGTATTGCCAGCTGTCCACTATTGCCAGCTGTTTTTTCTAGTTCTTTCAGCTTACGTTTAAGAGTTGAATACTTCAAACACATTTGTTCTAGATTAAATAAATTAAAATCTAGTAAGTAAGTGAGAATAGGATATTTTTAATATTCCCAAGTGTGGTTATGTGGTTCTTTCAGCAACACAGATTCAAAATACAAAGGTTTTGCAATAACAAGCTGCTGTTTAAAGTTGCAAGCACTATTCACTACAAATATAATTTGAAATATGAATGCTATAAATTTTGAGAAAATAGACCTAATAAACAACCTATGACTGTGTTGACATGGTCCTGAGCAACCAGCTCCAGGTGGCCCTGCTTGAGCATCAGGTTGGACCAGATGACCTCCAGACTTGCCTTCCAACCTCAATCATTCCGTGATTTCGTAGTTCTGTGAATCTATGTGCACAGACGATATACAAGTACCTATTTTGTTTGAGAATTTAACAATTAATTCTCAAATAATAATTTGAGAATTAGTTTGAAGAGGTCCCTGTTTGAGAGTCCAAATATTAAAGACATATAGGGACTTCTTAATAAATTATGAACATTAAGGTGACAGGCAGAAGGTGAAACCATACATTATTAAAATACTGCATCAGGAGTGGCAACGTGAAAATTCCTGGTTTTGCACAGAGAGATGAAAATTATTGCTAATAAAACCTCTACTGCATGTATATCAAAGTTTTTTTTTCTCAAGAAAAAAAGATGACAAAACAAGAGTACTATCAATTGGATCAGTTATCATTTCCAATTTCTCTATACTCAGACTTCACTCTCTAGAACTCTCTCAGTCTCTGATTAGGATGAAGTCCTACCACGGTACCTATACAAAAAAATATTCTCATAAGCTAAGATCTGGCAAACATTCATCTATGCACATAATTTTATTAATAGCTGCACATGCCTAATTTCAGCTACACAATCACAAGGACTTTAAAGGTCAGGTCCTTGACTATAGCAAGACTGGGGCACTTTTATACCTGACAGTACCTATAAGTAGATAACATCATGCATGTATCATTTTGTATCCCTCTTCCCAACTCCTTAAAGGCTCCAAGTCTTTTGGAGCTAGGACTTTATGTGAGTTAGTAGACACACCTAGCAATATGCTTTTTCACACCAAGTTGGACACTGAACAAAAAAATTCTTATACAAAGTAGGAACATGTTAATAAAGATGGCTGAAGGCAGAAAGGAAGGTATTCAAATTATCATATTTAGGTGCCTATGTTAGGGAGGATGATTTGCCTCTACCGTTGAGGAAGAGAGATCTCTCCCCAGTGACTAGGAAAGATTCTAGACAGATGACCCTTCTAGCTTAGGTGCAATGAACCTCTATTCATTCGTTGCTTACAATTAAAAGCTGTGAAAACACTTTCCCTCATGACACAAGTTAGGATATTAGCTATGACACCATAGAAATCATCTCAGAAGTAGAACAGCTAACCTTGAAATAACAGAGACAAACAAGTAAGATTTAAATGTAATATGGACAGCAAGAACATGCATTCTGAAATAGAACGCAGAGGATTTCACTAGTGCCTTTTGCAATGGCATTATAACTTCACCATATCATTGAGATACACTCCTATCAGCTACTGCATCTTAACACTGCGTTTTCTGCTCTGATCATTAAAGGTCTCTTCCAGCCCAAACTATCCTATGAGTCTATGATTTGATTAAAATTGATGATTTGTAGTTAAATGTCAACTAAATACTGCTAGCTTCGCCCCACACCCCCCCAGTAATTTCTGCCTGACCTGGTTTACAACAGAAACTGCTATCCATAGTTTCCATTACTCATTGTCAGGAAAGAATGTCAGGTTGAAAAAGGTGAAGAAGAACGATAGGTTCCCATTGAACCTATTGTAATAAGGCAATCTGGTTTGTTAGCCAAGCAAAATAAAGTCTGCAAGAGAAATTATTTCTCTCTTTCTAAACAACACTGAGGAAGAAAAATTACCTAGGTGAAATAAAATATTAGCATAAGGGAAATTTTCTTCAATGAAACTCTAAATAAATTTAGGTCAAAAATTAAAAAAGTATTTTTTGAACACCCTTTAATTAGGAACTAGAGGGGCAGGAAACCTAACTGTTTTCAAGGAGGACCACTGACAAATTTTGTAATGCACTAAATGATGTGGTTGTCTGTAACAGCAGAGCCTGATCCCGCTTTTCTGGAGATTCTGGATCCTAGATTTCCAATTGGTTTGTCTGAACTGCTCTTCTAAGGTGAGTAAAAGCTGCGTTAATGAGAATAAACATAACTCACATTAAAAAGAATAATAAATTCACCACACAATTCATGAGCAGAAATCCAATTAATTTCTGCCTACAACATGGACTAGAGAAATTGAAGCTAATGGCCAAGAAATCCCTTAAAAGCTATTATATTACTCTTTCAAGAAGCGCAGCACAAATATTTATTTTTTTAAATTTTCTTTTGGCAATAAAAATATAAGCAAAGATCCCAGAAAACCATTGTTTTAAGCAAAAGAAAACCTGAAGGATAGGAAGGGGAAAAGATGTGCTGCACACATCCGAGATGCAGCAGCATTTACTCAGAGGAAGGCAAAATTAGGGAGTTTTATGTGAAGAATTTGGCAGCTGCTAAGGAAACCAAAAATTGTGGAAATGCAATAACACAACAATACCCATTAATTTAAAGTAGAATAAGGTCTATGCTTTGGATTCATGGATGTTCTCAAGAAAATACATTTTTAAAGTATTATTGTGAATTAAACTTCATACAAATTAAGCCAATTTCACTGTCTCTCTACATTAGTTCATGTCTGAGACTTCGTAATTCACATTTGTGTATTTTTGAGAAACTTCTTTAGACAAAGCCATGGCTGGTAGTGCCCAAATGCTATGGGAAAGGCTGTCTGAATGGCACTTCCATCAAAGACAAAACTGGCTGATGTTAGAAAAAGGAAATTACATTTTAAGTCCTATCAGGAACGGCAGAACTAGCACACAAAACAGCACTACCTCAGACAGAATAGTTTCAGAACTGCCAAAGTTTGGCTTTTAATATTTGTAGACCAAATTTAATTATTCCACAGTCACATTTCAGGCTCCAAGAAATGTTAGTACGGATACAGCAATTTTTGATTTTTTTGCATTAGGAAATTTATTTCTTATTTGTTGTGTGCTGTGATGGTTATCTTTCTGTATCAGACAAGAGCAAAAGTACAAAATTTACAAGAGGCAAACTGCTACCGTAGGGGCCTTTATATAAACCAGAGGTCCTTTACTGGAGCAGTTTGAACTTACACTGCATGAGAGCACAGCAGTTTGCCCAGTCCCAATGCACGTTATTAATAGTATGCTACAAAGAATTTCAGACTAGTTAGTGGAGGTTACAACCTGAAGTGACATTATGACTGACACATTATCCATAATGGTAGACACTGAAAAACTCAGTCTTCATGTTGAGACAAAATGTAAAGTCATCAGCCAGAAAACGGCCATTTGCCTCCTGTAATGTACATGTCTTTCTCAACTCACCTTTTGGTGTGTTTTAGTATAAATTATAAAATATATATGTGCAATTTGATTACATCATCTGCTTCCTGCCTATAAACAAAGTGAGAAGCAGCAAAGGAAAACATGTATTAGCCATGAGCCTAGTATCATCTATTGAAGAAGCATACCTTGTACAATAATCCAAGTACAGGGATAAAAATGTGCGTTCACCTCCACAGGGATTACTTATTTCTCATGCCATGTAAAATTTCAAATATAAATTTGTTTTATAGATTGCAAACTATCATTTTTTATCAACCAGTTTTACTTACTCTAGGCATATTTATTTGTGGACTATATTATTGGATACACTCTACAGTACGTCTCTCTGTTGAAAGGAATTTAGAATAGCTTTATAATAGAGAACATATTATCCTTTGTGTAGTTCTGGAAATATAAAAAATTTTTCTTGGCAAGATATGCCCTGTGATTTTCACCCTCTTTCTGGGGGTCTCTACTATCTTTTGTCTTAACATCTGTATTCAGTTCAATATTTTATTCTGTGCACTTTCAAAGTGCTACAACTTACTTCCATGGTAAAGAAAAAAAAAAATCTTGTTTGTAACACAAACATGGCTGGATTCCCTTACATCTCTTCAAGAGGGGCTACCAGTTCTGTATCCACAGTACTTTCTAAGTCAGACACAGGAAGGGGAAAGAAGTTTAGAACCAACTAATCTAAAACACACCAAAAGCTATATGAAAATTGCTGAGATTTTTAAGTCTTAGTAACAGCAAGTCTCTGAAGTCATCACTTTGACGGTTGTGACTTCACTTGTGTCCCTTCCAACATGAAGCTCATTATGTCTGTAGAGCTAGTGTCAGCACCCACAGATCTTGAACGCTGTGGGTGATTACCATCAGAAAACAAGCACAGATATTTCCCTGATTGAAAATGAATTGGTAGCAAATAAATGGAGAGAAACTAATCACCACTGGAAACGCACAGAGATGATGTGCCCCATCCCTATTCTGCAATAGGGTTGCCATCAGCAGTGAGAAACCCTAATGCTTCTAATGTAATGTCAGCAAAATAGCCACTATGACTCTCTAGAAATCCTGACTGTTGGACTTGCTGATTTTCTGTTGATGCAGCCAGCATTCTTAATCCTCCACAGGAAAAATAAGCTGTACATAGTCTTTACTGTGCAGTCACAGGAGCATGGACTCTTATGTGACCTTCCATTTTTCATTGTGAAAATTTTGAAACTCCAAATTGGCTCTCAGGCCTCCATGACTAGGTAGAGAAACTGAAGAGAATAGTCTGTTCTTTAATGAGCTTGAGCAAGATGCCAGTTGGAATTTATTTTAAAGTTTAAAAGAGGATAATGATGTAAAATGGCAGTCTGACTTCCTACACAAAAGACCGGTCTCTAAAGTGCCTTTTAGAATAGTGTAAAATTTAAGTCACTTGGGGAAATTCTAGCTTCCCTGAGAAAGAAAGAATTTTCCAAGTGACTTCAAAAGTGGTCAGGATTTCATTCCTTATACGCTTGAGATATTTTATTCAGAGGAGGAATAAGCTGTTGAAGTTTAAAAAATATGCTTGCTTTAGTTAATTTTCAAATGTACCAAGATGCTGGAAGTATACCAATTTTTAAAGTTGTAAAGTGGGAAGAAAACCTTTGAAATGTCACTTTAAAGAGAATAAGCAGGCTTCTTATTAAAGGGTCTTATTTGGCAACAACAAATTGTAGCACGCCCTCCCATTCCTCATTCTCCTCTTATAACTATTATTTATTGCCATTACTGGGATGTGTTCTATAATTGGATTCTGGCAGAGGTCGGTGGAAAGAGAAAAATCTTTCCAATCTGATTCAAAATAGGTTTTACTTGGTAAAATACACATGCAATGAGTGAAAGATTATCTCTTTGCTCCCCAATCAAACTAGTTAGACGTTTTAGTCTAGGCAGACTTTAAACCTGCAATTTCTGAAGTTTTTATAAACTGTGTGATTTGGGGTTGGGGTAATTTTTTTTTCTTATTTGTTGGATAGCTTTGTACTAATGGATTTTGGCTGAGCAAATAGTGTGTTCCTTTCAAGAAACATACTTTGAACAAAACTTGCCTTTCACCAAAGAGTTACATACTCTGCAGTCATAAATAAAATAAACGGGGTATACTTTACAGTCAGAGTTAACAGCTGAAAATCAGGCACGGTGATTAGGCATGAATCAGTGATTCTACTTAAGTGTCTATTCAGAAAGCATATTGATGAATCAATAGAAACTAAGAAAAGCATTAAAAAGCTTAATAGAAAGCTATTAAGAAAGTTTAATAGAAAACAACAAATATAAATAACATGAAATAAAAAATAGCACAAGGAAAAGCTAAACTTTCTCCCCCTATTTAGAAGATGGTCTTCCACATTTGAAGGACTTTTTCAATCAATGGATTCCAAAGTAAATGGCCAAGCTGAGAACTGTCAGCACACTCACATACTGTGCAGCAAAGTATACACTGTATGGGATTCAGGCTAATCAGAACAATACTCCGACAACAGAATAAGAAAAAAAAATATACGGAAAAGTCAAACTGTACAAAACAGGAAGCTCAAAACATTAAACTAGAACAACAGTTTGTTTATTTTTTTTTCCTTTCTATAAAGCTTAAGCAGTAGAACTGCCAGCAGATGCTAGTTAATTGTATCAGCCACTTAACAAATCAGAAGGACCCTGTAGTTTTGACAATAAAATAGCTGAAAAACTTTTCTGAGCCTTGTAGCACTCTTAGAGTCATAAGCACCAACTGATGTCTATTTTCCAAGAAGTTTTATCTTTGAGAACTCCCTTACCTTTCACCACCAGCAACTTCTCTCTACAAAGGCAGCCTACCCAAGGATCCCTTTATTTGTTTCAGACCAACTCAGGTGCTCCAGTTTAACCCATTAGGTACAAGTGGGTATTATCAGGTGGACTTGGCATGAGGTGAATTAGAAATACATACAATATTTCTTCTCCTGACAGAGCTTTAGGGAAGGGCTATGTTCAGCTTCTGGTTGGTGACAAACAATGGATGGGTAGCACCATCTAAAATTTGGCAACTAAATTCAGAAGATGCCTGTTTATGGCCTGCTTTGAACTAGGAAAGAAGAGCTATTTTACTTCAAAGCAATCAGAGAGCAGATTTTGTATACCAGTTCCTCCTACTGAAAACCCAAAAGAATACCACAAACTTGCAAAAATGTTCCAGTTTCTGTGCGGAGATATTTTTTCTAATGCCAGCCATTTTGAGTCTTATTTTAAAAGCTTAGTACCAGCTTGTTTTTATTAAGTGGTTGAAAACACTTGACTCAAGCATTCTAAAAGCAAAAACCCCTAACATCTTTTCTTTCTTTAAAAAAGCCACAGCACTGCCACTGAGAATTTCATATGATGTTACATACAAAGAGTGTATTTTTTTTTAAATATTGATAGTTATAATTCCTCTGGATGTTTGTGAGTACACAGAGAGAAACAGCAATCAGATATATCTGAAAATGTAAATGTTTAATGAAAGATCTGGTTAAAATGTCAATTCAGTCTTTTGAATGCTTTCCAGTATAAACACAGCTCATGAGTGTTTCTCCGAGTATCGTTTACCACATATGCATAAATAAAGAAAATGGCAAAGGACCCCCAACCCTTCAGATAAACGCGTACATATCATGATATGTGTTGTCTTCCAAACAAAACAGTGTCTTCCAAACAGAATTTTGGATTTATTTCAGCTCTTCATTATTCAAAGTTAATTTAGTTTTCTGAAACTCCAGTAGGAAAAATGAGACTTAAAAGCTTAGCAATAAATATACTGCTCTAGAAATAGGTGGCCAAAACAAGATACTGTAAATAAGTTAAAAAGACTGTCTGTAATGAATACAGTAATATAATTTTTTTTTTTTTTTTTCAGAATTACATGACCTCTAAGAAGCATAGACTTAATCACAGCAATGTCATTTACACTGTCCAGATGGAGAGGGGTGACAACTGGTGTCCCTCAGGGATGCGTACTGGGACCAGTGCTGTTTAATATCTTCATCAATGATATAGACAGTGGGATCAAGTGCACCCTCAGCAAGTTTGCAGATGACACCAAGCTGAGTCGACATGCCAGAGTGATGGAATGTCATCTTGAGGGACCTGGACAAGCTAGAGAGGTGGGCCTGTGCAAACCTCATGAAGTTCAACAAGGCCAAGTGCAAGGTCCTGCACTTGGGTGGGGACAATCCTCATTATCAATACAGGCTGGGGGATGATTGATAGAGAGCAGCCCTGCAGAAAAGGACTTGGGGGTACTGGTGGGTGAAACGCTGAACCTGAACCAACAATGTGCACTCGCAGCCCAGAAGGCCAATTGCATCCTGGGTTCCATCAAAAGAAGCGTATCCAGCAGATCAAGAGAGGTGATTCTGCCCCTCTGCTCTGCTCTCATGAGACCCCACCTGGAGCACTGTGTCCGGCTCTGGAGCCTGCAGCACAAGGACATGGACCTGTTGGAGTGGGCCCAGAGGAGGGCCACAAAGACAATCAGAGGGCTGGAGCACCTCTCCTCCGACAACAGGCTGAGAGAGCTGGGGTTGTTCAGCCTGGAGAAGAGAGGGCTCCGGGGAGACCCTAGAGCAGCCTTCCAGTACCTGAAGGGAGCCTACAAGAAAGCTGGGGAGAGACTGTTTGCAAGGGCATGTAGCGATAGGACGAGGGGCAATGGTTTTAAACTACAGCAGGGTAGGTTTAGATTAGACATTAAATCTTAAAAAACAGTGTCTAGTCTGTAGAATACTGCAGGTCATGATGGAGTATATAACCAAGTGAAGTAAGGAAAATATTATAAACATAAATATGCACAAGCAAATTGGAGGATAAAAAAGCAGGGGAAAATTGCTTTCTTTGAAGAAGATCCTTCCTAAGATGGTGACTGACTGATGTGATGACTTGTTTAGCAAGCAAATGGTGTTAACTTCAGCTAGGGTAAATAGTCGAACAGAATAATGCTCTATGACACTCCCTCTATTTACCTGTGTTTACAACTGTTCCAACCATGCTTTCCATAAAGGTGTGTTGTGATTTCTTTACGTCCCCACCTAGGCCTATGGGTTTTCACATACATGGTTTGATGGTGGTTAAATAAGAGACCAAAAATTGCTGTACTCTACCAGAAGAAATAAAAAGCTGATTAGTTAATATCACTTCATATCCAAAGTCCTAAGTGAAAAAAAGAATGTCTCTGAAAGTATCATTCATCCACCTTCCTGAGCCCTTGAGATGCTCAGTCAAGTACAGTGTTAGCTGACAGAACCACCAGGTGACAATGGAGGGCAAGGTGTACTATGATAGAACAACCTTATACAAGGAAATAGCCTGAATGTGAGTCTCATCATTTTGATATAAGTGGCCAAAGATACCTGTTCAAACTAGCATCTCTTAATATACCAAGTCACACCGGCCCTCCAGGGCAGAAGGAATTAAACTATCAGTTCCTATTCACCACTAAAAAAACCCTTAAACTTTGTTTCATGTTGAGACACCTCATTAGGGGTGGGTACTTAATCTACAGACAGCATTATAATAAGTAATGATTAATTAAAACATTTTAAAAACACAACAATTGAGAATTTGAACCCTTTAGAAAATTGCAGAGACTAAGCATGTGACTATCTGGAGGCAACAATTATTGTTACTATCTCTAGAGAGTACTTGGCCCAGACATGTTTATTAATACCAGACTTATTAGGTCTTGACAGCTTATAGGACATCTGTTTGTTTCATTTCCCTTTAGTCTCGCCAAATGCTAGCAGCGAAAATCATACAGACTTTTTTCCCCACTTCTGCATAACTTTAAAGACTTTTTTGCATATATGAATTTTGACAATAAACAAGATCTTCTAGCGTTCTGTATCTGATATATATGTACAGGCATGTGTATTCAAAGAACTGCAAAGGTGGGTGAATTTCTTTAATCTGAGGACATTTATCTAGAAATAAAGGTGCAGTTAGTGGAGTTAACAAACATTCCTCAGAGGTAGGACAGTTTTAATAGATTTGTTCTTTAACTTGAACTAGTAACAGTTGCAGAGACCAAAATATCTCAGCAGAAGTTTTTCACAAGCAAATCCCTCAGGTATTTCAGTATATTGCAAAATTCCAAGACAGCATTACAAAATTTTAGAAAATAACATTGAGGCTTTTGGTGTAGCTTTCCCCATTTTTCTACTTTTTAATATATATTGAAGAGAAAAAGTCAGCCCACAGATCCTGACCCAAAGAAAGTTCAATGTAAGGTATAAAGTACAGGTTCTAAGCTAAGCTGGAAGAAGGTTTTTTTGTCCATCTTGTGTTTTGCTAGACCACTACAACATTCTAAAGTTAAATCCAAAAGGCATTTATTTCCTATGTTGTTCGCAATTCTTGTAAATCTTCTATTGTTCTTGGCCATTATTTCAAAAGTAATAGTATAGATGAGATTTAAATAGCACTAACTGAAAAAAAACAGTATAGCTATTTCTATATTATAAATCAATCACAGGCAGATGATGATGATTTGATCCAGATATTTTGTTATGAGTGTATGCCAAACAGCTAAACTATTGCATTTGCAAGAATTCAGCTTTGCCCACTTCATACGGCTGTACAAATAATTTTTTTAAATTTTTAAAATAACTTTATATTTGATTTTAAACTTAATGTCAACAATATAATTTTAGACATATACATTACTTGTAATTATTAAAAATAAATTAGACTTACTCAAGCTTTGAGTAAGGCCCATTCACAGAGTAGGCAGATTTCTTTAAATATTGTCACTCCCAGGAACCTCATTTCCAGTAAGAATGTTTCGTATTACAGAGGATTTCAGAATCAAAATTTGATTTTTTCAACTATTTTTCAACACTAAATGAAAATGTACAGATGTAGATTATTATAGCCACTAGTGAATTAATAATCAGAGAAAAGTCAGGACGTACTAAAAAAAGTTATGAAAATGAATCAAAAATCTTAACAAGCATTGAGAACTTTTGCAGAAAATTGCAGCAACTGCCCAGTTTCAGATATGTTTTGAGATACATGTTCCCTACAAAGTATATTAATATGAGTCAGATATAATTATATCATTTATGATCACTCCCTGACAATACAAATACATGTCTTTCTATTTCTATCAAGAGATTTACACTCACTTATGCCAGCTACGAATCTGATCCAACAGTGTTGTAAGTGTCCCACAACATATTTTTTACTTCTGTGGGTCTGAAGTAAATAACATTTGACCACAATATTGATAAGCATGTTTTCAGCACCTGTTTCACAACAATATTAATGTTTTTTAGTATACTCATAATACACTATTCTAAATAACTACAGACCTTTCATCCTGCAAAAGAGAACATTATATTCCCACCATCTTAAATCTGACCTAGTTAAGATTTAGCATTATACCCTTTACTTCTGGATTAGAAAAAAGGAGTTTTACATTCATAAGGAAGTGGAAAGTGTTTTTCCAGACGTTCCTCCCAAGGAAAGTATGATGCAAATTATAAATTCACTAGTTCAAAGAGTACATCAAATAATATTTGCATACATTTATTAGTTGTATGTTTTAGCCTACTCCCTGAATAGTTAAATCGAATAGCACATTAAATCAAGAGTTGATGAAAGTTTGTGACTAGGATAAGAAGTAGTTAAAAGTTTAAAAACTGAGCTACACTGCTTCTTGTTACCTAAAATACATGATTTTATTCAATTACTAACAATAATTCACTTTTGGCTATATTCATAAGAATTATCACTGAAAGCTAATATCATTATTTACCCTACTGTGCCCAGGAATTGCATAGGTCTCAAATTACCTTTTTTTTTTGTCTATACAAACAGAATAGTCTTGTGTTACAGCTGGATACAAAGGACTTCTTGTAGGACTTTCTTCTGTATGTTATTTATGTTCTTATTACACAGGATTTTAACATGACATAACCCCAATATTATAAAATGAAATCCTTATAACTGTAGTGGAATATCAGACAGGAAGGGGAGACTGGGAAAAATACCTCTTGTTCATTTTCATTTCACATTCTTAAGAATCTGAAAGTACTAACTGTGACAATAATAAAAACAAAACCAAAGAATACACATATAGTATTAATATGCCTGTATATTTTAATAGCATTATTAATTTATCTTTCCATAATTTCCCTTTGTTTGAGAGGACATAGGTTAATTCACAGTGGCTCAACACATAGGAAGTTATTTTATAAGGCAAAATAACCAGCCTAAACCACGACAGTAAGATCGCTATCACCAGAGAAAGAAATATTTCTGTCAAAAGATAGCAGAACTGAGTTGGATCTTTTGTCTAGGATACTTGGACTAAAATCACTCCCTGTTTTCTTTCCAGCAGGCCCTCCCCTCTGTCAGGGAGCAGCCAAAGCTCCTTCAGAGCTGGGGAGCCAGCAGCCAAGGGGGACATACCATGGGCAGCCAGGCAGGGGCCTCATCAGCCAGAGGCTTAACATTCTCCTGGTTTGCTTGTCTGTCTCTCCTCACCACACCAAACCCCAGCACTGTGACTGGGATTAAAACTGAACTAGCAAAATTAATCCATTTATAGTTTAGTGTATGAAGAAATGTGCACACTCCCAACTCTGTGAGAAACTACAGTAGATCATCAACAGTGAGTAGGACAAGGATCAGCAGAAGGAAGATGGCTGATGAAGAAGATACGAGTAGTTCTCATTAGAAAGAAAACACCAAAGAGATAAGGCTCTCTATGAACAAGCTGAGATGGAAGAGGAATGAAAGGAGCCAAGGTTAGTTGGCTCCCGACCCTCTGAATCCTCAAGACTGAATCCTCAGCTTTCTTGACAATTCTGAAAACTTAGTATCGCTGAATTGTATTAACACGGCCAAATACCAGTAAAAGCACTTCTTCCACATAGTGTCTAACTTCAAGAAACACAGAGCAATTCCCAATGATAAAACAGGTCCCACAGCACTTTATTGTGAGAGAGATATTTGTGAGATTGGATTCTGTTGAATCGATCTACGGTATTTTTATAAAAAACACCCAAAATATAATTCTGAATTATCTCTCTAATCAAAACACAGGATTTCAAAATAGATTCTTAACATCAATATCTTCTTATTCATGGATCTGTATATGACTGTTAAGAAATTCCTGGATCATGGTAGTTTTATATCAGTCATGCAGAAAATGCTGGATTTGGTCAAATAAGAAGGTTTAGTTTGACAGTATCCTGGTTTTTTTAATGAGATTACTGATAGTTCTTTATTGAATGAAGTAAAAAAAAAAAAACAACCCACAAAACAACTATTTAGGTAGATAGGATTAGACTGGGACTTTCATTTGTCTCTTGACATAATAAGGATCATGCTTGGTTTTTCTCATGTAGGTAAAAGAGGGTGAAAGTCATTGCAATGGAAGTCCATGTCACAGCAAGGTAACAGAGGTAACTTCCTTAATAAAAACTATTGCTATCTCCTTTAAGCAGTTATAAGTATCACAATTTAGGTGATACTCATACAAAGGCTGTGGCAGCACATGACAGCGTATCATACCAATCCTATACCCGTGGATCCACTCATATCTTAACCCAGCCCCTCTAACCATGGGACAGAGCCAGCTCTACTGTTAAAACAAACAGAATACTCCACATACATAAATACAAAAATAGAAGGTTCATTCTTGGATGGTTGGAAGAGTTTTACCACCAATATCTACAGAGCTGTCTGCTCTTTCTTTCTCAAATATTACAAACCTAGTTTTTTCTATTTACAGTGTCTTAATGCTATCCTAGCTACCTAAATTTGTGCTTTGATTTTCAATAAAGAATGTTTTTCTAGATAGCAGAAAGGAATCACGCAACCTTTTCCAGAAACCTTGATCGTTAGAAAAGTCTTTGTCCTAAAATTGAGTTGCAGAGCATTCCTCACATCAAAAGAAAACATTCAGAAGTTTGTAGGTCTATCACTTAATGATAAGTCTGTAAATAGGCCTGTCTGTATCACCTACAGTAAGATAATACGTGGAATAGTATATACTAATCATTAGACATTGAATAATATAAGAACAGAAGTTTACTGTATCAAAGTAAGCGTACAAGCAGTTTATTTCAGCTTAAGTCAAGTTAGGCTGACAAAAAATTAGGTAACTTAGAAACATTAGAAATAAATGAGATGAGTCAGGGTTTTCCATAAAGTGGAAATGCTTCACTGCAGCATAGCCAATGGAAATAATTTTAACCTTATTTAGATTAAGATAAAATGGCATTCTAATATCTCACTATCTTATCTAGATAATTTTATTAGTGCATAAGATATAAAAGAAGCATCTGGCAGCAGAACAGCATTCCTCTATCACAGAATGTGTGTTCTGCACAGGCTCCCATCTGCAAACGCAGATTGAAACTTACTTTTGTGAACTAACATAAATTATGAAATATTTTCTAATCCAATATATTCTCTTCCTTTTAGTGTTCTTTAAATAAAATTTTTTTTTTTTCTATATATTTGTTCTTCCTTCTTCCATTTTCTCCTTTAGTATGCATATAAACACTCATTGCATGATTTCACTCATTGCACAATTGTGTAACAGGCATCTTCTGTCACATATTTCTATTTCACTGGTCTTTATATACATTTTTACTGCATATTTAGGGTATTATGTAAAAATCTTTTTATCTATTACCATTAAAGACTAGTCTTTTTGGAGCAGGTTCCTTGAACTCCCTCAGCTCACAGTTAGTTTCAGGGTTGTCTGATAAAATAGGGACGAAAAATGAGAACAGCTGAAGATCCCCAAATGCTCTCTGCAGTCAATTGCTTGGCCTCAGAAGAGAAGAAAATAATTTCTTTATAGAACTAATGTTAAAAAAATACACTCTTTGCTAAATATTTCAATAAACATCACACATTGTTATTTTGGACAATATCCAACTTGCCACAGAATATTAATTTACAAGTACTCTTTTTAGTGTAGTTCATGCTCAATTCAATGCCATACCATTTTCCAACAGAAAAAGTCCGACTCAATTCTAAAGCTCAAGTGAAAATACTCTTGATGTAATCTGTGTTTCATCTGAATCACAGAACCCCAGAATTGCAGAGCCGCTGAGATTGACAGGGACCTTTGGAAATCATCAGAGCAAGGGTCACCTAGAGCAGATTGCTCAGGACTGTCTCCAGTTGGGTTTTGAGTATCTCCAAGGATTGAGACCCTCCAACCTCTCTGGGCAACCTATTGATCATCCTTATAGTGAAAATGCTTTTTCTTACATTTAAATCAAATTTCTTGTATTCAGCTTGTGCCCATTGCCTTCTTTCCTGTCACTGAGCACTGCTGAGAAGAATCTGGTTCTGCCTTCTTTACTGCCTTCCAGGAGGTATTCATACACATTAATAAGATCCTTCCTGCGCCTTCACTTCTCAAGGCTGAACTCTCAGCCTTTCCTCATAGGACAGATGTTCCAGTACCTGGATCATCTATGTAGCCCCTTGCTCCACTCACCCCAGTAAGTCCGTATCTATCTTGACACAGCACTCCAGAAGTGTCTCATCAGTGCTGAGTAGAGGTGTGGGTTCACCTCCCTTGACCTGCCACCAATACTCTGCTTAATGCAGCTGCAGACCCCATTGGGCTCCTTCGCCGTGAGGGCCCATTGCTGGCTCATGTAGCCATTTCATGAGTAGCTCTCAATGACATTGGCCAAACTCCTCAGCACTCATGGGTGCATTCCCATCAGGTTCTATGAAACAAGAGCTTGAAAATTAGGCTTTCCAACTACAGAAATGGAGACCAACCACATTACCTCTCCCAGTAAACCTTTCCTGAAATGTTTTTAGTCTGTTTCATAGAACACAGTAGAAAAATATTCCGCAGGAAAATCTAAAATGCTCAGTAACTGAAGGCAATTAACAGCACATGTTACTACTTCTCCAATCAGCACACTAAAGGTCCAGCAACCTCACTTCCTACTAAAACTTTTCTACTATGATTCTGCAAAATATATATACACCCAATCCACAGTTCCTGACTAGTATTGCCATTTGGGGTGCAACAGCTCCTATAGTTGTTACTATATTAATTGCTTGGCACTGTGGTCAGTTTTGTCTTTTAAACTTCAATCCTTGTCCCCTATTGATTCCATCACAGCTTCAGGTTTCAAATTCTTATAGCCCTAGGGCAGGAAAATGTCAGTGGTTCTACAGCAAATACCTTTCCAATTATTAAAATAAACTAATATAAAAGTACTTTCTCTATAATTCTTTTATAAATTCATGTTCTAAATTGCCAAAAATTTCTAGCAACACGAAGGAAACAGAAGAGAGAAACAGAGAAAGAGGGAAAGAGAGATGGAGGGAGGAAAGGAGAGAGGAAGGAGGGAGGGAGGAGCAAGAGAGTCTTGCCAGAATGAGGATTTATTTGTGCTAAGCACATAGAGAGAGTCACAGATATACCATTACCAGAGATACAATTTAAATAAAGCAGCTACTGGGAAATAGAAATGTTCTGTAATAGAAGCAAATAAATAGTTCAATGATCACTTGAAATAATGGTCCCTGAGTTTTAATGAATTTACATTTTCTGGTAAGTACTCATTTTAACTGAATTATTCTAAAGCTGCTGTATACAGGCATCTCTTGTCAAAGAACAGAAAACCTAAACAAGATAGAAATACCGTCTATGGTTTGGATTCTTTTTGTTTGTTTTTTCCAATGAGGTGCAACTTTTGACTCAACCAGGGTCCTACCAAATATTTTTCAAACTAGCATGTTTCTATTAAAACTTTTGGATTTGCTGAGTTCCTTTTTATTTCAAAAAATACAAACCAAAATTATTCCCTAGATCTACATACAGAATTCGAAGTGAAACATCCAATATTTTAACCAAAGTATCTAGGTTAATTTTTCCAAATTATCCAAGTGGCTCTAACATAATATTTTGCATTGTTTCTTGAGGGAAGAAAAATCATATCAGAAATCAAGTAGAAGAAAGCAAAATAATTAGATATTTACATACTTTGCCATGAATAACTCTTATGAGTTTCTGAAAATGCTACAGATTATAAACACATCAACTGACTGCTTATGAAAGTGCCAATTATAGACAATATCTGGTTTTGATTTTAGTCCTTTGAATCTCAGGAATGCAATTTAGGACTCCGTGTCCTATGTTCCTATTTCATACCAAATCTGAGGAGATAAGTGGCTTAACAGGTAATACATTCAGTAAACATTCTTTTCAATCAATAACATTAATTCCTCCAAAGATAGCTAAAGATCCTTTTTTATTGCCTCTGAGGCAGTTGTATAAAAGGCACTGCAGCTTTATTTTTACTAGGCTAGTAACACTTGGAATAAAGTATTCCTTTCTAATAGCTGAAGGCTTCAGGAAAATTAATAGCTTTACAAAATGTTGAGAGTTTTCTTGAAGCACGATTCCAGCTGCAAAGCCCAGGTATCCTTAAAACCGAAGTATAATGGGTTATTTTGTAACGAGACTAATATGTTACCCTTACTCTGAACAACTCTGTAGTTGTCTAAGACAAGCTAAATAGTTTGTTGAAGATAGGATACAGAAGAGGTCAGAGGAAACTTTCACTGCACTGAATCTGGAAGAGAGTCCTGAGTCAAGAACTCTTCCATAAAAGAACGCATCCACAGGATAGCAGTCCTACAATGATGGTGAAAGTGTCTCAAATACTTGAAAATATCTTGGTGTAAAAAACTATTTTTTGTAACTTTTTCTTAGTAGCTGAGGTCAACTGCATTTGCAACTGGTTTTGGATAATTCATATATGATAACTTCCTCTTCCATGTTACTTGCCTGAACACAGTACAAAAAAACCTAGCAGGAACAATTAAACGTAACTTTTCAATTTAACTTAGTTTAAGACAAGAATTCAACTCAGTTTTAGACAGCTAAAAGATTAAAGACAGGGTCCAATTAATAAATAAGCAACAAAGAACAAAGAACACAGAATTTAGCAATTCAGTAATTTCTAATAATTAATACTACTTATGTGAGTTGGCAATAATAGAGGTATTCACAACGGTAATAAAGACCTCTCTTTTTTCATATTTTGAAACAAACCTTTTATAGCATTAGTAATTATATTTCATTTAGTACTAAACATAGGTATGCATGGCAGTATCTGGATATATGATGTAAACCTTCCAAATTAATTGAATGAGGAATTGGAAGACAAATGTGTGTTTGAATGAGACCAGAAATAGAAATTTCTCTTTTTTTGGTAACAACTCTAGTTGTTTAGACATAAAGGTCACATGATCCTAGGAAAGAAATAAGGTGTTAAGAACATTTAGAGAACATACAAGAAATTTAAGAATTGTGTTCGATAAAGCACTCCATAAAGTTTGCAGGACCTTTAAGAACATCCTTTCTAGCTCTTCAATAGTTTTTGCAATGAGCCATGATACAGAGGATTCTTGACAAAGCAAATCATTACTACTACACATCTATGACCAAACTGCAAAGAATATAAAGTAACTTTTAGTAGTACATGGAAAATTCAGTGGTTTACCAGCATTTATTCAACTTCAGGGCAACTTGAGATCTTGACTTAAACTTTTCTACCTCATTTGCAAACAGTAGGCTTCGACTGATTCTCAGCCTGAAGACTTACGTTCTTCAAAGATCTTGTGTTTTGACACATCATTTAACTGAGATTACTTCCTAGAAGAAGTACTGCTGTTCCAGTCCATCCAGATGCTGGTTTTTCCTGTTGAAGATTTATCAGATGATTTAAAATAATGTCTACCGAAACATTCTTTTAACTATGCAAAATTCATGGAGTTGAAAACAATTTCTTGCATGATCTAGTGCCAGATATTTTAATTCTGCAGGACACTCGCATCACATTTTCTATTGTTCTTTTCAGTCTGTTTTTATTCTTTTAGGATCATGTATTTTTATATCATATTTAGGAAGCCTGCCTTTATGTATCCAAAAGGAGACCATATCTGTTCATAAAATAATTTCTGTGCTATGGACAGATGGAAACTTGCCATGAAATGAGGATCCTGACATGATTCAACAAGGGACTCAACATTCTCTGAACTTGCCAGCATGAAGGGATTTTGAAACTGTTTCCACTACAAGCTGTCCCTCTGATACACTAGGATTTTTTCATCATGAGAAAAAGGGGCATAAGAGAACTTTGTGGGTTTTCTGCGCAAGTTTTTTTGTACCACCCCCTTGACAGAAGAACAGTATTGGGAAACACAGGAATGCCAGAAAATGTTACACTTTATTAACTTTGTGAAAGCGTTTTTGGTCATGAAAACTGAGAGGTATTAGCAAGGTGTGCCCTGGATGGACCACAGAACTATTCACACAGGAACAGTCACTGTTTATGGATCCAGCTTTTTTGAAACTCTTACACATCGAGTTTTACTGATTGTCTTGGAAACATATTCTAGTCCTGGCCAAACCCGGGGGAAATGCAAAGCAGAAGCTGTATATTTCATCATGAGATTTATTTTTTTTTTTCCCTGCTCTGCTCTCGGCTCCTGTGTCATCTGGTTCGATCAGACTCACTACCTTTCTGAGGAGCCCATGTACTATTAGCTATTAGTGGATTCCCAAGGCTGTTGCTTAGATGAGTTCAGCAAAGTGGTTCAGCTCAATTTCAGCGAGGAAACAGTTAAAGAGCTCAGTGTTCCCCTGTGCCCGGGAGGCAGCCTTTGTGTTTAACATTGGCAGGGTCTCAGTTTGGGCTGGAGGTTTGTTTTAATTGGGGGAGGGGGCAGAAAAGAGAGGACGCTCCGACTTCTTCAGTCTGCCTTCCTTCTTTTACTGATCTAGCGGAGGTGGAGATTTTCAATCCCACCCAGTCAGACGCAGGCAGGAGGATCCGGTAAGACTATCCCAGGAAAAGCCACTCGGAGGAAATTCTCAGCGGCGGCAGCAGCAGCGGCGGCAGCAGCCCCAGCATGAGCGGGAGCCCCAGCCCGGCGGGGGTGAGTGTGTGCCGGGGCCGGGAGGGAGCCGCTGCCCGACCCTGGGGACAGCCCGGCACCGAGCATCGGGACACTTTGAACGCTTCTCGATAAGGCTCCAGATAACGATTAGGTGGCGATGGCGCACCTCTATGTGCGTGTGAGTGTGTGTGTGAGAGGGAGAGAGGCAGAGAAAGAACGAAAGCCAGGCACAAGGCAGCTTGGGATAACTGTTATTAAATAAAGTTGCACAATTTACAGATCTTGTCAGATGCTCTATGTAGGCTCCAGGGGAGGTGGTACTGATTTACCAAGTGCTTGTTAGAATCGATCTTTTGATAATGGTACAAGCAGGGAATGTTTTCTGTGTTAAGAGGAAGAAACACAAGGCAAGGATCCCAGCAGCAGAGAGCTCTCCCTGTCTCTGCTGGAATGGGAGACAACCAAGAGAAATTCGTCCTGGCGGCGGTAGTTCTTTCAGTGCTTTCCTGCCCTGGTTAAGTTTATTAGCTCCTGTTTACACCTCAGCTGCCTTTTGGCCAGCTTAATCACTGTTAAGGTTTTGGCTCGTCCTTATACACTTTGAACGATTTCATTTCCAATAGCAGGGTCTCTTCTGGTAAATCTCGGCATGGGAATTTTTCTGGCTTGACACCCCAGGCAAGTTAGGAGTTTTGTTCTCTGCCCCTGCGGTGCTGCAGGAGCACAGGCACAGCACACGCGTGTGCCCTCCGGTCACACAACAACCTCTCACACACTCCAGGTGTTCAGATTATACGTGAAGGAGAACATTAGATGACGTTATTACAAAAAAAGTTATTACAGATGCTAGTACGTTACTTATATGAGATGGTTTGCATGTTACATTCTGTAAGAATATAATCACTTTGAAAATACGCACAGAGGAATGAAGGACTGTCAGGAATCCATAAGAAAATTTCCTTTGAAATGATGATATTACACATTTTCTAGTCTTGCTTCTTATGGAATAGTTTCTTCCGGGAGAGGGAAGAGATGGTAATTGGCGATTTTGTTCCTAGCTTTGCATGCTGGCGGCATGATTGCTGTGATACCACCACATTCATATGATATACATATCAAATTTTCACAGGAAAAGGTCATTAAATAAAGAGGATCCTAATAAAACCACTAAAGCATAGGGCTGTGGGTTCTGGGTTCTGTTCATAGCTGTATCACATTTACTTGGGCAAGTATGAACTTAGGGAAGTCATTTAAATCATTAGTGATTCAGTTTTTCCATTTGTAAATTGGGGAACCATAGTCACAGTAAACTATAAAGTGCTTTATGAATACTTGCCTGAAAAGAGTCACAGTCAAATATGTCTCTTTCTGATATGATTTAGAAACCTGAAGTGAAAGCATTTACATCATGCAAACTGTTTCCAACTGCCCTGAGATCCCGTCGTAACCGGCACTGAATAAGGATTTAGTATTTAGTATATTCCACTTTAAAATCCAGTGCATAGGAACTGACAGTCGGTCAGATCCTCCTCTCAAATACACCAGTATAAAAGACAGTAAACGTGGATCCTTGCTCTGAGGGATGGGCACTCTACACACCGGACAGGACTGCTCAGGTTAACGTTGTGTTTGCTGCTATATGTAGGTACATACACACTTCTACAGACCACACACAACGGAACAGGGCAATAGTAGTAAATATTTATACTGTGGCTCCTATCAGTAAATTGTCTCCCACATTCTTTCTCTGGTAAATTTCTTGCCATAAACTCTGAATTAATAGCCCCATAGGGAATGAAATTAGGATTCATTTATTTAGAAGATCCTCCTAAATCCTTCATGTTAGTCCCTAGAAATCAGAAAGTTATAAATATTTTACTTTCCCCTCTTTTTTTGGCAACACTGAAGCACTTCATCCTGTTTTGCAGTTATGAGCCACGTAAAAAAAAAATAAATCTTTAGCATAAATTAAACTGAGGCTTCAAGGAAATGGACTTGAGTGGCCTCCTTGGTTTCACTGTAGGGTCTATACCCCCTGTGGCAGGGAGCCAGCTCTGGTGGTTACACATAGGCAGGCATACTTACTGGGACAGAATGCTACATCCTTTCCTATCTTGGAATTGTTGCTTTGAATACTAAGCCAACTATTTTTTATCTTTAAAAGAACTTAACTTTTTATAATTAACTTCTGAACACGAGTTGCAATGACATTCAGTAAGCAAATGACACATAAAGTTCAAAGGGATTTTCCTGGTCCGAGGTCTACCCTGAGACTATACAATTCCTCCTAATGTTTAGGGACTTTGGATCTGGTCCCAATTTTGATTTGAAATCCAGGTAATTATAAAATCAGAGAAAAATAATATAAAGTCTCATTGTTGCAATATATCAAAATTACTCAGAAAATTAACAAATTTACTACCTTTAATTATTAGTGCAGTGCTGCTGCCTTACTTTTTAAAAGAAAATATAGTAACTTTTCATTTAATCTAAAATATCATTCAGCAGTCTCCGAGGCCTCTCTTTGCTGGTACACTTTTCTTGCAAGACTGTATTTTACAAAAGTACTTCATCTACCATATTTTTTCCATTCATATACAAATTCTGTCCCAAACTTTTGCCAGATCTCATCTGTATAAGATATAAGTTACTTATGGATTTTTTTGTGTTTGTATTTTGTCAGACAGTAAATGGGGGTAATCTAGATTTCACAGTAGCACATATAAGCAGGTGTTTATATGTATGTGCTGTAGAGACTGTACATTCAAATACCCTTCCTAAGTGAGAAACAGGGTGTGTTGTCTACCTGTTGTATTGATTCTGTGGTCCTTTCTTCTTTTTTGCTTTTGTTCATTGTTTTTCTGTGCAGGTGAAGAAGTGAGAATTATCTCACTGAAATACTGAAAAAAAAAAACCCCATCCCACTGAATTTGCTCTTTCGGGACTTCAGGATGGAAGCCTTGTGTTTAAGAGTTTCCTTGCTGCTGCTGGTTCCAGGATTTGTCCTCAGTGACAGCTCTGACAGATACGCTGCCAATCGGAGTGACTTGGGAAACTACCTTTCCACTTTCTCAGGGATCGAATCCAGCATACTGCTCACCACCAGACAGCCCCTGGTGTCCAACCAAACTGTCAAATGCTCCCAGCAGACTAAGATTGCTGAAACTTTCAAATACATTAACACGGTGGTATCTTGTGCTATTTTCATCGTTGGAATGGTTGGGAATGCAACTCTGCTGAGGATCATTTACCAGAACAAGTGTATGAGGAATGGCCCCAATGCACTGATAGCCAGTCTGGCACTAGGAGACCTTATCTATATCGTCATTGATATTCCTATCATTGTGTACAAGGTAGGATGCAACAACAATACATTCTAATTGCAATTTCCTTACAAGTACACTGTCTGTTCTCTGTGGTTACTCCTTTGTCTAAGGAATGCTCTTTTGTCAATGAACAGTCCACCTAAATACAACTCCTTTTTGTTCTACAACAAAAACCTTGCTCTCAGGTCTCACTTCCATAAAGAAAAAGTGTATCTCCTTTTAAAGATGATGTAGCTCTTAACTCTGAACCAAAGCACAGCCTTGGGCTTTTCACAGGAACTCTTCATTTATTATAGCTACTATAGCTAGCAAAAGAATTTATGAGGGAAGACATTTTATAAACTGTTCTCCTCCTTGATGGACACACAGCATTGGACTAGTTGCTATTTTTGGAATATCCTTATTTTATATTTTTACAGAAAATACTCTGTGATCTGTAGGCTTCATGTTATGACTTTGCAGAGAGAGATTATGTCAGTTAAGCTCAGCAATAAGGTTTTAATTTAATATTCATTAATAGCAGATTCTCAAAATTATTTCAGAGTTAGCAAAATCAATTATATCACAGAACATTTTTGAAGTATTAAATTTCACCTGGATTTGTTAAAGTGTAAAAAGTATCCCCAGCAATTCTTTAATCTGGTATTAAGTTATCCTGTCCAGTTTTTTTTAATTTTCCATTTTAATTAAACAAAGCCATAAAGCAGTGCCTTTCCTGATGCCATATATGTTTACTTATGTAACTTGCATGACCCCAGAACAGGCTTGAATGAACAAAACTGAATCCTCTTTTAATATATCTTGCTGATACTCATAGAATTATAGAATCATAGAATTAATATGATATTAACTTATCTTGGAAAATTGTCAAAGAATTCTGTAAGCTTCTGTCTGGACCTTTGTGGATTGTACACAGGTGCATAGCTGATAGAATATTACAATTTTTCTTTCATTTCTCAGTAAAAACTTAAGGTGTTTCTGTTAGTAAACAAAACACTAACATAATGAAAAAACCCATTCCTCACAATTTTGGCCGTTAAAGATTTTAGAGACTTAGCTTTTATTTACATGTGTTTTAAACAAGCCATTTTAATGCATAACCTTAAAATAAATAGTGTCCTGTAGTTTCAAATTGGATTTTAAAATTAAATAAACAGTTAATCGAAAAGAGTTCTTTTGTATCTAGATAACTATAGACATCATAACTATTGATGTGCATTATAACATAGGTATTGACAGGACAAGATCATAAAAATTTGAATTCATTACTGGATTAAAAATACGTGAATGTGCATACACTACATTTGTACCAAGGCATATTACACACTGTAAAATGCAGTATCTGTCTCTGATCCTCCAGTAGTATAAATTACACATAGGTTTTTTAACTTTATCTGGTTTTAATATAATATCAATTTGAAGCTAGGATAAAGACTGCTAATAATAATGCACGTGATTTCATGTAAGTTCTAGTTTCCACTTTTCAATATTCCACCTGGAAAATAAAATAATCAAATTGTTGACAAGATAGCAGACATATGTAGAGTATTTTGGATTAACAAGCTGATGAGAAAGATTAGCCTGATTTGAGATTCACCTGTCGTCTGTAGCTGTGTGGATGCCTAAGGGGACATGGCACTGGGGTTCTGCATGTGTTCATTATTCTTGGTGAACTGGACTTTTGTCCTGGACTGCATCTCCCATCATGCATTACAGTTTCCTCACTGGTAAATTATCCTGATGTCTTTATGGATAATTGCTAAGGCAGTGTTCTTACTTCTTACTGTATTTCTGATAAGAAATTTTAAAGAAAAACGGCATGTGTATTTTTCAGAGCTGAGTTTGGGAAAGAACAGGTACTTTTATTAACAATTTTAACCTTTCAAGAACTCTGCTGCTTTTTTACAAAGAGGAATGGAAATCTGGAATTAATTTTGCCTTTCAGAATTGCCTTTTGATGGTGTTCTGAAACATCTTCTAGTTAAAAGTAACAATATTTTTTACACTCCCTTTCTTACTTTACAATACATTTTTTTCTATTAATTTTCTGACACTTCTTTGCTATTCTATAGGTGTGTTTGCCTTGCTCTATCTTGTATGATAAGCTCAACTGTGCTCCCAGATGAAACTATCTTAGACTATATGAAAAATTATTTCTGTACTGCAGAGAAGTGTTTGATAAATAAAGGACTCGAATTAAACTGCAGCCCCTTGACATCAATGTATGTCAATTCCCACATGCAAGAAGGCAGAATTTAAATCGCATTTACAAGCATTCCAGCTTTTAGTAATATTTTGAATGCTTGAACCCCCAAAATAAATTACTTAAAAATTGCCATATACAATCATCTTGTGTAAGGTTAGCTGCCTGTATTCTCATACAGGGAAGCATTTATAGCATTTATAAGGGAGTTCTAGTATTTCTGATAAGAAATTCTGTTATTATTTATAGTCCATTTTTCATATAAACAATTCAGTAATATGTCTGCTTACATTAGGAGTTGATTTTACATTTTGTTAAATAGCACTCCTGTTTGTATCACTAGGGATCCTAAAATCTGTCACACCATTTAGGTCCTCTTGTTCAGTGACAGTTTGAAGGGTGACCACTGGAAATATCGCAATTTTAAAGTGGTCTTTTAAGTTTTTTAAGGAAAAAAAATACAGCAGTTTTATCTTTGTTTTAAAGTTTAAAGTATTTTATACACTTGGTTCTGAACTTTATTTTAAAGATTCTTGTAGCTTCAGTCAGCCTCATGCGGAACGACGTATTAGCATCCTATATAAACAAATGGTGTCAAACAATACCTTACAGGTCAGATCTTCATTTTTAGGAGGATAAAATGGCTCTGAAGTCAGAATTACAGTAAACAAGCATTCATCTGCATATTAAAATAACCAATAGTACAGTATTAAGATGGTCCTATCTTATAGAACAAAATATGCAATACTATGTAATTATAATGTAATGCCAGAAATAGGTATAATTATTTTCCTGAAACATAAGGTAGAGTTAACTATTTTGAAACTACTTCCAAAAGAGAAGTAGGTAATGTTACTGATGTTCAAATCCATTTTACAAATCCTTAGAAAGAAGTGGCTATAAGATTATAGTAACTGAAAATGTAAGTTCCCGGGAGAATTGTGTCCATCATTCTGTTATGCGTTTATACTATTAACAGAGATGTGATGCTGGGGAAAAAAAAAAAAAGATGTAATTTATGTCAGCTAACGATACAGTCACAGGCATTTGACATTTTTATTCTTTCTTCACAGTACAGTAGGTCCAAAAATTCCCCCTTACTTTCTCCAATTACTGTAATTGTATAGTGAATTTCCCTTAGCAATTTGTTAAATGGATTGAGATGTGAGTAATATTCATAAGCCTCCTTTGAAGATATTCTGGATGTATTAAAGCCCCATTACACTTAATTACCACTAGTATATCCACTTGTAGTATCAAATCAATATTAAAAATCGTAACAAATTGAGTTTTACAGGAAGGGTGCCAGTTATAAATCCAGCTTTAACAGACCAAACTAAGACAATTTCATTTTCAATCACATGTTTATACAACCTGGACCCAAACAGTTTCCTTTTTACCCAAAACAAACCCATTTCAGACATTCAAAACGCCAAAGCCTAAAGCCTCCAAATCAGTAAGAATTACTTCCTTGCAGTGAAAAAGAAGATTGGGAAATAGAATTTTTATGTTTTATGCTGCTGTAGAGTGGGATTAAGGCACTGAAGAAAAGACGGGTTTCATATCTCCTTTATCATACCTCCTTTTTTTCATACCACCTTATCAGGTGGCGTAGCACATAGCCGAAATGTGCTACATCACCTGCACTACTTATCACAGCCATATGTCTTTGTAGCAAATAAGCTAAGTTTGGATGCAATGTATAATAATTTCTTTAGAAGACTGCCTTCCATACAGAAACTAGACAATTTTCTAAGGCTATACATAGGCAGCAGCAGAATAACCATAGCACTACTATTGCCCTGGCTGCGCTAAAGCTCTGGAAAGCCCTTATGACTGCTGCTGCTGCTGTCACTAGCTAACATTTAGCAGAGCAACAGCAAGAACAACTTGCTTGCTCCACAGAAAAACCTGTCCATAGCTCTTTCATAGAATCATAGAATTTTCAAGATTGGAAGGGACCTTTCAGATCATCTAGTCCAACTATCAACCTAACACTGACAAAAACCATCACTAAACCATGTCGCTGAGCACCACGTCTACCCATCTTTTAAATACCTCCAGGGATGATGATTCTACCACTTCCCAATTTTTCCTAATATCCAGTCTACACCTTCCCTGGCACAACTTGAGGCTGTTTCCTCTCGTCCTATCGCTTGTTACTCGGGAGAAGACACTGACCCCCACCTCTTCTACAACCTCCTTTCAGGTCTCCCCTCAGGCTCCTTTTCTCCAGGCTAAGCAATCCCAGCTTCCTCAGCCGCTCTTCATAAGACTTTCCAGGAGCTCAGCCTTCCTGAGCTCCAGGACTTAGAAACACTCTAGGCCAAGGCTCTCACTTTTAGAATGGCAAAGTTCAGTTCTAATATGTTATTGGGAAGTCCTGAGCTTTCTCTGCTTCCACTTCTATGCAATTTAGAGAAAAATGTTTAAATCAGTTCTATTTATTTCAAAGTGACCTACATAGGGTTGACATAAATTATATTGTCTTACATCTTAATATGCTTAACTCCTTAAACCATTCGTTTATAAAGAAGTTGATTAAGCAAATTAGCCAGCTTCTAACCTGTTTCTTTAAATGCAAATATAAACTTTTCCTAAAAATTTTCCTAATTATTTTACTGATATAAAGTGAAAGAAAACAAGAAGAGTGTCCACTGCTCAAACAGCTCAAGAAGATGATGTTTTCTTTAATGAACTAAGCTTTTTTGTTAGTAAATTGGTATTCATGCTTACCTCAATTGTGCCACCATCTAAATCGGAGTAGTCCACCTAGCACGTTATGAGTCTAAATAGAAAAGGTAGCTGGCAGTACGCAAACATCTTCAGCCATTTTGTCTTCAGTAAAGGAAGACTCAGCTGAGGCATTTCTAGCCATGGGCATTTTTCAACATCAGAGCAAATGCGTAAGTGCCAATTCCTTCTTAATCACAAATTACTTGGCATATCTGATTACCTTTGCTGACAGAATTATGTTACACATAAGCAGGGATAATTAAACACTTTCAGACTGATCCCGTAGGCTAATATAACAAGTGATATCCACAGCAGTTATACTTTTGTCCCAAAGGACTACAAGGCCAAGCCCAGAGCACACATAAAGTTAAGTGTACTTAGAAAAGAAACCCCCCTTTAAAAGCAAAATTTGTCCCATGTGCAGCATATATTTCTCAACAAATTACTAACACTAGTAGGAAATTCTGAGGCCACCAGTTTAACAACTGCATATTGGCTTTCACTGAAGCTTATCATTGATTCCAAGAAGCAACACATTTGAAGTCCAGTGTGATGCAGAAATTCATATAACTTGTTCAGAACATGACCTATTATTTGGGTGTATGACTCCATGTAGTGCTCCTACATAAAAAAAATCTAGAGGTAGCATGGGAATTGATTGCTGAATCCTGAAGGCAGAAGTTACGCAAAATGGAACAGGGAAGGGAAGTCCATCAGGAATCTGTTCTCTCCATTTACCAACTACAGCTTCCTAGCAGAAAGTGTTTAATATGCATAATGAGGTAGGAGTTAAGGAAGAGGTTTTATATTCTTGTTCTTAGTTAAAGATCCAGTCTGCATTTAACTAATGGCTGTACTTTGGGGAGGTGGGATATATGTTCCCCTCAATGCACAGGCACCTCCTCCCTCATCTTTGGTTTCACATCTCATGCCTGCCTTGCTTTCTGTGGATTTGTAGTACTGTGCAGTGCCTAGAGACTCTAAGTTTAACAGAATATTTTAGTGTGTTTGCTCTCTTTATTTTTCAATCAGCTGAACTCCACAGATAACAAGGAATTGTTTTGATTGTGCATATCCAGGGTTTACCAGTTCTGCAGTAATTTCTTAGCAATCCTGTCACTCTCTTTAGCAACACACAAAAGACAACACAGCTGGAAGAATAACAAAAGCAATATTTTGCCCAGGGATTGAAAAAAGTCTTTTGAACAAATCACATAAGTACACCTTGCAGCTTATTGCCCTGAAGAAGAGCAGTACAGCTTGAGAAATAGTCTACCTAAAAGGATGGGAAGTTAGCCAACACCACAGAACAACAAAAAAGAAACTAATCCTACTTTGTAAACAGCAAAAATACCACAGGGGAGATGTCTAGAGTTGTTAGGAATGCTTTACCACTAAGTAGATTTTTGTAATAAATATAAACATTTTAACAAGACTGTAAAACTTAGAATTTATTTTTTTTACCAGTTAGTTGAGACAATGTTCTGCTTCAAAAAGAGGGCGTTTTTCTTCTTACCTTTCAGGATCTCTTGAAGTATAATCTATTTTCTCTTGTGCAAAAACTATACATTCCCTTCCATAGCTGCCTAAGCAGGAGAAATAGACTGTAGGCATTCATGAAATGGCATGAGACCATCTGCTACCTCCACTTTACTCAGCTGAGCAAAGACAAACAAAATAGCAAAAAAAGCTGTGGTATGGCAAACCAGAGGAAAAAATGTCTTTGATGGTTCTCATGCATCCCCACATAACCTTTCTTCCTTCCAGAAAAAAACACAGTCAGTCTTTTATCCACCCGAAGTAGCAAAATTAGGAATGTATTTCCTGCAAATTACAGTTGAAGAGATGCAGAGTGCCTTCTCTACCATGGCAGTATCATGAATAAGTATAAGGAAAAAAGCAAGTGATACCGAAGTCAGCAGAAGCCCAAACTGTGATATAACCATGATTTACTCAATATTGGGCTTGTGCCCTGCATTATAAATGTTAGCCTTGTTCTTTGCTTTCCTCTACTCACTGTCCTTCCCAAAGTTGAGGCTTTTCACTCCAACAGTCGGAAGGGAAAGAATACCTGGAGACAGGCTGCGTTCTATCTCCTTCACCCTTACAGCTCTCCATCTTTCCAGCAAAGTGGCAGAAAACAGCTGAGTTATATATGTGGGATGAGCAACAGTCTGTGGGTCCCAAGCAAGAAACAGATGAGGGATGTCCTGCAATGCAATTCTGTCTTGGATGTACACATCGGAGGAAGCAGAGAAAGGCTTGAGTTGGCCTCAAGAGAGAGAAAGGCACTTCAACATGCAGTGAATTCTTGTCCTATGAAGTTTCATGGGGACAGAAGGGTCCCAGTTGAGTCACTGAATCAAAATACCACAATCAAAACACCACAAACAGGAGACTCAATACACCCTTCTTCCTAATTAACCAGTCTTACAGCTCAGAGACAGGAGGAACGCTTCAGTCAGAACCATCATCTTTTGTCACGTAATGCAGCCAGCTCACTGGTCTAGACCTTGGACACTTCTGTGTTCAGTCAGATTTCACCTGGATTCCAGGTATCATATTTGGCTCATGCCTTGAAGCACACAAGGGCATGCACAATTGCAGAACACAATGTAAGACAGAGCTTTACTAGGACAGCGTAATGTCTCCTAGAGGAAACTAGCCTTTAAAAAATAAATTATAAAACCCCACCAAATCTGCTGATTTAACAAAACCAGAGGAATTTCTCTTGTCTTTCATTCTGGGCTATGTTGCAAGAAAAGGAAATCACCCCAGAATACACTGGTTTTGTAACTCTTACTCACAGTTAGAAGATGCTGGTCACTTATACAAGTAGACAATACCTACACACACAGAAATCTGGTTTGGTCTGTTTCTCCGTTACTGCACAAGTGTAACAGAAGTCATGAAACGAAGAAGGTATTTCTATTTGTCCTGCTGAAGATAGAGCAGAAACCCTGACTACCATGGTTGTTGCCAGAGTTGTTGCATCAGTATAACTGAACACTTAAATGCCATGAAACTCAGGAGAGTACCCTCATGAGGGTGGCATGAGGGACAAGCACTATGTGTATGAAACACAGTCCAGTTTCTGGGAAACAGATCTGTCCACAACAATGGTCCCAAGATGATATAGGAAGAGAAAGGCTCTGGAGCACTAGGCTGAGATCAAAGTAGGAAAGAGCGGGTATGAAATCTTTGCTTTCCTCCTCAATGCCACGTGGCAGAGTGAGGGGACCTCCTGATATGTAGTTGTTTACCGAAGCAGTTTTTAGAGAGCAGCTTAGAGGCGGTTCATATCCAGCACCTAACCTAGTCCGTCTATTTTGGGCTGAGCTCCAGGGTCATCATTTGCCTGTAAACACACAGTATCAGCCCAGTATTAGATAAACACTGTGGATGCACATGAGCATGTACTGGTGAATACTCATGTGGTTGGATTATAACATTCTCTCTTTTAGACTATATATAAATTGCTTGGGATGCACAGTGGGACTTTATCTATGTTTTGTACATCAGCTAGCATACTAATGGGAGTTAGAAAATAGCAACAGCAGTAGAATAAAATCAACTGAGTGACATTTAAAAATCATTGCGAAGGAATGTTCTCAGCGCTGCTGTCTTGTTTGTTTCTAGCTGCAGTGTCAGGGCAAAGAGGCCATATAAAGCAGCAGAGAAAGGGGGATGCTCAAGGAAGCTGTGGCTGTCTGGTCACTTTGCTGAGATTTTTTAAGACCAACAGCAGAACCTTGAAATCTTGGTTTCTGATTTCAGTGTAAAAATATGCTGTTGACTACACTCTTTTCTCACTCAGGAATTGCACCACAGTTGAACTGTATGAAATACTCCTAAGTTGCAAACTGCACATGGAGAAAAGTGCATTTCCTTTGCCGTATGTCTTCTTTTGAAATCTCAGAGATTTTGTGGGTGGGTTTGCAAAAGCACAATCCATTTGACCAACTCATGGAGAACTGGGTTACAAGTTGGGATAATCAGTCTGATTCCTCCTATCTTTGTGCCTTGAGAGAAACTGTAATGTACTATATTTTTATACTCATTTTGTTTGGATATTAAAGCATGCAAAACCACTAGGAGAGCAGAACCCGAATTCTCAGTCCTTATATTGTATGTAAGTAAATCAAGACTAATTCAATTAAATTCCTGGGCCCAGTTTTTTTTAATACAAAATAAATGCGTTCTTTCCCTCTGAAGTTTCTGTACCCTACTAGGGCAGAACACAGGGCAATGGACTTGTTTTGATGTAAAATTAGTAAAACCAAAGACAGGATCAGATTTGCCAACTAAAAATATCTACAGAAGAAAAAACTGGCACCTGATCCAAGGGGAAGTAATGAATGCATAGCTGATGAGGAATGATAATGGAGTATACCCATGGAAATGATTGCAAAGTTAATCTAAAAAATCAAATAATTCTGATCCCGGTGATTTTGATTAAGATCAACTTGAAAAGAATGTCTAATGATTTGATACTGATGTTACTTCAATTAGTGGAAAAGTGTAAGAAACAAAAGGAATAAAATACTTTTAATCTTAAAAAAGGAGAGCTTCCTGGGGTGTGAGGAAGATGTGTACATGCTGGAACCACGATAAAGCATCTCTGTGAGGAGTAATGAGTTAGTGAACCTTTTTCAAGTACAACACTTTTCTTTTTGAAGCTAATATTTGCCTTGTAGTAACACAGTTTCACAGTCACTACAAAGTGCTTCATTTCTATTGCTGGGTATGCGCTACAGCCACAGTGCACAGAAATGAATAGGTGGCTATCTTTCAGATGCCTTTTAAAGTGTGATCTGCAATGATAAATCAGTTTTGGGGCTCTGATTGGCACAGAGGATTGACAAAAGTCTGCTAGGGCCTCTTTTCCCTGGCAGTGCCATTTATAATTTAGCCTTCACTCAGTGGTGTCTGAAAACTATTCAGATTTTACCCAAACCCAGACAAGAGTTTGGAGCTGAAATTCCACATGACTACAACTGGCTGGAGAATTACCGTGGATTCAGATTACCCCTTCTTTTTCCAACATTTTTTCTGCACCCCTGACATAAACTAAAGCCTCATGCAAGAGTTGTAGGCAAAAGGCAAAAATATGCCCTGCAAAGATTTGCTACTATATTGCAAATCTATCTAGAAAATAATTCTGCCAGAGATTTCAATGTATTTCATTCGGTATATAAGTACAGATAAAATCAGAGGAATAATCAACAGCTTGCAGGTATAATCTCATTACCTTTTTTACTGAAGGTACTGAGAATAGTTAAATCACCAATACAGGTGATCCATTCCCCAGCCTTCTGGCGCAAGGGGGACTGGCTTTCATCAAATATGATTGTCCTAAACTGGAATACCTTTGCAAAGGTGCTCGCATTTTCTCTGCTGTGGTCTTGATGGTAAATAGCAAACATAACAACTTTTATATGATATTCTAACACTCTCAAAAACTAGGGAATAGACAAACTTGGATTGATCCTATAGGTTACGTTGAAAAATCTCATGTTAATACTCAGCAGAAGAGAAAAAAATAATCCAGTAAAAAATATAATGCCTAAAAGATAACTCTATTCCTATTTAATAAGCAGTCATACACATAGGTTTGTTTCACAGTATTAACAACCAGTTGGCTGAAAGCTATGAGTTGCTAAAATCTATCTTGAAATACAAGTAATCAAATGACAATATGAACATGGTCCTAGAAAGACACAGGCAGTATGTAGTACATAGCTGCTTCCAGTTTTTTTGAGGTATTACTTGGGGGGAAAAAAGCACAAGTAATTCAGCATTGTGATAAATGGCTATAAAAAAAAGGGGGATGTACACAAGCCAGATCAGGACTGGTGAAGAGAAGATGAATTCTTACAAGTCTGACATTCAGTGATAACCATCCTGTACTCTACAGCAAAGTGCTCTGAAAAACTCATGCCATGAAACTTAACTGAGGCAAAGGCAGATGTGAATTTTAATTCCCCATAGTTAACATTTATATTGTTAAAGGTAGTGATTACTAGTATGTTTCAATGTAACAGTAGTTAAGATAGAAATAAAATGTTTACTTTGAATACTACAGTTCTCAGCCAAAACCAAAAATTGTTTTTCTAATCCTACAGACAGAATCCACCCACTTTTACTAGATGAGCGTGTTCCAGAGCCTAAGCTTTTACTGAAAAAAAGAATTCTAGTCCTTGTGGGTGCAAAGATAACTCTCAAAATGTGAACTGAGTATAAGCAAAGAAGTCTGCCCAAGTATGAAGATGGCCTGGCAGAACAGGTCTGCAAGAAAATAAACTCTGAAAACAACAACTCAAATTTCTATCGATTAATTATATTCCAAACGGTAGAATCTTTGTTCAGTTTTAACTGTAAATGTTAAAAATATATTATTCATAGGTTGTGCTTATCATTGAAAGAACACAACTAATTTTTGCATGCAGAATGCAAAGGCATCAGTCTTTGCACGTTTGTGCAGATGAAAGTATGCTTCCTTGTTCCCTGTTTTCCATTTTGCACTCTTTCCCAGGAACTGCTAGACTGTGGCACATCATACATCACGTATATATTGGAAATGCTTGTTCTGCCACCAGTTTATCTTCATCTCATGCACTCGATAATCAAAGTGTTGTGAAGTTTAAATCTATTTTAGTTCCATAAAACTGCTCCAGGTCTGGATCTATCTTCAAAAATTCAGCAAAATTAGCTTTCAGAAGCATGGGTTAGCTTATAATTGTTACTCCATGGTGTATCATTTGCTGTCTTCCTCTGAACCAAATAAAATATCTCCAAATTTAGATGGTACCATCAAAATATTCTGTGTTCTAGACTTTGTTCAGTAAGGCTTAATATAAAACCAATGATTGCACGGTAGTAATAATTATCTAATTATCCAGTAAGAGAATTATTATTACTGCCTTTACAAATGTGCCCTTGTTTAATATAGGGGATAGAAGATCCACTGGGATGTTGACAAAGTTACATATCTGACTTAAGCACTTGATATTTTAATTTCAAATGTAATGCTTTCTATTATACAACCACTTTAACAGAAGCTGATAAAAGTATAAGAACTGCTGGGCTATATCACACAACAAACTCATCTTCTTATTCACTGTCCTACCCCTGACAAAGGCTCAGCAGCAGAGTCTTAGGGAAGAAGATTAAAAAACACAGTAGTGCAAGGGTGATGTTTAGTCTTCTGGTGAGAAAGTTTAGTGACTTCATTTTTCAAAAGAACTATTCATGGTGACTGTAAGATCCCTTTCTTGAGTGGATTCAATTAAGTTAGAGCTCACTACTTCATATGGACTTCACAATTTTTCACTTATTACATTTATTATCTAAATAAATGAATGTAATCTGCCATTGTGATGCCAGGCACCCAGTAAAGGGAGATCTTTTGTGAATCTGCTGACAGTTGCAGATTTGACTACCCTGAGTAATTTTGCATCCTGTATTATGTATGTGTACTTGTTCAAAGCCTTAACAGTTACAGCAAGAAATATTACTGTTTACATGCCAATTATTCACAACTGTTCATATAAATCAATGTATTCATATCTGTTATGTAAATGCCTCCTTAGAAATACTAATCTAAACTCATTCACATCTTTCCAAATGGATGCTTTTCTGTTGCCTTGTAGTACAGCCCACATGTACGTATGATGGTAGTCCTTTAAAACATAATATGGAACAAATTACATACACATAATATTTTCTCTGCACACTTAAGAATCTGGCAGTGAATATTGTCATGAATTACATAGTGGGACGTTTATAATGACAAGAATCTACTTGCGTGCAGCATGAGAATTTGGCTCTGAGGTATTTCATTATGAACTATGAGCTATGCTTTGACTGCTTGGTTCTGGGACATGGTAATTGCAACCATATACGACAGGGTTGAGTTATATTTTCATTATTCAGTACTGGTGGCTGAAGCACAATAATAAAAAATCTTTTAACAAAGCAAGTTACTATTACAACAGTACAAGGTCAACAACCAAGTTTGAGCTTTCACCCTCTGTGCTTCTATAGTCGCTGTTATTTTCCAGATTGACTCAGTACTAAGGGATACCCTTGAGGTATGGAGAATTCAAGGTTACAATAGCTTTGTCTAAGACAAGAAATAATTACAATTGTTATATACATGCTAAGTTACTGTTTAAATATTCTGATTATTGTTTATCTTCTCTTTAGCTCCTTGCTCAGAAGTGGCCTTTTGGAGATTCTGAATTTGGACAGTTTCTTTGCAAATTCCTTCCCTTTATACAGAAGGCATCGGTGGGAATCACAGTCCTTAACCTCTGTGCCCTTAGTGTGGACAGGTACAGCATGTTTTACTCTTTTGACAGACCCATTCTTGCCCTTGCAGTTTTCCTAAAAAGGGGAATACTCAGTATGGTCTTCTCAGCAAGCAGACTACAGTAGAGATGTAACTTCCATTCTGGTTTTTGACATCCTGGCTAAAACAAAGCACCACATCTGTGATTCAAAGTGTAATATTAAGTCATTGAACTAATTAACTTTACTTTTTTTTTTTTTTTTTTAAGATATTTAAAAGCCCTAGTAAAGCATTATCTCAATTTCCTTTACCAGACAAAAAAATTTTGGGGATTTACCTCAGTATTCAGATTTCTTTCTTTCATATGACCGAATGTTTGTTTTGTATTTGAACAGGATCATCTTAAAAATAATTTTTTTCAACTCACTGCCCATGGACTAGTGTTTATTATGATAATTTTTATAACTAATTGAGTTTTGTTGAAGAACATTATGGAAACTTGCTTTGGTAGCTTGATAGTTTGAAAATTAATGTATCTGTTAGAAGCGCTCAGGGAGACACATAAACTTTTTAATAGAACAACAGCTAAGATGCTTTTGAACATTATTATTTTATGGTTTTCTTCTTCATCCATTTAAGGCAATAGCAGATGAAGACTTCACTTCTGTCAAAGCTATTTTTATTGCTCTTGACTTTACTTGATCATGTTCTAGTCCAAAATATCCGTAATTCTGATACAGAAAATATTGATTTAAAAAAAAACATTATTTGTATTAGTACAGCGATGCAAAATTAAAAGAAACTTTGAAATTAATCTTGGTTTGGTGGTTTTACATAAAAAGGTGATGTACAAGGTTTGCAATGGATGAGTAACTTACTAGTATCCATACCTGAAATACAGTTCCTTATTATATTAGTAACTCATTAGCTGAAACCAGAAACAAAAAAATGTAACACAGGCAAGTGTTCTATTTCCATTTTTCCATCTGAGAACTATGAAAAGAATTCTGTTTATCAACCAATATCTGTCCAGCATGAAATACAATCCCATGGATTGCTCTAAGGAATAAATCATAGATCAAGCACATACGAAACAGAGAATTTGTTAGATAAGTTCTGACCAATGCAGTTTCACTAGATTTTGTCCTACTGTTACATACACTTTCATAAACTGGAAGTAACTCAGCTGAAGCTACCTTTTTATATATGTTGTGGTTTTTTTTACAAGCACTGATTTGCTAAGCCTCACAACAACCAAACGCTGCTTCCATTTAAGTATAAAGTCTTGTATGGGATCAGACTCAGACCATTTAATTTCCTCCCCCAGTTTACATGCTTTGCCAAGGACATACTCTGTATTAACTGGAGCTACTCTATGTAAATGATTGCAGAGAATGTGTTTTTTAAAGCAGATGTATACAGCCAGATTCTGATATTGGCTAACACAAAGTGAATCTAGGTTAAATCACCATAAAATCAGGATTTGAAAGCACCTTCAACAACTTAGGTTGGACACTGGAAGTGACATAGTCACATTAATACAAAATTATACATCAGCTAATGTTTGCTTTTTACTATGGAAAATGAGTAAATACAGAATTGTGTGCTGTCACAGCCGGACTGTTTCTGGTCTACAGGCGAGTTACTATTTTCTTTAAAAAGCTCCTGAAAATGATCTCATTTATAGTTATTTAGTGTGTTTTCATATGGAATAACATTCTACAAGGTAGAAAAAGATAGAGCCAATTGGTGTAATAAATTCAGAGCTCAATAGCTTTGAGAGGTGGGGATTGGTCTCTTCTCCCAAGTCACAGGAGACGGGACGAGAGGAAATGGCCTCAAGTTGCCCCAGGGGAGGTTCAGGTTGGATATTAGGAAAAATTTTTACACAGAAAGGGTTATTAAGCCTTGGAATGGGCTGCCCAGGGAAGTGGTTGAGGCACCATCCCTGGAGGTTTTCAAAAGACAGGCTGACACAGTGCTTAGAGACATGGTTTAGTGATGTGGGGGTTCTTTTGTATGGTTTTCTTTTGTTTTTTTATCAGAGTTAGGTTGATGGTTGGACTAGATGATCTTAAAGGTCCCTTCCAACCTAGATGATTCTATGATTCTATGATAATTGTTGACTCTCTGTCCCTCTTATAGACTACAGCTTTAATTTAGAACAAGACTGTTTGTTTTTCCTACAAGGGCTCCAGTCCACTCATTACTACTGCCCTTCACACAAAGCGACTTGCACTGACAGTGTATTAAGGTTTAACTGTGCATGCCCAAGGGGAACAATGACCACTCACATGTGGAGAGGGTTTTAAGAGGCTGACAGAAGACACCAAACCAGCCATTCACCCTTCAGAGGAAGCTCACACTTGTTTCAAATGACCCTCAGGCATCTTTAAACTCTAGGTCATGATGGTGAGGATAGCCTGACTCTTTTTCTAAACAGTGCCTGACTGTGACTAAGAGGAAGGATATTTCCCTTCCTGAGCTTTTACTCTTGCTTATGTCTAAGGCATAATAATTTTAATGAAGAAATGGTTGTACGAAGAGTGAAGATACAGATCTCATTTAATACATGTACACCCTCTTCTTGTCTCCTCTGTATACCAAATTGCATAGAACAGTAATCTCAGGGTAGGTACTTTCATCTAGCCCAACTTCCAGTAAGATAAGTCATGATTGTACCAATAACACAAGCTCTAAGAGCTTTATTGTATTAAGAGCTTTGCAATCAATACAATGCTGGCTATCTTTAAAATGAAGAACAGCTGTGATCTTTCACAACAGAGAAGAATAGGCCAATATCAGCAATGCTAGTGTCATTTAGGAACTATCCTGACACTAATTTTGACAGTTACTGCTTCTTAGATCCTTGATCAAAACTCTTATTGTTTCTGTATTGCTTTTCCCTCTTATATAGGGCTGATACTTGCAGAACAGAAATATGTTATGCTACTGGCCCACCTGAATAACTAATTTTTGAATGTAGTCAATATAAGACAATATAAGTCCATAAGACAGCAGGCATAGTGGACTGGTAGTCCTCAGACAAGCTATAGCCCATAATTTAATTTTCATATACTTGATTTCATTTCATACGGCCCACAATTTTTTTAAAATTCTAATTCAATACCACTATGGTAAAATTCATCCAAATTGTTCCAAAAACTAATCCGGGCCACAGCAAAAACTACAACCATGCTGCATTAGTGAGGCCAATACCAGAAGGCTAACTTGAGGTCTAAAATTATTATTTACCAAAGAATGATGAAATCACGTACAGGGCTTAGAAAAGCATCAGAAATGAACCAGTGGACTTAGAGTTCTCCATTTGTTGCTTATCAAAAATGATACTTAAGAAGCCACTTAAATATAATATCCAAGTACTGCAATACAGATGATGTATCAGATATCCATGGGGTCTTTAGCTTAGCAAAGAAAGATATAGTAAGAACTTACAGAACAATGTTTCAGCCAGACAAATTCCAAATGAAAACAATAAGGGTGATAAACTACAAGAACAAACCACCAGGACAAGGTGAAAGTGTCCTGCTTTTAACATTCTCAGATCAAGGCAGGATGTCCTTCTGAAAGAAATACTTTAAACAAGTTATAACTAGATAAGAGTGCCAAATATTTAATCGTATGTATGTATACTTCATGATGGAATGATCCCTTGTCCTTAAATACCGTGCATCTCTAAATATAAATAGCAGGAGGGATTGCAGAGTCCATGAAAAGCAAGTTGGAATAAACAGTCAAGAATGGGAGAAAAGGGAGGAGAAAAAAACAGGAGAGAGAGCAACTGAAGAGCACAATATACTAAAGTTGACAGCACGTGCACGAGCAGTAGAAAATGAAAAAGGGAGAGAGGAGCCACAATACTGAACAGAAAGAAAGGAAATTACCTAGAAAAGAACTGAATATTTTAGACAAGGTTGGAGACAAAAGGGAAACAAACAGAAAAAAGAAAATTAAGACAAAGCACACGCAGATTTTAGATTGGGAATTTAAACGTAATGCATGATGCATGTATTTTATGTCAGTTCCCTGGCAGACATCCTATATTTTCTATGTATGAGAGAAATAAACCCTGCAGTATTTTACCACTCCTAATTATGGAAGATTTGTGGTGAGACAAATACCCAAATATATTATATAACTCACAGAACACCCACTTGAAAAATTATAGTACCAGTATTTTTCAAATCACTTTTAAAGCAATGAGTAAAGAGACCAAGTAATAGCAGGTTAATATGCATTCAGCAAATTCTGATCTAATTACTGAGTTTCTTATGCTTCAGCTGAAACCATTCATAAAATTCTTCAACCAATAGTACCTTATTTGATAGTTACTTGAATTGTGAACTGAAAAAAAAATTGCTAATAAAATACATACAGGACCCAAATCCTTACTGTTCTGCATACTAATCTTCTCATGCATAAAACAGATTTAACTCAAGCAGAACAGGTACACAAAACCACGAAAGGAAGTAACTGTATTCAACCCATTTGTTGTCAATTACATAGTTACACAGGTAACACAACAAAAACTTTACATTTCTTACTTGAAAAATATATACAGTCTACAGGCCCCTGTTTGCTAAGAACATCATTCAGTCAAGGATGAGATAGTATCGTGTACCTTGTGTAGCTGATGGGACCAATGGTTAAATTGCCAGTCAACAGAGAGTAAAATTTGAATTGTTAGATTTTCAGAGTGTACAAATATTTGAGTCTTTGTGTGAAAGGTTATGTTTCTATCAATATTCCATTTAGTCATTAAAGCGAAAAGTTGGTATTTGGTAAAATAAGTAAAAGGATCACAAATTATTTAAAATTAAAATTTAATTTTATTATGAATAAATATGCATGAGAAGATATTATGCTGAATGTTACTTTCTCAATTATCTCAGTATAGTTTATTTGTTTCAATGCTCAGAATTCCAAGCTCATAGACCTCCTCTCCGCGAGTGAAGCATTGCCTCCCTCCTTTCTGATATTTTTTGAAGGATGACTTTAGAAGATGTTTTTATCTTTCATCTGCAAGTCCAAAATGTAGCTTGCTTTAGTATGTTCAAAACCTTTGTTCATACATTTCTGTTACAGTGATGTTCTGGGAACCTGTCCGTAGTACACCTGTGACTACGCTGTGTATGATATTGCTATAGATATCAAAGCAAAAGTTTCTAGTCTGTTTACTGCAAGAATGATGGCATACAAGGCTCTGATCTTCCAGCGATGTTGTGTAATAATACTTTCTGAAGAGTTTGTAAGCAGCTTACAGCCTGATCTTGCATTCATACATCTTCCTTCCTCTAACATTAAGGCTACAGGGGATTTAATTTCCAAGTTTTGCATCCTGTTAATAAGCACAATTCCAAACAAAAAAGGGGGTGTGATACAGGAAATCAGAAGAAATGCTGCATGTGTAAATCCCAAATGAGTGTCTTGTTAGAGGAAGGGTGAGGATGCCTTGAAAATACATTGAGGATGCCTTAAAAACTCTAAATTTTACTAAACTCTGTAGCCTAGTTCCTCTATCCCTTACCTAACGTTTTTCCCAATCAGAAGCTCTTCATTCCTTCCATCTCAGAAATTCAAAATCCAGTACTTCCCAGTACACTCAAAGCATGCTAATGAGAGTCCTCAACTACTCTTTTCCTGAAACCCTTGTTATCCCTGAGCCTTCATGCCCATGCCAAAATTCTGTATTCCTTCCAATCACCTCTCTGCCATCCCACCCTCCCACAACCTAATTCTTCAACCCAAAGCTTTCTAATCTAAATTTCCTTCTTCTTTCCTTCCCTTGCCAAAACTCACTCATCCCTGCAACTCAGCAGCTTAACCATGGCTTGTGCCTTGGAACAGCGGTAAGAATAGAGACGGCAGCTGCACATACCCAAATGTATCTGCCAGGATTCAAGGGGGCAAAAAATGAGGGCATGTCTGAGGAGGAAAAAGAATACTTATCGTAGTCACGACAGTAAAACGACACAGCTCCTTACAATTTATAATCTGCTTCAGTGACTTATTATTCTGACATTTTTTAAAGCAGATGAATAACCTCTCTTGACTTTTTTCCTCCTTAACTAGGAGGACTACTTCATCAGTGGATGCCATGCAGCACTGTAATTCCAAATGAGAAGGAGCTGTTATTTTGGAGCAGTAAAATAAGCAGTTTAGAAACTGCTATATCACCAATGACAGAAAGCTCTCCAGCGTGCATTTCAGATTAATATAAGATGAAAGATAATATATGTTCTTTCCATAATTTTTAGATAGCACTGTCTCTGCTAAATTGTTGGAAATGATAAGTAACTCCTTCACTGCAGTTATTGCTAGACAACAGTTAATTCTTCTACTGAAGATATTATTTATAGACTGCTTTGTACTTTGTATTGTGTGCCTATCAGTTTTCCCCAAATAATTTTCGAACCTTTTGACCAGAGTTGACAGAGAGGTTGAGGTCTCAGAGCTAATGAATTTCTACAAGTTGAAATTTGTAGAATTGAAAACAGGCAGGCAGGTAGAGGAAAAAGACCCTCTCAGTTGTCCGACTGGGGGAAAGGCTGCACCTTGGTAACAAGAATCCTCCGGTATTAGAGAGACAGGGAAGAGAGGAAAAGGGAGAAATGCATGGGCTTTATTTGAAACTTCCTTAAGAGTTCTCACCTTTTACCAAGATTAGTTATGAGATGCATACATAGGAAAGTAGGTTTCAATAACTTCACTTTTTCCAGAGAAATCTGCTATCCAAGGGATAAAGAAGTGGGAAAATATGCTGGTTTTGGCATGTACAGACTTTTCAGCTATGCACTTCAGTTTCTCATCAAAAAGGTGATGCAGAGGCTGAGATAGCTATCAGACAGTCTTAACTAGCAGTAAGTTGTAGTCTAAAGCAAATACAGAATATGCGGACAAACCCAATATTTTTAACACTGAATAGCATAAATAGAAAAAAATGCATTTTCACTTCATGAAGATTATTTTCACAGTATTTCTTTGCATGGAAGCTGACAACTTCACTTCAGATAGCACAGCTATTACAGCTGGTGATAGCTGTTTTGTATCTATTAGAACGGCTTGTGTGCCTGGAAGCTATTTTTCTTCTTGTTCTGTTAGCTGATCTAGTGTAAGATACAGTCCTACATTGTATCTTACACTCACAAACCTTGCCTAATTTAATTAGAAATCATAGTGTAGTCCACATAGCAAAATTCCATGCAATCCTGTGCCTAAGCTGAACAGTTGCAGCCAGCTCTCTGCTATCCACCCCTTGATGTGCTCTGCTGTGTCTGAGGTGGCTCCACAGCTGGCAGAGCCCTGGAACAGGCAGAGGAAAACCAAGCAATACAAATCTTAAGGTGTCAGCTTTAGGATTTTACTTAATAAATATAATTGAATCAAGATCCTTGAATTTTAGGAAGAAACTGAAGGTTGGAAACTAATGACTGTCTCTTTCAGGTACAGAGCAGTTGCCTCCTGGAGCCGTGTTCAGGGAATTGGAATTCCTATGATCACTGCTATTGAAATTTTCTCCATTTGGCTTCTATCCTTCATACTGGCTATTCCAGAAGCAATTGGTTTTGCTGTGGTACCTTTCAGATACAAGGATGAAGGTTATGTTACCTGCATGCTCAATCCTACCAATAACTTTATGTTGGTAAGTAACATCCTTTTTTCTCTTTTGGGAATCCACAGTCTATAGGTTAGCCAATTAATGGATTATAGTATGTTTTATTGATCCATTAAAGTGCAAGACGTATTCTAATGTGTACTGGTGCAAAGAGGTTCCTTCATTTAGAGTGACCTGTCTCTACTTTCAGCCAGATACTAAATGGGACTTAACATTCTCATTTCTTCGCTGCTGAGGATTCTTAATACAGAAATTTGCAATTCTGGCCCGCTTAAGGTTCAATCAAGGGAGGTATCAGGATAGCCAGAGCCTTGGAAGGTATTGTGTTCCTAGGTACAATACCTTGGAGCTTGTAACTGTCAAAACCCATGTTTTACCATGATTAGTCATCATTTTGCATGCAGTAGCCAGCTCTTTTGGCAGATAAAGAAAAGGGTGGGGCCATGCTCTAACATAACTTTTCCCAGTCTACATGCACTCACAGTCAAACAGAGAATAATACCTTCATTTACAAGAAATCCTGAATACAAATCTGACAAACTCACATCTCTAACCTAGGTAGCTTGGGCACTGTTAGCTGTCATCTAGACACAGCAACTCAAGATCAAGGGAAGTGCCTGAGACACACCAGGCTGTTCTGGCAAATTTTATAGCCCTCATCTTCTGTACTAGTACCCACATTAGCTTGCTCAAAGCAAGTCAGGTCAGTAGTCACTACAGAATTAATAGATCTTTACTGCATAGGGGGATAGTGATTTTTTTACCTGGCCTTACAATGAGAAAATGGGAAAGTGGTATCTTAATTTTTTCTCTGTGAACCCCAAGAAGGGCCAGCCACCATTCACCTAGTAATAAAAAAAAAAAAAAAGTAATATTTTGCTTTATCTCAGAGAAGGCAGATAGTGCAACATCTGGAAGGAAACTCCATATTTTTTTCTGGACTAGAATTTTTCATGAGAGTGCAAGTTTCTATTTTTTTGATCTCTGGAATTTCTCCTTTTATTGGATCAGAACTTGGCTTGGGCTAAAATTGGGAAGGATAGGTCAAAATGGAGCAAGGAAATTTAGAAAAAGATTGAATGATTAGTGTTTTTCAAGGAACATCCCTAACTTTGGCAGGATTACACAAAATGCAGGGATGGCAGAAAGAGAAAGAGACAATTGCAAGAGGACACAAAAGGAATTCCCTAATGGAAATAATTAATGCAGGTGAAGATGGAGTGAAATTGCCCACGACCAACTATATCTTTGTTTCTAAACTCTACAGACTGTGACTGTAGATACCGTAGTTATAAGTAAGATTTATGAAATGCACACTTCAGCAAATTTCCCTTTTGTAATGGCTGTTTTACTCCACAAATGTGCCTGCACAATCTCCCCCTCTCCCTAAGAAAAATAATAGTTTTCTCTTCCCTCTTCTCAAAACCACTACAGTTCAAGTCTTCCATAAGCACGCTAACTTTCATTATTATTGTTCTGTTCTTAATGTGGAGTGAGTGGAATAGCTTGTTTTGTTTTTGTTTTATTAGCAGGAATTAGTATCTTTTACTTGCTCAGCATAATTCAAAAGCTCCAAATCTCCCCATGCCTGCTTGATTTTCAAGGGAACAAACCAGCATTTATGTCCAAGCTGAGAATAAATGTTGGACATGTCAGTCAAAAAGAAGAGTGTTTTGTTTCAATGTGTTGCAAGCAAGTAGAAACATGAGATTAAAATGGAAATACCATTTTAACCTTAACTATAGTATTTACTACCACAAACATCACAATAAACAATTACTAAACTTTGGGAAGGATTTATGATTAACTTTTGTTTTTAATAGGAGCTTTATTCATGTTTAAAGCTACCCTTGAAAGACTTAAAAGATTCATGCTAGACCATGATTCCCAAGAGGCTGAGTGCACTAGGAAACTTGTTTAAAATGCGCGTTTCCTGTAGAAAACCAGTTCCATGTGGGCCTTCAAGACAAACAAAAGAATGTCAACTTCTCTTAAATCAACCCAATTTTGTGCTTTGATGTAAGCTTTGTGAAACTCAGATTCCACAAGTAATCATTTACAGACATTTCATGTAGGTTTTGTAACTTCGCAAAGCCAGGTCCTCACACAGAATTGATGTGTTGGTCAGGGTTGTGACACACAACTCTTACGCGTGTGTTTTCCTGACAGGCAACGCACACGAAAGCTGGTAGACTGATATGACAGAGTGTTTTCCTTGTAAACATGGCACGGATTCAGCCAGTACACATTTTGTTGCGCTGCCCAACCAATATGAATTCTAGTCTGACTTGGAGGAGTTTGCCATGGAAAAAGATAATTGTCTCCATGTATTTGTAATCCTTTTCTCTGCAGAAGGAGTGGTAATTAGATTTCCCCTCAGTCCAAACTCTTCAAATATGAGGCATATTGTTTTCTGGTTTTCTACTGGCAGAAGCTCAGTTCCCAGTGGGGGAATTTCTGCCCCCAAGGGGACTGCAACTATGCAGCAGACCAAGGCCCCTCCTCATACAGGGATGAGGCTAATGAGGAGGAGGAAACAAGTTAATCAACAGAATTCAAAATGTTCTCCGAGGTGGGGTTGTGGCCTAGATACCAGCCGCATATTCTAAATTAGCAAACTCTGTAAGCAGCTAACTGTGTTGGGACAGAGGGAGAAAAATTAAAAGCATTCCCTTTTTCTTAGTAAATCAACTTTCTGGTGTAACTAAAGCAGATGTAAAAATGAACATTATTAGTCTATTAATTGCATCCATTTTTTTCATCTTTCAAAGTTTAGTAGCATTCAGTTTCAAATGTAAACAAGATGTCAAAAGTTTGACTTTTTCAAACAGGATTAATATAATCCTCAGTTATTAGCATTTTGACATTTGGTGTGGGAACTGTGATGTTACAAGAGCACATCCGCTAGGAATAAACAAGCTAGGGGAAAGATTATGAGAAAGAAGGTTCCCTTTTACACACATCCATCTCAGTGACTAATAACATAGAGACAGGAAGTATTTAAAATGTCATATTTCAGTGCACCATTTTTGCTGAGCATAAAAGTTAAAAAACAAGATACAATATTTTCTCAAGTCTGAAAATATTATCTACAGAAAAGACTGATTTTAAATGTTTTGTCAAATGTAGTGTTTCCCATAATACATAAATGTATTAATATAAACCACAGCTTAAATCACAGCTAACACTTAAAATTACACAGTGAAGTACTGCTATTTCATCAAGTCCCTCAGTGTTCTCTCACAAAAGGCAAATGGTATGAATGGCAGCCAAAGGGTTAAAAATAACTGTATTACTAGAAGGCACCCCTAAGCTTTACATATATCAGACAAACACTTAGGAAGTGGCTCCTATCTGCCCAGTGCATAAGTAAACCAACTACCAATCTTTTCACTGATAACAAAAGGTGATTAAACTTAGAAGACATTTTGAATTTTCCTTTTTTGGAATCAGGACAGAAGCCATAGAGGTAAATGGCATTTCCTGACACAAGCTTTTAGTAAGATTTGTTATCTCAAACTGACACTGTCTACATTTTGGCATGTCTTTTTCACAAAACTGAATGCCAGTTTTCATGAATGACAGTGAATATTCAGAAAACACAACTAAAAAAAATTAATTGCAATTCAAGACAGATTGCAACAAATGCACAGGCAGGCCATCCGAAAGGTAAAACAGATGTTTACACTGCCACAATTCCCATTTTGATGTTAGCCCAAAATGGATCAATAATAAGAAAATTTACATAATTGGTGCAGTTTACCTGTTGGTAATACGAGCATAACAGCTGTATGCTTTCCAAGACATTTCTGTGGTACCTTCCATTGAATCACAAGAAAATATCTTCTCTTTTCTTTACCTTATCTACAGTTCTACAAAGACGCAAAGGATTGGTGGCTGTTTGGTTTCTATTTCTGCATGCCACTGGCGTGTACTGCCATCTTTTATACACTAATGACTTGTGAAATGTTAAACAGAAGAAACAGCAACTTGAGAATCGCTCTCAGTGAACATCTTAAGCAGGTAAATATTAAGAACACCATTGTTTGAAAATAATGTTCTTTTCTCTTTGGGTTAGCTTAGGAATGTTTCCAAGTGTACTTAAATACAGTAAATTACAGAAAAAGAAAGTGAGGATGTAGGTTATTTCTGACATTAAGGTATTCAGTTAAACCTGGAACACAAGACTAAGTCATAGTTTTAAGGAGTTACCGAAGACAGCATGCTCAGGAAACTAGCCTGTTTCTTTCTTTTCTTACCTATGTACAACAGTTGTGCTCACCTGCTCTTTAACCCCAAATCACTAGCTTTGAAAGTTAACTACAAAGATTTGACCCAAAAAAATGTTTCTTTTTATTCACAAAGATATGAGTCCATGGGTCCTCCCTACTTTTGGCACACTTTGATATGCAACTTCAGTTTCATACCAAAAGCAACTGTAAAATAACCTGGTTTAGGACAGAGTGGATTTTTTATTCCAGGGTTATTGCACTGCTGCAGTACCAGGACTGTATCTGCTTTGAAAAAGAGCAACAGGAGAATAGTACAAACAAAAGATCATAGAGTAGTCACTCACAGAACTGTCAGCTTTCACTTTGCTGTTTTTGCAGTACTGTCTGATGTTTAATTCCTAGCTGAAATTTAAAAACAATCTGTAGTTTTTCCCCTGTGTTAACATCAGCCCCTCAAATTCCACTCTTTCTTTCAAATTCCACATTCACGGATGTGAATCCCTAAAGCAGCCCCCTTCTGCATCAGAGTGAGTTCTCAGAGGTTCCTCCTCTGCTCGTTCATTCCAGAGCAGGCCAGATCAGAAAATCCTCCTCTTGTGCAGATCCTTCACTTTTCCCCCTCATCAGACCCCGAAGCTGCAACCCGGCCTGTCCTAGGGCCACACACAAGCTGCTGCACCCATTAGAACTAGAAGGGTATGTACAGGCTGGGGGAACCCACCCTCCAGCTTTCCCATCTGATGTGCAGTGCCCAGCAAGCAACTCAGGCTGGTTGCTGGAGGATGACTTTAACACCACTATTTACAAATGCTTGTCTTTTTAACTATCACCTTTTGCCTTTCTTTCTTCCCTCCCTACAGCCTTGTCCACAGTAATGTCTAGTCACAATCTTTTTTGTATTTTGATGAAAATTGCTATTATAAGAAAGAAGAAACAGCAATAGTCATATTCAAAGCCCAGCAAGACTTTCTGCAATTACACATTTAAGTTTTTTTATGACATTAAAAACAGGTATTATAATGACATTTAAAAAGGTATTCCTACCCCTTCATATGCTTTTCTCTATCAAATCCACGCCTACCAATCACCACTGGCATGCATTGTCAAAAATCCAGTAAAATAACTGTAATTCTCTAGTGCCATATAAAATATCCATTAAATTTAAATTATTTCCTGACTAAGTATTACGAGATTAAGCTGTAATACAGACGTTTCTAGAACTTTGCTTGTAGAGGAACTATTTACTTAAGAACATCAAGATCATATAGCAAGGATCACAAAGCAAAATTTATATACTATGCAGTGGCCCTTTATGTAACATTATGCATACTAAATATAAAATAATACAGCAGACAGAATTTGACATCCTGGCTAGGTACACGATTGAATGGAACTTTTATTGCCAATTGATTTAGGTGTCTTGGGTTTAGATTGCCCCACATCAAGAATTAGGTACCTGGCAATGACCTCTGTGCTCCAGCTGCTCCAGGCTCAGTAATAAGCAGGTTCTGCAGAGGATGGCCAGGATCAAGAACATGACAAGCCCCATAAAAACCAGTTCAGGCACATCAGGAAGCTCCACTTTGGGAATCCTTGCATGCTTTATCTAGATTACTTTCCTGCCAATATCACTACGCTACAATCACCTACCAATATGAATTAGGCACTCAGTCATAGTTATCTTTATTTCTTTTTCTAGCGTCGAGAAGTTGCAAAGACAGTTTTCTGTTTAGTGGTGATTTTTGCTCTTTGCTGGTTCCCTCTCCATTTGAGCCGAATTTTGAAGAAAATGGTATACAATGAAAGAGACCCCGGCAGATGTGAACTGCTCAGGTATTTCATTTTTAATGTCAATCAATTGTATGAAAAATTGATTTATAATTGATTTATTTACATTTTGATTTATTTACAACTGAAAATATATAATGCTGCATACTTGGAGTTTTATGTGAGAAGTGTGTTCATGCATGCGACTGTGGGGTTAGAAGAGCAAACACTGTATTTTATGACTTTTCAGCTGCATCCATTTTCAGGAGTTTCAGTTTTAAAGGGGTAGCATAATTTCACTAAATGTTGCCTGTCACCATTGCAATCACTTTCCTCTGGCTTTTGTGAACTCCTGTCAGACAGGTTATTATATACATGGTACAAGATTAGATTGAGAGAGTTAGGTAAGAGAGAATTCGTTTCTGTGACAGAAGAGATTGTAACCACAACGAGCACGAATGCTTCTACAGTATACGAACAGTTTAAATGTTTTCCATTCTCTTTTGTTGCCTAGTTTCTTACTGCCATTGGATTATATCAGCATCAACCTGGCAACCATGAACTCTTGTATAAACCCAATAGCTCTGTATTTTGTGAGCAAGAAGTTCAAAAACTGTTTCCAGGTAAGATCTTTTTGATAAGGTTTTTGTCCAGTTAATGAACTGTATTAAACCATGTAGTTATTATCTATTTTTAGCAGCTGGGAGAAGAGGCATGCAAAGGAATGAAAGATTATAAATTGTCTAGTTTACCTGCTAGCAGCTTGCATATCACACATATCAAACTAGAAGTGGAACAATCCACTTAACTAAAATGCTAAGCCAGTAAGTAAGTTTGACATAGTCCTCATATATAAACATGTAAACTGTTTGTTTGCTTTTTTTTTTTAATTTCCAGTCCTGTCTTTGCTGTTGCTGCTCCCAATCTAAAAGCTTAGTGACTTCAGTGCCCATGAATGGAACAAGCATTCAGTGGAAAAATCAAGAACTAAACAATCACAATACAGATCGAAGCAGCCATAAAGACAGCATAAACTGAAAAGTAAGGACTTTGATACCACTTCAGCATCAAACAGGAAAAAAAAAAAAGTCACAACAAAGCTATTTCAACAGGAAGCCCAGTGACTCTTCCATAATCAATTCAGACGTGTACACTTGTACCTAATTCTAGAGGTGACCAGTAGATTGACTGACTATAACTGTGATGTTCTGTGAACTAAGATCCACTGGATGGTCATTCTGTCTCTGAAAATGATAAGAATGAAAAAACTGTCTTGAACTACAGAGGTGGTTTGCTCTTCTGAACCAAGCAGGAACTGTCCAGTGTCTGTGACTGGTACAATACAGTCTTTTTACCTGATTGTCACCTAGAATTAATCACTCCAGAATTTTCCAGAGGATATCAAAATGGAAGCTGTCTGTGACTTTATTTTCTCTCTGCCCATTTGTCTTTTTACTTTTATTTGTGTGGTGGATATATTCCATGCACCAGTAGGTTTTGCATGTTGTTGTTGTTGCTTATCAGGTTTATGCTGGAAAATGTTTTGGTCCACACCAATATTTTATTTACTTACGTTACCATGGATCAGGATGTTAGCTGGGCAGTTCACATTTGTAGCACTTCAGTACTCAAAAATAGGAAGAGACCATTTAAAGTAGCGTCGACATTTGGCACTTAAGCACAGATTAATACCAAAAAAGAGGTATTAATAATACAGTACTATACTGTGTTATTTATTCTAATGTTCTGTACAAAATGAACATAATAAACATAATCTATATCAGCAAAAAGAATGAAAGATGCCCACAGAGGGGCACTTTACAATGTGTTTTAAATTAACCTGCCATGTTAATTCTTAAACTATATGAACCTATTAATCTATTTAGATTATAGCTGCATTAAATCTCGAAGTCGAAACGATCATTGGAACACAGTGAAACATTATTAAAGCTGTCCAAAGAGTTCTGAGAATATGGTTATTATCATAGCAACTATACACAACACTACCTGCACATTTTAAGCATGAGGTTATAGTCATAGTGAGTGCAGAACTATGGAAGTCCGTAACAGCTGGATGTGCACAAGGATATTTTGTGCCTTATGCATACGGAGTTCTTTGTCTTACTCTCACAACGTTCAAGATTTTAATGGGGTTTGATAGTTTATTAGAATTGTTAACCATACAATGCTATGAGTAATATATAGAACATACTGCTTGCATACATGTAAACTGGTGATTTACTTATTATTTCCATCCATTATGGTTACATGGCAAGGGATTCCTTGTTTGGCTATAAAAATTTTTAATTAAATAGTGGAATTAAATCATGTGGTGTCATATATAATATGCCTCATGCACAAATCTGCTAAGAAATTTATAGCATATATTGTGCCAGTCTAAGCAACAATAAATAAAATTCCACAAATTTTTAAACATCCATTACATTTCAAGTAAAAGACATAATCCTGCATATTTTTATTTACGAGGTCAAAATGCTAGTGCCTATAGTGACTTCTGCTGCACAAGTTTCCCAAATGTTTACATTCACAGAAATCTTCTAAAGTATATTAAAAAAAAAGTTCTTTAAATTGGTTTATGTATTTTTGTGTGCTTTTGTCTCTGTGACACATATGCGTGTATAAATACATACAAATTTATGTTCATATGTTATAAACCTATATACAGTCTTCTGACAGTGCTCTGTAGTAGTGCTTGGGAGCATGGTATTGAATAAGATTTGGCTGAATTTTATGCAAAACATTTCATCCTTAAACTGTATCAAAAACCATAGTAAATGACTAAAAATGCTTTCCTTTGAGAAGGTTGAATTACTGAGTCTCTTTACATCCTGACACCTTCACTGCTCCATTGACAGAATGTATTGAGCAGATGATAAAGGTAAACAGAAAACAGATGTGAAGACTGGATTTAAGTTACAAACTGCCCCTTCTTTATTTCAAGGCATGAAAAAGTTTTGTGCGTGTTCCCCTCTTCTGTTATTTATGTGATGGTTAGATGAATAAAAAAATTCATACTATACCAGCAAATCAATAATCTGATTGTTCACAGACAATCTTTTCTACCAGTCTACATAAGCCGGTGAGAAGTAGAGACAATCGGGACAGAAACTTTAGGACTCTTAACTTCTACCAAAAAAAAGCATCTACTTGCAAAAGTTTCAGACCCTCAAATGGACCATTTTTAGGCTTCACCAGCACTGATACCAACCACAAGTCATGAAAAGAGAACAGTTTTCCTTTTAGCATTAACACTTCAAACATCTATTGCTTTCAAACGAATAGTTGGCTCCATTACATGGCAAGGATACATGCATGTGGACACACAAAGCATGCTTTAAACTAGTTCAGCCTACATGGAAAAAAACATCTTCCCACACCCCAAAGAGCTGACTGACCTTAGGGGCAGCATTATAAAATACAAAACCTTTTAACTGAATAAAAAAAGAGGGTAAAGTATTTAACAGATGTGAGAGGTGTTTTTTAGAATGCTTTAGAATGATTTTTGGAAGCTTACTTGGGGATCAAAGCCTGCAAATACTAATTTGTGATCCTCAATCCGTATCTTCCAGCCAGTGGAAGGACAAACAGAGACTAAATAGCGGTGACAAGTGAGGTCTCAAGAGGTCTCAGACTCTTCTTTGCCATGTGTGGTCTTTTGTATTTTCACTGTGGCTGCTGCTTCCACTCACAAACCAATCATAAGGACAAAGGGTGTTATGATGTGACAATTATGGTGAAGGTGGAACTTTTTCTGTAAAACTTACTAAGGTATTTAATTTTTTTTAAGTTCTCTCCTATTCTTCCCACTGATAATTGTAAATACTGCTTCTAGTATTGCATCTTCCCTCAATTCTGAAAAAGCTACCTTTCCAAAAGAACCAACAAAAGTCTTCCACAATTCTGAAATTTAACCATATTTAATTTTAACCTTTACCTTTTTCTGCCAATTTCTGCAAAAAGGTGCTCTAGCATTTCTCCTTGTGCATCAAAAGCAGTGTAGGTTTAGTTGGGATTTTCCTCTGCTGTTGCACAGAAGCTTTCTCTTATACATCAGAATGACGAGAAGTGTGCCTCCATCCTCCCCTTATTTTATAGATGTTTTTATGTCTGCTGTTTGCATTCCTCTCAGCTGAAACCAAGTCTAACTTTTCTCTGCAGCTGACAGGATCTCTATTCCACAAGTTTCAGATTAATTTTTTACACTTTTTGTAACATCTGTTCATGATAATCAAAATCCATTTAACTATCACTATCGTCTTTTTTGTGGAATTCACAATTCACAACTCTTTCCAGTCCAGTCAGTGTAAAATTTAACTGTTTCCTGTTATATACAGCCTCACATCTCAACTTCAAACAATTTGCAGAGTTTTCTTTAATTTTAGAACCCAGTTATCCTCCGTGTTTTCAATATGCGTTTTTTTCAAACTACCTCACTAAACATTTTCTCTTTGGTATGTTTTATACTTATTTGCTTCAAAGATACAGCATGCATAGGTTTTCACTTATATTCATGTTTGCATTTATGTATTTACTTATGAAACTGTGCTTCAGACCTGACCTAGTCAGTTCCTGTGCTTTGGTAATAAGTGCCTATGTAGTAGTTCATCATAAATGTCACCTGACTGAACTGTTAGCTCGGTTCTGTGAAAGGAGGCTTATGCAACCCTCATGTCTGAATATGCTTATTTTTGCTTTTAATATGGTCAGTTTAAAGGTGTTTACCTGTCTGTTCCTCCATCTTTCAAAAACAACTATGAACTCCCTACCCAATTTCAATAAATTTTACAGAGCAGAGTTATCATCATTATGAAATTACAGAGAATTTTAAAAAAACTGCAGGATGGGTAGGAGAACAAGATCCTACTCGTGCTCTATGCAGAAAATTGCTGAAATGGAGTTTATATGTGCTCAACAAATTCACATGATAGGTGTTACGAGCATTACAGATGCAGAAAAAGCTTTGATCAGGGCTTGCAACTTGTAAGACATCTGAGAATCAAACCACAACACACAAATTCGTGGAAGCCGGTATTTGTAAGTTCCATTGCGTGTGGAATTACTTGCTATTTTGCTGTTTCTCTTTCATCATTTACATATTTACCACAATCTTGTTACTGTATCATTTGATTCTGTGAAGCCTTATGGGTTTCAGTTTGTGAGAAGACATGGTGCATTCAATTCAAATTCTGCTGCATTTGTATGAACGGATTTCTGCTCAAATGTCCCTGAGGCAAAGCATGCATTTTCATTAGAAGAAGCACACTCGGACTGCATGCTAACATTGCCTTGCAAAATTTCTTCCAGACAATCAGTTGTGGAAAGCTTGGCTCAGCAAAGTCTCCCTAATTTACACTTCTCACCCTTTCAAAGACGAAATAAAGGCAATTACCTCCAAAATCAGAGTAAGAGAAGACACATTAAATGTTTACAGAAGAGAAACAATTTCCAAATTGCATAGGAAAAAAACGTCAATCAAACCCAGGCATGTTTAAAATATGGCTCTAAAAGAAACAGCTTATCATTAGTCCAAGTCTGGGAAAGGAAGATAACAACTAAATAAAAAAAATGTAGGTCATGTCTAGTTTCTCTAAAGGAAGATGAAATTAATTGACCTCTAGTATCTCATCTAGAATCAGCTTTTTCCCTGTACAGATACCACTGCTTCTGAAACAAACTGTTGCTGGAGTCACAGTCTTGCAGTCTCATTAATGAGTTACAGTAGCTTATTATTACAATAAAGCTCAAACAACTGATAAGAAAAAATAATTTATTTCATTCCTCAGCAGCACTCTGCCCACATTTTTCAGAGTAACTGAGTATCTGCAAACTGCTCTGAAATCAATGATTTGGAAATACTTGGTGCATCTCAGAAAAAGGCTTTTACTTTAGTCTCATGCTGCCTTAGTCCTTGGGAGTAAAAAGACTGAGCCTACAAGTTACTGGATCAAGAATCCAAAATGATTAATGAGAAGCCATCCAAGAGAACATGCATTCTGCTATATATTTTAAACATAGGGGAAGATTAGAAATCCATCATTACTAGACACCACTGTGCCATCCTGTATACACACTTCATATTTATTGAAATCTCTGTGTCTAAAGTTTATTTTTTTCCCCTCCAAAATTTTTGTACAGTGGCCTCCTTGGTATTGCCTCTGAATAAAGTATTTGGATTAGCTTTCTTTCAAATATCTACACAGTATTAATAAAGCATCCATCTCCGGATACATGGTATGTTCCAATACAGAAGCACAATTGAACCACACTACCAGAAATGTAAAAAATTGTTAGGGTCAAGTTTTAGCAAAAAATTAACATCTTACTCTTAGGACAAGTGAATTCTACAGTTCAGTACTACCAGTGGAAAATGTATTGATTTTTTTACAGAAAAAAACCCAACGCAACCCTGTACTACTTTTGCGAATTCAGCCAGAATTAAAATTCTAATTAAAAGAGCAGATGTTTACATGAATAATGAAAATTTCCATGGTTACATGAGCTGGAATAAAATACTGTAAGGGCTACAAATCATTATGCTCTGGTATATAAAATAAGTCTAAATTCTGGGAATTAGCAACACGTAACTACCCAACGCAAGATTCTTTGATTTCCCTGCAATGTTTCTCTAAAGTATTAGCTCCAAGAGAATTCAGAGATAATTCTGAAGAAAGGGAGATGGCTTACTGAGTGTTAACTAACATTGCCTTCTTGCACTGCAAAAAAGTCTTTGACTAATATTTTTTTTTATATCAGCATCTTACGGATTTCCTGTATCACAAATGAACTGCAGCAACTCCAATGCCAAGGACTTCTCAAAAATCAAGGAATAAAATGCTTATGATCATTTGTATATATGAGAATTTGCTTGTACAGAACTTTAAGCAGTGGTTGTTCTTCCATATAAAGTGAATTTATATTAAAAAAAACCCACCCTGATCTTCTCTTGCATTTGCTTAAAAAGTGTGAGCCATTTCGAGAGAAAGCAGAAAAAAATCCTGTGTAATTTAACAATGAGCACTTTCATACCACACACGACTGTACACTATGATAACCAACGATGTGAATAGCCCACTGGGCAATCAGAGACCAATATATTTTAACATAAAAGTGCTTGTTGAGAAATAGAAAAGAACAAATACATTAATCATAATCAAAGTTTCTTTCAATACTCAATACTTTAGAAAAAAGAGACTAGCACATTAGTAAATTAAAAAATTGGGTAAATTCACTTGATGACAAACACAAGAATTTGGCCTGGACACCCAAATTTGTTTAAGCCTATGTCTGAAATGCCACTGAGGTAAAGGCATGAGGTTAATCTACAACGAAAATTACTGGGGACAACTTCAATGTAAAAAAGCAATTAAAGAAAGATCAAATTCACTTCTAATATTTCCAAATTTTTCAGACTAGAAGTGGTCTTACATATGAACTGTATCCCAGTTCTGTGTTTTGTAATTAATGTATGTTTCCAGTTAAGGCGTTTTGTACATTTTATCAATTTTGGAGTTTGGGGGTTTTTGTGGGTTTTGGGTTTTTTTTTTAATAATCTGCTTGGAAAGTATGAAAATGGCATCAAGATTTAGCCAGGCTAGCTTTATTCAGCCGAGATTATAATTTGTTCACACAAGAATTGAATGCATCTACACTGATTGAAATCATAAGAAAATAAAGAAGGATGGTATTTTATTCGCCAGCTGAAGGTATTACCTCAATCAAAGTTAAAACCAGCCATTAAAATAATTTCAAGTTTTTCTTCTGGAGAAACTGGCTGCCCATGTCTTGGAGGGGAGTACTCTTCACTGGGTAAAAATCTGGCTGGAGGACCAGGCCCAGAGGGTGGTGGGGAATGGATTTAAATCCAGTTGGAAGCCGGTCACGAGTGGTGTCCCCCAGGGCTCAGTATTGGGGCCAGTTCTCTTTAACATCTTTATCAATGATTTGGACAAGGGGATCGAGTGCACCCTCAGTCAGTTCGCAGATGACACCAAGTTGGGTGGGAGCGTCGACCTGCTGGATATTATTGCATGTGTCCACTGTTCAGGCAGATACTGGAAATGTACAGTTGGCAGGAATATCCTAACATTCCGTGTCCCTGACATGCCTACTGCAATTATGCAGATCAGTTTTACTGAAACAATTCTGGTCTACACTGAAATCAATGTGGACATATTACAGTGTGAGCACATATCTCTCAGAAATATAGCAATGCTATGTCAGAGGAATCATAGGATCAATATTTATTACTGCAGGGGATGTAGTATGCTGTATTGCTGAAGAAGTTGATATATATGAGAGAAAAGTATCTCTGTGGGGGTTTACCCTGCTGAGTCAAGCTGAAAACCCTTACAATTCTCCTCATATACAGACCTCTGGGATCTGCCTCCTTTCAGAAAATTTCATCTTCTGTAGTTGATTACATATTTAGCTGTTCTAAGGATGTATTTTCTAGGCTTTGGGAAAACACAGTTTGCACTAACTGAACACTGCATGAGAACTGTCATGTACAGTCATTCCCACTTTGCAGCTTTTGCCATGTGATTTCATAAATGTTGTTCTGTATGCAAATAAAATAATCAAGTAAAATAATATGGAAAATGTATGAAGTTAAAAAGAATTAGAAATCACAAGAAAAGGAGCTCTCTATAACTAAGCCAACCTGCCATACTTGCTCCACTTGGTAATAGTAGATTACTTTTTAGGTAATCTGCTAGTAAATTTAATTAATCCTTCCCTTGAATTGAAAATAAGAACACCACACAATGCTTAATTTATTGCATAATTGGTTAACTTTTTCCCTGTGAAGTCTCAAAATTGAACACAGGTAATTAATTATATACTGTTTATGTCTTAATTCAGGTAAGATAACTTCACCACTAGTTTGTAACCCAAACTGCCATGCTTTGCCTAGAGCGGGTTAACAGTTCCAGACGTGTTAGCACCAGTTTGTTACAGCGGGTGCCAAGATGGAAAATGGAAAGGATTGACCAACCCAAATAAACAGACAATGCAATTCAAGAACAATTCTGAGCTCACCAGGGAGCTGAAAATCTATTCCAAATGCTGCTTCAACTATGGGTTGTATAAATACTCCAATAATTTTTTTTTCCAAAACTATGCTCTGCAAGCCTAGGCTGCATAACAATTTTACAAAACATTAAAGATGAAACTTCATAATATTTAATACTAAAAGTTTGATGAGTAGTGATCTGCAAGAAATTTTGAGTGATAACTATTTTTTGTTAGCCAAACTTCGCAGAAACCTGGGAACTCTGCAAATTCAAAAGATAACAGAAACTTTCTCTAAACAGTCTAATACACAAGTTAGAGAAATTGGAAATTGTGTGTTGAATTCAAATTTCTCTGACTCGGTGCTTACAGTTTGTCCTTGCATCTCTCTTATTATCTTGTTCTCTCTGATATCCTTTCTTATTCTTGTCTTATCACTACAAATAAGCAGTATGAATTAACTTACGTTGAACTTTTGACTACTTCCACTAGTTCAAATGTTAACGTTATCCAGGCTAAAGCTGTATACCAACAGTTTCAATGTGAACATACCTTGAATTTTCATGGTAGTCCCTTAAGACAAAGTAATTAAAATGTAACAGTTGTAGGGCAAGTGATTATTGAAAACAGAATAAAATTAATGGGGAAAAAAAGCAATTAAATATTGGTACTGAAATAAGTTTCCCATCTTTAAGAAAGGCTTTGCTATCAATTTTCCACAACTTTACTCTCAAAGCCTCTTCAGAATCACAATCAATAAAAAGATGAATGCTTCTGTCTCGCATCAAGGCAGCTAAAAGTTTTATGCAATCCTTATACTAAACTAAGAGTAATAAATACAATTTTTACCTTCTAGATATACATATTATAGAAGATTCTGAAGTCTAATTTGCAATGGAATAAATTGATAAGACAAGGAGTGATGGCTTCAAACTGGAAGAGGGAATTTCTTCAAACTAGGAAGAAATGCTTTACTGTGAGTGTGGTGAGACACTGGACTGGGTTCCCCTGAGAAGTTGTTCAAGTGGAAGTGTTCCCTAGAAGTGTTCGAGACTGGGCTGGATGGGGCTATAATTATAATTCTATAATATTAATATAACTCTAATTATAGAATTTATCCTTAAAGAGGACTCTAACAGAAATTAGCTGCTTGTCCCAAAATTGTATGTTTGTAAGAAAAAGAAAAAAACCCCACCAAAACCAAAGCCAAACCATTTGTTTCTATCTGTGGAGTTGCAGGAGTGCTGCATTAGAAATTCCACCAATATAAACACTGCCTAGAAAAAGCGCTTTCAGGTCAAACTTGGAAGTGTATGAACACAGCAATATGTGGAATTTAACAGTAAGGGAGTTCACAGCTCTTGCTGTATTGTTCCTGATCCCAGCATAGCCAGAGAATTTACATTTTAGGACAATCAGCTTGACACCTTGCACAAGTATTACTTTAAAAAGATAAAGGATTTAGAAGATGAAGGATTTACCATAAACAAGGAAGTAAATAAATTGAATTTTATAATAACAACACAGAATGGATTAAACCCTAAAAGGAGATAAACATAGGCAGAAGATAAATGGTATCAATTTGTGGAAAAGGACAGGGATACATCTGAGAAATATAATCAGAAGCTGCTCTCTAATGGGATGATAGAATCATGGAAGCAGACCTCCAGGTAACTGTGATCACCAAGTAAGTGATGTGTTTGCAATTGAAAAATTGCAGCAAAAAAGAGAAATGCAGTTTGGAATGAGTACATAGAGACATTTAGTGTCACAAGGTAGGATTTAATATGTGACTGTAGTGTGATTGTATGTGGAATAATTGCATTCAGAATATACAATCATGATCTAAACCATTCAGTTTTGGTAGCATATAGTTTACGGAGTGGACAAGCCAATTTCTTGAGAGATCCTTCAAAAGTAAAAGTAATTTTTAAAAAATGGTATAAGAAAAAATTAATGCTATAAAAATAGATTACTGTAGAATTTTCTATATAAAATTAACACATTCCTGTCCAGTACAAGAGTCAGCTCTATTTTGTATACATATGAGCAGTCTCTCTTTGTATTAATGATCATGATAATCTAAAAAACTAAAGCAGTTATACTGAGTCAGAGCTTCCTGTCATCCAGGATGATCAATAGCAGATATCGAGGGAAGGCTGTAAGGACAGTATAAGTATTCAGTTACACTTCACTGGTAGACTGTCCAAGTCTTCACCAAACTGATGTGAGAACCAGTACATTTTGGGGTAAATGATGGGTATTCCTCTATGAATTTATCTTTTTGACCCTACGCAATCCTTTGGTATTTGTAGCATCTTAGAATAGAATCATAGAATGGTTTTGGTTGGAAGAGACCTTCAAGATCATCAAGTTGTGAAAACAACTCCCAGCCAAATCCATGGGAGTGCTTACATGCACCTGGGAGTGCTGGCTTAGAGAACGGGACCAAGCCTGTTGTGATAATGATCCCCTGATGTATAAAAGCTCTATATTTATTGATGCATAAACACTCTACAAATTAACTGAAAAAATCAAGTTTGGTATTCCAGGCCCATGACTGGAATACCAGCTGTAGCTCACTGACCAGGAGTCTGAGATGACTAATGTGAACCTTTTTGCTGTAGTTCTCTCTTTGCCACCTCCTGTGGACTTTCTTCAAAATCCATCAGTAGAAATTAGCTGTTACTTTAGCTTTGAACTACTTCAAGCACACACAGAACAAACAATATTCCTACGTGGAACAGGAAATGAGTTTATGCCAAACTCCAAGTAGCACAGGCGTTAGAGGCAAGCGTAGGAGAAAAAAAAACAATTATATAGAAAAGCTCCATTTTCAATGGCAGCTGATATTTTTGTTTCTAATTTTGGAAATGCTAAAGTTTGAGAAGGTCTAGCAGTGGATTACAGTCCAAAGAAATGCTACAGACTTGCTCAGATTCACTTCCTCTAACCATGGTAACTAAGAGCTGAATTTGGCCCATGACTCCTCCAGTGTGTTCTCCTTCTGGGAAATGTGTGTCTAAACTTTGTAGTTACAAAATATTTTGATGTGGTTTTAAGTAGATGTCAGTAGGTTTTAATGTCTGGCAAAATCAAATTATACTTGCATTAGAATAAGCACATCTAATTTATAAAATATTAGGAATCATATTGCTGCTAAAGGAAAACAATTCCTTAGAGAAAAGCTAAGTGCTAAACCAGTGTAAGACACAGAACTGAATTTCTTGTATTTGTAAGAAAACGAAGGAAAAATATTGCTGGGTTCACTCAGAGGCTAGTTTCTATATTGTAGGTATTTTGGAATCCTGTAGAGAAATCTCTCTTTGGGAATTGCACTACTCCTCTGTCCAGCACTCAAAGTTTATTAAAGTTTTGTGGGAAAAAAGATGTTTGGCAGCATCCCAGTCCATAAGGGTCTGAGAATGATGTGCCAGGAAGACTCGGGAGGCCTAAAAAGCCACTTTAAAATATGGAAAAGCTTTTTTTTTTTTTTTCCAGAGGCCCAGTTCAGGGGGTTTGAGTCTGTTTCATGGATTTTTTTTTAAGCTGCAGCACAAAAACAAGCAATTTGTTACAGCCACCCAAAACCCCTCTAACATTATCATGTTTAAACAACAGTGCTGCTTTAGAAAAGGAAAGGTTTTGCTTTTATGGTTTTTCATGGTTATTGAAAACCTCTTTTTTTTTTCCCACTAATAGCTAATAGCTATTTATTTGCAGATACTTAGAAATGTATTTAGTGTGAAGATTATCTTCCAGTCACATTACTGTTTACGTGTTGGCAGGGATCAAAGTCTATTTTCGTCTTCACAGCTCTTCATGTTTCTATACACCAACATTCCTCAAAAAGTGAAAATTTTGTTCCATGATGACTGCCTAGTCAATGCACAAGCTGTTAGAAATATTTTTGCTAAACATATCCATGCAAGGATAAAAGCAAAATCATGCATGTATTTAGGAAAGAAAAGCCTATTTACTCATCTTTTTTCTTCATTTTAGCAGTCTTTTCACCCACTTAACACACCACATGTCTGAGTATTTGAATTTAAATCACTATAAAATTCCTTTTAATTATTTGTTTTAAAGTTTTGAGACAGGCACTGACTTGGCAGAAATAGCAGCTTTGACAAAATCACAGCAGAAATGCATGAGGTTTAGGTATGATAGGTACTGTGCAAGAAACTTGTAAAAAAATTCTTCTTCCATTAATAGTTGGAGCCCAACTCTGATTTAATTAACATCACAAGCACTTTCCCTTTTGACCACTGAAGAAAAAGATCAGGGTCAGACTATGTTTCTTATCTGGTCATTTGAAGAACTAACGACAAGTATGGAGAGAAATAAAGCAAGCAAGAAAGAGAGAAAGGGAGATTTCTGTTCATTGTATCGTATCTGACAGATCCCCGTTTCTGAACATAGGACAGATCTAGAAAAAGACAAAGCACTGCACTCCTAAGTGTCACACCATCTGATTTTCATTTTCTTTGCTTGCATAATTGAATCCAGAGTTTAGTCTTTTTACAGTGCGTGGAGGAAAGTTTCTGGATTTGGTACACCCACAAAAGTCATCATGTTGTACAGGGAGCAGACTAATGGAAGCAGGCACTCACTGAAGAGCTCTCTGCCTAAGTTCTAGTCCCAACTCCTACAATTATTTTCATACTTATCCAGCCAGGACTGACTATTTCTCTATTTTCTGTAAAATCTGACAGCAGATCCTCTTTCTCACCAATGTGCCATAACTGCAAGACTTAAAAGCTGATGGCGAATAGCGAGTATCTTCTTAGGAAAGTGTAATTGGAGATGGGAGAATCCTTCCTACATTCTAAAAAGGCTGCTGCCTGCTGACTAAAGCACAGTCCAAAGGAGGGGTTGAGTCCTTTCAGACAGACAAGGGAATTGAACCTGGATCTCATCCACATTTCTGTCTGTTCTAAGCACTGAGCTGCAGTCTGAAGGGAAACAGATTTTTCCACTGTGGGGCCAGCTGTTGCTGCAAGGTCCTGGCCTAGTAAGCATTTTCAAAGCTCACCTACTGGATTGAACTCTCCAGGGAAACATGCAGAGGAATGCTTCATTTCTGGACACCTACTGGGCATTAGTCTGAGTTAATTACTAGGCTGCTCAGTCCTATTAAGGCTTACGTACCTCTGAGAACATGAATAAGCACTGCTGGAGTACTTTATGCACCTCATAATAAAAAATGCTTGGGCTTCCAATCAAATTTAGGTACCTCCAGGGTTATGTGGTAGATGCATAAACACTTTTAGGACTGCAATTTTGACCCAGGGCATCTAAATTCCACCTACTTGAGCATCAGGTGCTTATGTCCTTTTCTGGACCTCATCCCAGATTAGAATCAACTGCTCAGAAATAATCATAATATCTGCATAAGGCTGATTTTCAGAACGATTTATAAATATTAAGTAATTAACCTTCAGATTGCCCCTGGACAATTATTTTCATTTTACATATATAAAAATTTGTGATAAATTGCCATAGGCTACAACTGAGTCAGTATCAGAATTAGAATGGAGGAATTCCTGGCTCTCAGACTAGAACTCAGCTCATGCCTTTCAGAAGAAAGGAAAAAGATAAAATTTTACTCTTCAGAAGCAAGAGTTGTTATGCTGACATGTTTTAATTGACCAAGGACTTCTTCTTTTAAAGTGGTTTATATTGTGGGGTTTTTTTCGCAAAGAATACAAAACACTTTGCAGCACTACCTTTCAATTCTGGTAGTCTAGTAACATCACTGAGTCTAGTAAATAACTGAGAAAGAATAATTGAAACTTATCTTTAGTAAACCTCAGATTTTGAGTGGTGTTAGAAAGAATGATTGGAAATATTGTATTTTATATTATGTAAGCTTGATGCATCAGTTAGACAATCACTCAAATTAAAGGCTTATTAGATCACTTAATCACTACCAATAACAGCATTGTCTATACTACACAAACACTGAAGTATTTTAGGAATCTTTAACATTTTATGCTCCTGCTATGTTTTTCAAGATGGAAAATCCAGAAGAAATGAACCAAAAAATAACAAAAGTAGGACGCTTTCTCCCTTCCTTGCTGAAGGAATTCTGTAATTCTGGATGCCTACAAGAATTGTTGCTGGCTTGAAAGGATTGCCAGCTACCAACCCCTTCACATCATATTCTTGGCTTGAACGGTTAAAACAGATTCTTCCATAAGTTCTCTTGTTCTCTTGCATGGCTTATCAATCCACTTTCTACATACACAATTTAAAGAGTATGTTAGCCACTATAAAGTGGCAAGTGCTGGAAAATCCTAACATATGAATCAATTTCTAGGCTAAATTACCAAAACTGATAAAACAGATCACTATTACTGAAATGCCAAATTGCAAGCTTTAACAACCATGCTTCAAATACTTACATCAAAACAATTTTCAAAACTCTACATCTTGATAAATATAGTTTTACAACTAGTAATTCTCAGTTTAAATCCACAAATCTTAGTTAAACGCTGTTTGATATATGTTTACGTTTACAATAAGCAACAGAAGACCAAGAATACAAGTAATTTTGTTATAGAGCATTTTTTTTTGTGTAAAGATGTTGCACGTATTGCACATATGATATGCACATGAGGTCTTACCACAGAGACCACACTTTGCAACAATACACATTTCAGCAATAAATGTTCTAATGTTAGATATTCAATAAATTGAATATGGTCATGGCTGTGATATTCCTTTAGTAAACTCTCACTTCAAGTATGCCTGCTAAGGATATTTGCATGATTGGAAAATTTTCCTATCATTCAAATACCCCATTCCTTCCCTTACAAAAACCTGTATTTTGTACTTCTTTTCTGAAATCTTGAAATGAGAATACTATGGGGTTATGTTTACACCAGACTTGAGAATTTTGAAACTTCAGTCTCGTAAATACCAGGGCTTCAATTTTAGGCCGACAGCACATCCTAGTGGTAATTCACACCGTTCTACGGGATTTGAGGTATTCTCTGCAATACCTCAGTCATAGCAGAATAAATACTTTTCTGGTATCCTTCACTTTTATCCTGCACTTTTCTTCTTTTCCTTTATGGAACAACTAAGAATGAAGATGGGGTTTTGGAAGGAGGCATGAATTAATAAAGCTGAAGTAATTCAGAAACACTGAAGATTTTAAAACTGGTTCTATGTATATTTTAAGCAAGAACATGCTTCTAAATATGCATCATTTTAGCTATTTTTAGGCAGAACATACAATGAACAGTAGTGCAGTTTGTCCTTTTGTTTTTTTTCCCCAATAGGAAAAAACAACATCTCTGTTTTTACTTCAGTTTCGTCTGGGCAGCTTTACTTGGGAAATATGAGTAAAGGGCTATACAAACTATTAAGTACTTCGTTAGTCAATAAAACTATAAATTTAGTCATCAAAAATACATCTATTATAACATTTTAATGTGGTTTTTTTTGCCAGTCAAGTATGCAGCACAATCAGATAGCTGTTTGTTACAGCTGGTAGCAATCAACAGAAAATGGAAATAAAATGCTGCTTAACTGTGTTAAAATTTTGCAACAGCCCCATTTAGAGACTTTCAAGTGACTTCTTATGGGGAAAGCTGTGAAATATGGGATGCCTATATGGAATACCTTGAAGATAGTTTTCCCCAGGTAAGTTCACAATTTTGCATTGTGCAAACCCTTTCAGCTTATTTCTCACTCTCTGATATTATCATATTTATAATGTATATCTTCTCAGTAAGAAATATCAGGTAACACGTTTGTTGCTTAAAGGAACAGACTTGCAAATGGAGTATTGTATTCAGTGACAGGCTGTGTAGGCTGAATTGCTTGTAAAAGGACTGGAAGGAATGTCCTCTAAGGAGTAGCTCAGGGCTTTGGGCTTGGCTCAGTTGGAGAAAAGGAGGCTGAGGGGTCACCTCTTTGCTCTCTACAGCTTCCTGAGGAGAGGAAATGGAGAGGGAGGTGCTGATCTCCTCTCCCTAGGATACACTGACAGGACATGTGGGAATGGTTCAAAGCTGTGCCACGGGAGGTTTAGATTGGACATTAGGAAGCATTTCTTTACCAAAAGGGTGGTCAAGCACTGGAACAGGCTTCACAGAGAGGTGGGTGATGCCCCAAGCCTGTCAGTGTTTAAGAGGCATTTGGACAATGCCCTTAATAGGGGGCATTCTATCAGCCCTGAAGTTGTCAGGCAACTGGATTAGAAGATCGTGGTAGATCCCTTCCAGCTGAAATATATTCTATTCTATTCTATTCTACCATTTGCCTGCTGAACATCTGCTTCTTGCTGTGGCAGTACTAATCAGAAGAAAGCACACTTTTGCAGCAGAACCTGATACCGTGAAGAAGGGAAGGTGGTGAACGTGGAGTTGACCCTCCCATGTTGTTTTTCCCTCATATTTGGGTTAACCTATTTCTTTCCCCTTCTTGAATCAGTTTCAGTTATTCAAGGGTAATTTTAATGCCTGATACATTTTTGATATTTTGTTCATGGTTAAAATGTTTTAAATCATATTATATGGGAGAAACGCATTTTCTGCTACTAATATACAAATTGTCCAAAGGCTCAAAAATCAGCACTCAGTTAAAAGCATCCCCAGCTTTTAGTTTGGCTTCATGGTCTTCTGCTGCCTGACTCATGTTCAATATGTTACTGGCATCACTGGCAAGGCTAATGTCTTAATTTGGCTGAGATGAAAACTTGCCCAGAAATAGTCCCTGTGCCCCACCTACAGGCAAGCCCATCCTTTCCTGTAATGCCGAGGAACACACACGCAGGTCCCACATATTCTGTCCTGAGAAGGGGAGCGAAAGAAAAGCAAGGTTCCAGCAGTCAAAACTCTGTTAACAATCCCAGATGGGCACGTATACTGTGTTTTAAAGCTGTAGCTGCAAGGTAAGAGACCACAAAGAACTGATCACAGTTCACAAACATTTTCTGAATGAGCATTGACAGTAACAGCAGGTACAACCTAAGCAACAGTACTGCCTGCTTCTCTACCAGACCAGATAATTTACTGGAATAACTTAACGTACCAGAGTTTGGGAATCCTTGTTATAAAAAAAACCTCAACAGTAATGAAGGCAGTTCTCAATCAAAATATGCTAACTTTCATCAGAAAGGCACATAACAGGTAAAGAAGAAAAGATGATTTGCAGGTAATGCTATTTAATATAAATTAATATATTTCTATGCTTAATGAAAAAAGTTGTGGTTGGAAGAGTCGTCTGGTCATGGTCCACATGCCAGTTTTCTTTCTTCATAGGTGACAGGGTATGGGAGAGATTTGTTTATATGATCTTTGTTAGAGTTGAAAATCGTTTCGTTGAGAAGCATCTGTTGTTGAGCAGCATCTTTTCCAACATATCATATATTATTCTGATGTGTATTTTATTCCTATGAGTACCATAATCGTGATGGTTGAGATTGGAAGGGACATACGGAGGTCATCTTGTCCGATCCCCCTGCTCAAGCAGGGCTACCTAGAGACAGTTGCCCAGGACCATGTCCAGTTAGGTCCTGAGTATCTCCAAGGATGGAGACTCCACAACCTTTCTGGACAACCTCTTCCAGTGCTCAGTCACTTTCACATCAGAGTATTTCCTCTACCAATCATACCAAACAGTCCTCTTTGTTACAGAGAACATCCCAAAAATCTATGAGTTTTAATTTGTCCTTCATCTGGAGCATGGACTTTTACTGAAGAGGTATACTGGCTCAGTTAAAACCAAATCTAAATTTTGTTTTGTTCTTTACCGCAAGTCATATCTGATAAAATTTTTGAAAGATTTTTGTATTACAGAATTCTACAGGGAGATCCTTCCTTTGAGAGTGGTCAGAAGACTTCATAGTAATCTTGCTGAATTTTCAAACATTTGGCATGCATTCTTTCCATTCTTTCACAGCAATGACAGATGTGCCCTTCTGAGGGCTTATTCACGCTTGATTATTTCATGTTCACTACTTCCTATTACACAGCACCTACTGTTACATTGCTTAATATATTTTGAGACATCATACATAAAATAAATGAATAAAACTCTATCAGTGCTTTGCCAAGCAAAGACAGATGTCCATTAACTCCATTCACTGCAACAGGAGCTCACGTTTTAAAATGCCAAATAGCCTCGTGGCAGTAGGCAGCTAACAAGTCCCCATATAGCTAACATGCAAAATCTGAGTAACCATGAAAACAAAGAAGCCGCATCTGAAGTTACCACCCAAACTGCTAGTTACAGGCACTTCTGGATCCAAAAAACAAACATTCCCTTCAGTGATCATCCACAAAAGAAACAAGGAAGTCATCAGAATGTGATGGCAGCATTTCCATAACAAAGATCAATTTCTTAGAACTGATGACAGCCCTGTCCATGATGGACAGAAAATCCATGATGGAAAGAAAAAAAGAAATTAAATTGAGTTTTAAACTCTCATTAAGTTTTAATAAAATGAAAAAAAAATGCACTAGAATGGTTTCCAGTGTGAATAAGCACCAGGGCAGAGTGTGAACTAATCAGCTGTACTCTGTTGGATGCACACCTCAAATAGCTGACAGTAATAACACCATAACACGAGGGGAAATCTGTGATTTTCACTGTACGAGAATATGAGTTTAATCCTTACTGCCCATCCCAGAGTGAAATTTTGATCAGGCAAGATGGACAGCCCGCTTATCACTAAGGATCTGCACTTGCATAATACAAAGTAAGAAGAAAAAATGAGGAAACCTATGAAAGTAATGACATATAAATAAAAATATAATTCATGAATAATACATACCACATATTTTTCCAACTGCAATTATAAAATAGTCTATTTTCTTTGCCATTTTAATTTTGTAAATTATTTATAGGGTTCCATATACTAAGGAATAATCCCCATTTATTATGTTTTGACATAATTCTCTTTTAAATAAATTTGAAATTCATGAGAGTAGAATGTACATAATGATTGACATCAACAATAATTCACATCAGTCTTTCCAATAGTGGAGAATGATGCTACTACAGCTGTTATCTCCAGGTTCTGGGGACTAGCTTTATTACTCTTTTCTCTAATATTAGAAGCTTTAATACTTAGTGAAAATGAACTCTGTCAGTTTGGTTTTTAGCAATTATTTCACATGTAGCCTCTTGCTGAGAACAAGGAAGCTTGTGTGTGTTCTGGAGAAAGAATTAATCCAGCACAGTGGTTCTAGTTCACTGACAACCCATACTACACTTGGGAAAGTGATCCCTTCTGTGTCAATTAGGACTTTTTCACTGCACAATACTTAGAGAAATGATACATTCATGAACATGAATCTATGTGTGAGGATGAGATTTCATACAGTTGCTTCCCGTGTTACCAAAACATGACTAAAGAACATTTTTAACTGCCAGCTCAAAAGAATGCTTTATTTTGAGGGCCATATTATTATTAATTTGTTAATTATTTGTTTCTGTTATAAAATCATTTTGGTCTATGAAGTTATTTTAGAAGAAGAATTGGTTCTTGACAATGGAAGCTTGGCACAACAAAGACAGAACATGCCCTCAGTTCTCTTAAAAGACAAGAGACGTGAGAAAGGGGATTTCCTAACAAAAGATTTCCTAACAGAAGACTAGAACCTGACAGATCAGAACAGTTCCCCTTCTAATCAAAACCCAGAAGAATTTGTCGGACATGAAGTGTAAGATTCCCAATAAGAACCTTCATTAGTGGAGATCACTGAAACTGATCTGTTTCAGCACTGAAGTATACCCAAATCCTCATGCCACAGTTTGAGCACACTTGAGCTATGTACATCAAAAGTAACAGAATATAATTCTTATCTTTGTAGCAAATATTTACACATTTATCATGTTTCCCTTAAGTCTTCTCTAAACACAGTTATTTCAGTCTTTCCTGAAAGTGTCTGCATTTTTAACTCCTGATCATACTGGTTGCTTCTCAGCAGATGCATCTTTCCTTTTTTTTTTTTTTTAACATCATGCACCATTTTCCAATTAAGCCCTTACTAATGCTAAAGTAGAACAGAATGATTGTTTCACCTCTCCTATGAAAGATATTTTATTTAACATATTCTAGTATATTGATGGCATTTTCCAAAGTTGTTTGAGCATTACTTACATATTTTGACTTGAATTGGTGGAAAACCTCCTTTCCCTCTAGACTGTTAAAATATCCTAAACCCTCAGGTTTATGGTAAAAAAGCACTCTACTTTTGTTTTGTAGAAAAACTTTCTGAAAGCATTCAAAGCAACCTATTTGCAGAAGTGCATTCCTTTAACCTTTTTTTCAGGATTTATATTTATTTACATATTTACACTATGGCTTTACATAAGCACTGCCACTGGAGAAGGGTATCCAACTTAGTAACCTTATTACCTTCCTTGCATAGATTCAGACTAGTATATCAACCCCCGAGGGCATCACAGGAAATCAAAAACAACAGGGTTGGAAAGATTTATTAGGGTTTCTAGTCCAAAGTTACTCTAATAAAAGATTAATTAAAACCAGTGATGGGCCAGGGAGTATGCTTGTATGAGGAAAGTGAGGTTGCTTTCCTTCAGGAAGGTAGAGACCGGCATTAGTTTGGCTGTTTCCCCTTTACCAGCCTCCACAAAACTTAACGGAACGTGTTTTGGAGTTTTAGACTTTGACCCTTGACTCAGATTTGGCTGAAACTGGCCAAAAGATTCCAGTTCACTAGAGGAGGAGGACAGGCGGGCAACCATATGACACAACTGTGTTAAGCTTTGCTTTCTAAGAAATCTAACTACAAAGAGACCAGACTTGTTCCAGGCAAAGATGCCTACTTTGGAACCTGAGGCAAAGGCACAAAATACCAGTAGATGGAAAAGGACTGGATAAGCTCAAAACAATGATTTTAAGTCTGTGAAGTGTTTGAGTTCCCCTCCATTTTTTTTAGGCCAGCTCTGGGATAAGCTGTCTGACAAGTTTTGAGATTTTGCTAAGCAGGAAACTTCCTGGCACTGTGCATACCTCCAATGAAAATATGTTTCCAGTCATTTCCACAACACAGGGACAGCAACTATTAAAAAAAAACCCATGCAGCTTCATTCTTTGAGTTAGGGCCTGCACCATTGGTACCTTAATAATGGAAAGCCTGAGCAAACAATTGCAATGCAGAGAAAAAAAAAAAAAAGAACAAGAAAAGTCAGGAATTTAGCTAGAGAAAGAGAGACCCCAGCCACTGTTCTTTAGTACCTCTTACTCTGCACGGCTTCCTCCAGCATACACTTCTCAGTCACGCCTCAAACTGAAACCTGCATTTGCCTCCTTCCAAGAATTTACAGCTGCAGCTCCTTGGGTATTTGGTAGAGTATCACTAATGGTCCTAATTAAGTTCAGCACCTGAGGTCCTGTGCTTTCTTAGTGAAGTTAACTGGCATTTTAGCAGTTTTTACAAGGCACTTCTAAAGCAAAGCAAAAAAAAAAAAAAGTCCAGCAAATGCTTCAAATTTAATACATATTTTGCATTATTCGTATGTCCACTGGAGTCTTCATGTCACAACCTGTCATCCGTTCTTGGAATGGTGAAGTCTCTCTCTACACCAGATTGCTCACTCTGTCCTGCTCTCAGAGAGGTGTTTTAGACGGGACCCCGAGTTATAGAGGCTTTGCCCAGCTGTGAAGCTGTAATAATTGTCTCTCTCAACTTAAATTTCCCGCCATTTCTGCCTGTCCACGCGCTTCCTAGCATCGACCTCACTAGCTCCGGCTCCTCCTGGGCGTCCGCGGGCCCGGCGTGACCCGCTCTTTCCGCCGCTCCTCCGCCGCGTGCTACCTCAGGAAAGGCCACCTGCCTCCTCCCTCCACACCGCTCCTTAATTAATGAATGAATTAATTAATTACTTCGGCCGGGAAGGAGGCGGGGGGGTGTGGGGTGTGTGCTTCTCAGGGCAGGGCGACTAACGGCCGGGGGCGCGCGCGCGGCCGTTACCACAGCCCGGCTAACGGTCCCGGCACGCGCGACTAACGGCCGGGGAGGGGGAGGCGCGCGCGCGGCCGTTACCACAGCCCGGCTAACGGTCCAGGCACGCGCGCGGCCGTTACCCCGCTAACGGTCCAGGCACGCGCGACCAACGGCCAGAGGCAGGGGGGGGA